>JBAIZL010000007.1:42251784-42669284 GCA_036971475.1 Prosapia bicincta
CTGGAGATTTCTTTATGTACTCTGTTTACGTTATTATGATACATTTGTGTATCTATTTACTTTTTAAACATTTACTTCTATTGCTTTTTTTGTAAATAAAAAAATAATGTAAGTATGTTCTAAAGACATCTATAAAGACATGTTCTAAAAATTTTAAATCTATAAATTAGAAAATATTCATCTTAAACCATAAAATTGTTACAGTAATCTATCTCTTTCTTTCCAAACAATAAATATTTTAGCTCCTTTACAAATATTAACAAGGAAGATAATAATTATTAATAAATCTTATCGCGCAATCTTTTTTTTGTGAATGACCGCGAAACCTACTTTTTATGAGAAATTGGCCTTACGAGGACAATGTAACATAATTATAGCAGGACCGATATAAATTAAAACTAATGGTTTTATACGTTTTAATCGAAAATTGTATGTTATCAAGAAAACACTTTGTAACAGATGAAAATAAACGGATCTAAGGGGGAACTACGAAAAACATACATTTAGTTCGTAAAATTCTTGATTTTTTAGCAAACTTTTATTGTATTTTTGAAAACATATTAACAGAAAATTTCTGGAATTAAATTAGATAAAGTATTCGAAATACAGAGTGTAGGCAGTTAAAACATTTTATCAACTACTGATAACACAGGCCTACAAAAAAAAATTTTTTTTTTTTTGGTGCCTAGGATTTTAGAACTGATTTTAGTAATATTTGGGGCGCTGAATCCAAATATGAAATCAGTTTTTCTCTACCAGATCTACTTTTTCAGATAATCGTTTTTTTAATGTGCAGTTTAACGCAAAATGTGCAGTTTTAACTGTATTTTGAGCAGTTCTAAAGCTCATATACATATATTGCTTACATACAAGCTTATCTTGGATACTTTGGTGTTAGGCTTGGTGATCAGGATAAAACGTGGGCACCTCATCAGGTCTGTAAAACTTGTACAGAACATTTACGACAGTGGACTACCGGGAAAAGAAAAAGTCTGAAATTCTGAAAGTTATGAAGCAGTTTGTAAAGGCTCTTGATAAGAACGTATCATGCTTTTCATATGTAGAAATGAAAATGCCCCAGTTGAGTACGGAAAAAATTAAAGCAGGAATATTTGATGACCACAAATTAGACAACTTATTAAGGATCCTGACTTCGTAAATTCAATGAACGAGACTGAGCGAAAAGCATGGATTTCATTTGTTGCGGTTGTCAAAAATTTTCTGGGCAAGCACAAAGCTGAAAACTATGTTGAAATGGTAAATGAGATGCTAAACAGTTTCAAATCACTTGGCTGTAACATGAGCATTAAGGTGCACTATTTACACAGCCACTTAGATAGTTTTCCTGAAAATTTAGGAGACACCAGTGAGGAACAAGGTGAAAGATTTCACCAGGATATTAAAACTATGGAGGATCGCTACAAAGGAAGATGGGATACACACATGATGGCAGATTACTGCTGGAGTTTAAAAAGGGACTGTTCTAATTTACATTCAAGAAAGTCACGAAAAAGAAGCTTCCGTAGTGTTCAGTGACTATACCTGGTTTGATTGTTTTATGTAGACGATGATGTTTTTCTGTTTTTGTATATAATAATATTTGTATAATCTAGTAAAATAAAAATATGATTATAATATAGTAATAAAAATTTCGTGTTGAGTGTTTAATTTGATCCACTGATTTAACTTAAAATAGTGTAGCGTATATTTCACTAAAATGTTATATCTTAAAAATTTGAGCTCCTAGGCAAAAACTAATGCCATATTTGAATTCAGGGCATCAAATTCATATAAAATCAGCTCTTAATACCCCGGCACCAAAACAGCTGTTGGCCAGTGTTATTAATAATGTTTACACTCGCAGAGATTATTGTTTAAATAACTGTGGTTGACTTGCAAGTCAGGTACAACCATTTAATTCAACAGGCAACATTTCAGTAACCGCTACGTTAACGTCATCAATGCTACAATACATAAGTAAGCAATTAAAATTACCAGTATTAATATTAGTAGTTCACAAATAAACATAACTGCAATAAAATTTCTTATAATTATAAAACAATGCAAAAACCACTAAAATGGGTAACGTCAAAATATTTCTAAATACTATTAACATATCAATTACAACCTATTCCATAGTTAATTGTAACAAAAACATTCAAAATATCCGAACCACTATTACAGTCACAATCACTTACAAGTCAGAAATAAAAACATTTACGGTTATAAAAGTTTGCAATTAACATTACAAAACAGCCTGCCAAATTTGAAATAACTAGTTTGCAAATACTACTACTTCCCCAACATCTAATTACTATCGCTGTGTCACCTGAATGAAAATATTTTCTAATTTTAAAAATATTGTAATATTTTAGTAGGTTGACTTAGATAACAAGTATGCGATTGCAATTACAAAAGTTACTAACGTTGTATGGTATAGGTATTTGTTGCTTAGAAAAATATAGGCTACCAATGTTCAAATGAGATCATATTATTAAATTCATTCTACTAGCTCCCCTAATATATATATATATATATATATATATATATATATATATATATATATATATATATATATTTATTTATATATATATTTATATTTATTTATTTATATATATATATATATATATATATATATATACATACATATACATCTTGTACAAATATTCAATCGTTAATAAAATACGTTTTTATCTATCCAATCAAGTCCAAATACGTTTTTTAAAACCTATATTGAATGACAATTAATTTTAATACAGTGTTATTAAATATTTATTCAACAATTAAATAATAAAAATTTGGGGGTTTAGATAGCATATGAACTGAGTATCTTCACTTACGAAGTCTAGCGCTTTGGCACTTTTCCAACTTTTCCGATAGCTAGATGTATATAGAATACTTCCCAAAGATCTATATAAATTTTTCTTTTGCACCCATCTGGTTGTCGTCGAAACCTCCAATGCATAGCCTTAACTTACCATGGGTGCTACAAAATATCATAAATAATGCTCTATGATTAAAAATGAATGGAAGGCATAAAATAAACAAACATACTGGATTAACGGTATCGAACCTTGCATCACCAACGGACAATGCGAAAGAAAAGCCAAAAGAAACTACAACACAATGCAGGCGACGAGAAAAAAGAAAGTGTATAAATAGCAGGCTAACAAACAAAAATAATAATCCAACACCATACACAGAAAGGAAAGTAGAAAATTGCAAGGAAATTCACTATATTTCCTCTTAATTTGTCACTTAGTTTGCTATTCTGACATATGTGTATACATATTTATATTAATTGTAATTATAAAATTAAAAGAAACAAAAATAAATTAGTTTGATTTAAGTAGGAAATGACTATAATATATAGGCCTATATATATGTATATTACTTTCTCTTTGTTTCTAACTATAAACGTAAAAGCTATTTTCTGAGAAATAAAAATGATTTAAATACAATTAGTTTGAAGAATTTTATTACAAAAATAGATAATTTAAGGCAACTTTACAATTGAGTACAAAATCTTTCCATCACGCTACAGTGCGGTGAAGCGTTGAGTTCGTAGATGTTAAGTTAAAAACAATGTACAATCAAGCTGGGATGAAAATGGTTAACCTTGATTAACCTAGGTCGAAACGTTTCTGCTCAGTGAACAAACTTATACGTAATGCAGGCATTTTTGAACCCTTTAAGGACTAAAGTCTGCCTTTATGGTAACTTTGAGAGCGTCTTCTCGAATAGGACCGATGTTTCTCATTTTAGTGTTCACCGTCCTAATCAAATATCTCTATATTTAGGCCAGACATGAATGAGCTTTTAGAATTTAACATGCTAGTCGTTAATAAATTATAAGAATGAATACATTTATAATATATATTCCTGTCTATAGATGTAATATAAGAGAAGACTTATAATACCTCTACAATGTATGAAATTTATTTATCAGGAAACACTATAGAAGTTATTGCTACAGTTATAGTTGAGATGCACAAGCGGACTATGTTGTCGCTGACAGTGGATAGTTTTATTTCTCTGTTATGTAGATTTGCAGTGAGGATTTTATTTTTAGCGTAATAAACAAATTTGAATAATTTATAATAGGTGTAACTTCATATCCTGTAAACATGAATTTCGACTTAATAATTGTGTTATCATTTCTTATACATTTGCTTTTATTTATATTATTTTGTAATTCTTTAAGTAAATTATTATTATTTATAGTAATAATATCCACTTTATAGTTTCCTTACATGTCCGATTAATTTATTTAGTTTGTCTTATTTTAATGTTATAAAAATGTGGTATCATAATATAAAAAATACACGTGGCATAAATAAAATAAAAGATATGACATCAGACAATAAAAATAAATAAATATGCACGTTTACAGGATATGCAATCAAACCAATTGCAAAATTATTTAAAAGCCACAAATATTAAAGTTATTTATTAAACCATCAATAACATTAATGGTGTAAAAATAATTACAAATAATCACAGTAATAGTTACAATATAAGCTGTATTTATAATGTAAATATTTTGAAGAAATCTGTATTGGACAGACAAAAAAGTAAATAAAAGATCGCAATAAAGAACATTTAAACGCGTTAAAAAATTTAATATACATAAATCTTATCTTAAGACACAATGTAAGATAATGCAATTTAATTATTATGAATTTACGGTCTATCAGAGATGATATTAATCAAACACGTTAATGAAGAGTTAAAAAGGAATATTGTAGAATATTTGAATATATACAAAATTAATACAAAATTACTAATAAAATTATTGAAGAGCAGCTATTCTAAATATATAACTCTAATTTTTATATTTGATGATGTAATAAAAATGGAAGATGAAACTAATGTAAGTTATAGATATAGAGTTTGTTAAATAGATAACACATTATATTATGTATTGAGCATAGTGCAGTTGTACGAGTATATGAATAGTCATAATGTAGCGAAAGTAGAATGGCACAGTTTCTGGTAATCCTGATATATATATATATATATATATATATATATATATATATATATATATATATATATATATATATATATATATATATACAGTAGAGTCTCGATAATTCGAGTTAAATGGGACCGAGCTACCCTTGAATAGCCGAAAAATTCGGATTACACGGAAATACGTTCTGAGCATGAGAAGAATTAGGAAATCTAATGAACCCTAATACTATAATTAAAAATGTACTAAATACATTTATAGAACTTTATATGAACATTTCTTGGAATACTGATTCATTTCCTTTGCATAATGTATTGATGTAAACATTTCTTGCAAACCCGACTAATTTCCTTTGCATACCATATTGATATAATCATATCTAGAAAGCCCGACTCATTTCCTTTGCGTACCGTATGGCTATAAACATATCTTGGAAACCTGACTCATTTCCTTTGCATACTGTATTGGTATAATCATTTCTTTGACACCCCGCTCATCATTTTCTTTCAAATAGATAATTTAGGCTCAAATAGAAATAGTCTCGAATTCAACGGAAGCTCGAAATATTGGGACTTGGAATTTCTAGACTCTACTGTGTGTACGTATATATATATATATATATATATATATATATATATATATATATATATATATATATATATATATATATATACATATATATATATATATATATATATATAAATTATTGAATACACGGATTTAGGATATTACTCTCTCTCTCTCTCTCTCTCTCTCTCTCTCTCTCTCTATATATATATATATATATATATATATATATATATATATATATATATATATATATATATATATATACATACATATATATATATATACATATATATATATATATATATATATATATATATATATATATATATACATATATATATATATATATATATATATATATACATATATATATATATATATATATATATAGAGAGAGAGAGAGAGAGAGAGAGAGAGAAAGAGAGAGAGAGAGAGAGAAAGAGAGAGAGAGAGAGAGAGTAATTACCTAAATTCGTGTATTCAATAATTCATTAAATATTTTATTAGTGTACCATTATCATTTTGTAAATCATATTACAGTTTTGTATTGTTGTAGTGGTTAGTTTATTTACTTACTGTATCTAGACGTGTAGTCACAAATGATAATAACTCTAATATCTAATTGTATGCGATAGTTTTTAATTAATTTACCTATTGATATATTTTATTTGATATATTGTAATACTTAATATATTTTATTTCATACGAAAAACATATACTTTAATACACAGTTTCCAATGCTATTCTATATTTAATTGAAGACCATTAAGATATCGATTTACACGAAGTATGTACGTACGTAAAGAATTTGGCACAAGAATTTAGAGCTGGCACCCCATCAGTTGCGCGCAATGCGCCGTCTCGAAGCAAGGATATCAACTTTTTATACCTTATGCCACGCTGCAGGCTGCACCTTAATCTGAAGATGCCTTTGTTTTCCATCTATGTGGCAATTTATTTGTATCCAAAGATGTGATGCATAGCGCCGTGTTATCCTAGTTGTATATGGCTACTAAACATATATTTGCCAACTACCGGTGTTTCTCGCGCCGATTTATTACTAACCAGTATCGAACCAGTAGATAAGTTACATGAAATTATTAAACTGGATATGCACTACGCCAATATAAATGCGTTGAGACGTAATAAATAATTATTGAAAGCAAAAGGAAATATAAACTAAATTGCTTGGATACTGTATTAACTGTTCCGATGACAGGCTTGGAGCAGGTTTACTTTGTCTAATTGTAATATAGCGTGCAATATACCACTTGTACTAGACACACCATCTGTTCCTTAAACTTCAACGTTTTATAAAAAATAGTGATTCATTATTTAAGAAAGTAGGAGTGGTGAAAAGCAGTTTAGAAAAAATACAAAAACCAAACGGTATTCCTCGTTTTTCAAACGGTAAACCACACGCATATACTGGTTTAAAAATATATTGAAGATACCAAACCTAACAAGTAGACATTTTACAACAACATTTTAACAAGTAAACTTTTTTACCAATTAAATATTTTTCGTTTAAGGTAAATAAAATAAAGAACAGTAGGCCTACTGATACGATGATAGTAGATTAGGTTTATCTTGAAATATTTTTTTTATTTTTCAAGTAAATAAAAGTAAATATAAATTAGAAAACCAAGAATAAGGTCTGTTACAAAATTTTAAACAATATCACAATAAATACAGGCAGTTTGTTAATAGCATATATTCGAAATGTAGTCTATTATAAACGTTAAAAAGAAGATGGAAGCTATAAAATATTCGAATTTCAATAAATTTGAAACTTTTTTAACGATGTTCAACATGAATTATGGTAATATTTTATATCAAATCTGTTGTTGAAAGAATTTTGTTATCTTTTCATAGAATCACCACACACACACACTCACACACGCACATATGTGTGTGTGTGTGTGTGTGTGTGTGTGTGTGTGTGTGTGTGTGTGTGTGTGTGTGTGTGTGTGTATTGTGTGGATGTAATTACAGACCAGTAAAGTATTACTGAGTTTATTTACTAAAATTTGACAAATGAAAAAATAAGTTCCTTATATAATTTAACTTATATAATAACAACACAGGATTAAAGCAAATAATAGAGAAACTACAAAACACTCTACAAGGTTAAAAGGTACCAGGTCAGCTGAGAGAAATAATTATGGAATTTATTTAGTGAATTTGTAACGCAACTTACTGCTAAATCTATTTTATAATGATTTTTAAACTGAAAAATATACTTAATAAGCAACAAAATGAATTTTCAACGCAAAAAACTAAATGTAACTAATTTTTAGACTGAGGTCTACTTAAGTTCCAATAAGTATACAATAAGAAGAGTGCACGAAAATTTATAGAGGGGAGTTATTGGCCATTATAAAAAGTTTAAAAAAACATGATACAAAATAGCATACAAAACTAATAACAATTTACAATACAAAATACAACACGAGAAAAACAACAAAGAAAAACAACAAAGATAAACTACAACTACCAGGCGTATACAAATTAAACTGCCGCAAGTACAACAAATTCTACATTGGGCAAACAGGTCCCAGCTTCAAACAAAGAGTCGAGGAACACAAACAGAACACCCACTCTGCATTTTACACAATCACATAAAAGAAACAGGACACAAATACTGTACACAGGCATTTCTCATAACCTATAAATCTTATATATTAACAAAAAAAGGATCACATCTCAACACACCAGAGCAATATGAAATTTACAAACACACAAAAACACAAAGTACAAACATATTAAACGAACAAACCCACACACTCTTTGATAATATCGAAAACCTGCCTTTAAAAAAGTCACCGCTTAACCTAACAGCTTCAAGCAAAAGACACTGATGAAGATCGCCACGGAGCGATCGAAAACGCTCTGTCTGAGTACGTTTTTACAAATTTACAAACTTTGAACTGCGGATAGTCATAAACTAATGTAAAAGTGATTAATTACGTTTCACCGAAAGTAAGGGACTACAAAATTCAAGATTCTAAAAAAGTGTATCTTCGATAAATATTATATATACAAGCCTAAAACATAAATGACACTGTAATTGACCCTAAAAATATACGTAATACAAAATATACCAGTATAAAAGATTTAAACGTTTTTGATAAAATTAAACAATTAATTTATATAAACATCATTGACTGAATGAAGGACATTTACAATATGTTAGCTAATATTTTAATGGCAGAGTTTCAGCTCCCTTCAACTAAACTTTTATTAATTTTAAATATATAAATTTAAATTATAGAATGAGATCCACGAAAATACGAGTTTAAAATAAACTATACTTGTCCGTTAAAGTGTGTGTCACAGAGTTTGCCACTCATCTATCCCCTCAACAAACACATCTTTGTTGTTCCATGGCCTAAATTAGTAAAACAGATGCATTTCTTCCTCCTAGGTATGATTAACTTATTCATACGTAATTGTCATGTACACTTCGTTACATTGAATTTTCTGTATCTATAAAGCCAAATTCTAAACTTGATTCCAATAAAATATAAATATTTTAAGCATTTGCTTATTTATTTCTTTTATTATTTATTAATTTCTTTATTTATTGCATAAATCAATTGAATAGTTTGATGTATCGTCAGCAAAACAATTATATTTCTCTATAAACATTAACGTATTCCTTGAAAACAAGAAATGTAAACAAGTTAAAACAGCAGTTCTATTACATAACCTATAACATAAAATAACCTGTTTTATGAAATAATTGTTTATCAATTATTTTAAGCAAAATGGGACGAAATAACTATAATGCGTGCCTTGCCCCTTTTGAGAACCGTTTTTCTCCATAAAAAATTGTTTCATATTAAATTTAATTATTGAATTAATATTGAAAAAAACTGTATTGACGGATAGTGGCATCCACTACAAGCTTTAAAAATGTATTTGAACTTGAGTAGGTGAATAAAAAACTCTTTTAATAATCATTGAAAATGTGAACAAGATACATGTAAGCAGACTGTGAACTAATAGATGGAATTAAAAAATAATAAATAAACAGTAACAACTTAATCCGCCTCAGGTCGTCTTAAAGACATTGCGTAGTGATTATCTCAATATGCTTAGACAATTATTTATTTTTTCATTCATGAGTTAAAAAAATATTAGAAACATAAAAAAACATCTGATTCGTAAGAAAATTTATCTTCGCATTTATTAAACAGAAAAAAGGAACAAAATAATAAAACCTTGGCATCAGTCCAGTCACCTGCTCCCATATATTTACTGGGTATTTTTATCGAAGGTGGTTTAATCTTATTCAACTGAAATGTATACATTTGCTATTATCCTCAGTGCTACTGTGTTAACTTGTGTGTGTGTGTGTGTGTGTGTGTGTGTTCGTGTGTGTGTGTGTGTGTGTGTGTGTGTGTGTGTGTGTGTGTGTGTGTGTGTTTGTGTGTGTGTGTGTGTGTGTTTGTGTGTGTGTGTGTGTGTGTGTGTGTGTGTGTGTGTTTATGAGAGAGAGAGTGTGCGCGCATGTGTGTGGTGTGTGTGTGTATGCGTGCATGCATGCATGCAAGCGCGCGCGTTTGTGTGTGTGTGTGTGTGTGTGTTTGTGTGTGTGTGTGTGTATGTGTGTGTGTGTATGAGAGAGAGAGTGTGCGCGTATGTGTGTGGTGTGTGTGTGTATGCGTGCATGCATGCATGCAAGCGCGCTCGTTTGTGTGTGTGTGTGTGTATGCGTGAATGCATGCATGCAAGCGCGCTCGTTTGTGTGTGTGTGTGTGTGTGTGTGTGTGTGAGGCCTATGATAATAACTTCGTCATAGAACTTCATTCAGCTCATTCTACAGACAAATAAGTGCTTCGAATGGTCCTGCAACGTAATCTATGACCTTTAGAGGATTGACAACTTTATGTCTCCATGACCTTTAAGAGGTTTGAGAATATGTCTGTCGTTGTTCAGAATAAGAACTTGGTACAATTCTTTCAATATTTATCTATTTGAAATCACCGTTCTCCATTATTAGGGGAAACTGCCGAAAAGGAGATTAGGCCTACACTTAGTATTATTGTCGGAACGAAAGATGTTCCTTTTACTTACTGAATTGCAGCCAAACTTTGTCATGTACTGTCAACAAAGAAGGTATTTCCTTTATGTTCTCAAGCTTGCGCTACAGACAGTCTTTCTGGCTAAAGTTGATCTTATAGGCCATCCAGACTTGGGAGCACGTTGAGGCTTAGATAACCCTCCCACCTCTACGCTGAGCTGCCTACCTGCCGCCAATGGTTTTCCATGATTCACCTACTAAGCCTGGAACAACAGACGTTGGCAGATATGTTCCAAAAATATTACATGTTGCACTACTAAGGATGAGATTTAACAAACTACAACTTCATCGATTCGAGAAGACAATGGAGTACTATATGGAGAGTTGCAATGGAGCAAACACAGAATAACTCAGCGTCAGGGACGCAGCAATGGTTTAAGGGTACCTCCCCCCCCCCCCCCAAGAAACAGGTGTGCGGTTTTATTAATCCTCGAGAGGGTGCATGCGGAGTTTTCCTCCGCATGTATCATTATTTGTTAAGAAAACGTCTTTTCAGTTTTCAAATGATTATTTCCAGCTCGACGAAGAAGTCCATGAAATTGTAAATGGAACACATGAAGATATAATAGGTCAATCTGAAAATGACGAAAATGACCAAGTTGTTGAAATGTCAGATTTTGACGTTATAGAGAAAATCCCGCTATACATTCGCCAGGAAGCTCTTACCGTGCAGTTTTGCAATAGAAGAGAAGCTTTTTTTTAGTAAAAAACGAAAAATGCCTTGGTATACTGAACTAGAAAGGCAAGGGAGAGCAGCAAAAAGAAACATAATTCTCATGAGAATAGGTCATGTTCACGCTACACTAGTGGGTGACTAGTAAGCTTAGAAATGAACAATTATGAATTGGTTTATCAACAAAGACTGTAATATTCTGCTAGAAGCTGTTGTGTTATTAACCCAATATTTTTTTTCATCCACCAATTTTTAGGGTTATATATTTTAATAAAATTATTCCTTATTTTCACTAAATATTATAATTAATTTCATATTCTTATATGTAGGGCCTATCATCACGATAATATATTTTATACGTTTAGGCGTTGAATTATTTCATTACAGAAAAATAGCCCACAAACGCCGTAATGAAAACAGTGGTCTAGTATACATTGCTTACACGTTTTCACAAAACAAAATATTTTTAGAAATATAACGTTTATAAAATTAAAATTGTACAATAATGATGTCTAAAATTATTTACAATGGATTTATATAGTATTTATTGTGAAATCACCCAAATATAAAATCGTAAACCGTCTAAATTTTATATGGTAATTGTGCGGAATAAACTTCCGCAAGTGCCCTCTCCGTTCTAAAATCTTTGCGCCCTCTCGAATGTTAAATCTTTTATTGACTATAAAATATTTCATTTAATTGCCCAATTCTGTAACAATTTTCATATTTCAAATTCTCTATATTAAAAAATAACTTCAAAATTGTATTCTATAAAACGGGTTGATAGAAACCGCAGAAGTGGGAAACATTATGTGAATTCAATGCCCACTACTTCATATGTCAATTGCATATGTCACAAATAAAACTTACGAAGAGGGCTTAAGTTAAATAGCTGTAGCTTATATTCATGATAAAATTGCTGCCACAAACGACGAAGTTTTTAACGAACTTCCAGTATATTCTCTAAATATTTATTTTTAGAATTGTATTTTGTGAAAATTAATATTTAAAATAGGATTTTAAGACCTTTTATTTCCTTCAAGTTTTTAAATTATATATCGAATACTTAATTGTGCTGAGTTAGTACTGAACGTGCATTTAATGTCCATAGAGTAGACCTACTCTTGAGATTTTTAATGTATTTAAATTTCAAAAACATTTAATTTACTCATTTCATGGACTTATGTCTAATTTTAAACGTTAGAATGGTAAATAATGAGATTTAATTTTCAAAATGTTGTCTTCGGGATATAAATGAGCACTAGGTTTCTTTGAAATGCCATTACCAGCCCAGCCCCACCCTACAAAGGAATTTCTATCTACGACCCTGCTAAGTCGCATTTAAAGCCTAGAAAAGACAAAAAATCGAAAAGGCTTGAATCGAGAAAAATATTGACTACAAAAACACAAAATTTAAACAACAAGAACATTGAAATAAACTTATTTATACAAAATCCCAAACCCATAAAGAGGGCTGGGTAAGAGTACAAATTTATTGGAGGACGAAGGAGCACTGAAAGCAGGAGACTGATTACATATGTTAAAGAAAAAGAATATCTCTTTAATCACACTAAAATATTTGTAAAAGAACAAACGGCTCATGACTGAAAATATAACTGAATTTATGGAAGAAACTGACAGTATGAGAGTAAATATTAATAATTGGATCCACAATTACAAAATAATAAAGTAAGTAATTAAATATTGTACATCATTAAAATATCAAAAAGCACCTAAACTTGGCAATAGTTGAGTCTAGCACCAGACCTCCCAGCCAACTGAGTTAAACCTGTAAAGCAAAAATTGTATGATTATCTTTAAATAAATTCCTAAATTTGTCTAAGTAATTGGAGGAGATCTCCCATAAAAATGAAATGAAGCATATATATATATATATATATATATATATATATATATATATATATATATATATATATATATATATATTAATCATATATTAATCATATATAAAAAAAGAGCTTGTATTCAGTACTACAACTACAGAGGAGTATCTGTGTCAAGCACATTGAGGAGAATTTACGGGAATATTGTAGGAACAAGACCAAACGTTGATATCAAGAAATAGTGGCTGAAGAACCAGCAGGTTCTAGGGCCGGTAGATCAAAGATAAACCGCCTGTTGACAACTACTGTTTAACAAGTGATCACCTTTTGTTGGTCAAGTGATTAATAAAAACTGTAGAAAAACCTAGGAGACCCTTTTACTATATGTACACTTTGTGGAAAGTGAGACAACCCTCTTTGAGAAACTATGGGAATCTCTGGGAAAATCGAATACATAACAAACGTAGAAATAATATAATAAACATGTTAATAACTCTTAAATTTTGTAGTCCATTAAATTAAAAAAAAGTTTAAAAAGTTCATATAAATACCCTTCTACAAAACACAATTAGTATAAACGTGTATAGGGAACTTCTCGTAAGATCAGAATGTTAAGGTATCAGAGGTTTCAACTAGAATGCTGCTTAATATCAACTAAGAAGGAAAGAGGAGGCCTTAAGAAGGAGTATCCGAATGTACTGAATCTTTCCAAATAAATTATTTACTCTCCGACGTATAGTTCGGACCACGTAACCGTACACTTGGCTTTGAGAAATAAAACGAGATTTCTCTTGTACTACCACTTCTGAAAACATGTTACAAATTCAGAATGTTCTATACATCAAAAGCTTCTGCATTCGTTATGTCTACTACTAAATGGGGTTGAGCATGCACTGAAAGCCTAACGCAATTTTATTTCAGATTATTGTTCTGGGCAGTTAGGTGATTGTAAAAACGTATGTCGTCGCTCCCTCACGTGGTCGACATACCGGAGGAAGAGGTGAAACATCGCGGGAAACGCTGTACTGGAATCTTTGTATCTTTTAAACTATAAAAGATAGAATAACCAAAAAAAAATATTTCTAAACTCACTAAAATAAGGACTTTAATAATGGTTCTTACGTAAAAATTGCTAACTTTAATACCTACTAAGTAAAAAATTGTTTTTCTTAAAACGTTACCTTTTACTTTGGTTTTTTTTAGTGAATTTCTATTGGAGAATAACACATTGCGGTAAACGTAAGCCGGTGTCTAAGATGAAAGTTTGTTTCATCTCTGGAATAAAAAAAATTGTACACATTTATACACACAAATATATACTAATATCACGATAATATTCATGTCTATATCAAGTTAACTTTGGAACGAAACTTCCGATTTCGATCTAATTTAGTAAGCAGGTGTAATTTGTTATTTGTGGGAGTATGTTAATAGGAAGAATCGATCAATCAAAAGTTTACTTTTCGCGCGCCTTTTTTATTACAGGAAATGGATTTTCCATTTTATACAAAAACTACTATGTATTTCCTAAAGACATTGTTAAAGATTAAGATCCAATCTGGAGGATCACAATTTTATGTAAGGTTAAGTATAATAAAAAGTATAGGGAGTCGATCATACACTAAAATACTGAATGGTGTCGCCAACCAGAGGGAACATTTAAGACACGTATTACGTTCTAAGCATTATAACCGTTATTTCTTTACATAAACTACGGTTTTAAGCGTTTTACTATTTATTGAGCTAAGAAAAGGCTTTAATTAGTTTATAGCTACTATTGCTTGTGATCTCTTGTTTTGTCTTGAATATAACTTGGTAGCAATATAGGAGTAATAATAATGCATAAACTGTATAAGAGATCATCTTCTTCTAGATCCCGTTGTGTAAACGTTTTTCTGCTTTTCTGTTTGCAAGGATAATGAACTTTTCCTTTGGAGCACGAAGAAGATGGTTTGGAACACTTGGTACATTTTACACGGTGGAATCAAGGTTTTCTTGCATCATACAGTTATCTGAAGTATTTTTCCAACAGATACAGTTATATTTTTCCATAAGTAGGCTACAGCATGCATTATAAGCTTTCGCTTATTTTCAGGTAATGTAATATAAAGCGCCCATTGTTTTGGCACCTTAGTAAAATCGTGGATCTATACTACTAATAGTAATTTTCGTTTACTTCTGAAAGCGGTTTCTAATTTTTTTACTGATGTAGATATGTTACTGTAAACAATGTATAATGGAGATGTCATTAACAATGTATAATGGAGTTGTGAAAATAATTTCTAGTACTTTCTCTACTTTAGACCGTTGGTGGTCAGAGAAATCCTGGAAATTTTCGAAACATGACAAAATGGCATTCAGAATATAATGAATTAGAAACATACGATCCGGGATGTGCACTTAGTTATCAAACTGCAAGTCTTGCAGAACAATAATCTCATATAAAATTGGGTTAGGCTTCCAGTGTATGCTCAACCCTCTTTAGATCCTTGACTATACATATATTTCAAGATTGTTTATTATTTTATACTAAAGCCAATTTGTCATGGAATTAATTTAATATCCACCGTCCCATGCAAGTCAGTGTTTTGACAGTCGTTATCTTGTTTGTAGGAAAGTATTTATAAAAGCCCTCTCCCTCCCGCCCCGCCTACTGCGATCTCTCAAAGCGAAGTGCACGGTCACGTGGTCCACACTATACTGCTAGCAATACCACTAGAATATGACGACATAAACTAAATTTCACTCAAGTTTATACCAGAATTGAAG
Organism: Prosapia bicincta; assembly: GCA_036971475.1. Taxonomy (NCBI): domain Eukaryota; kingdom Metazoa; phylum Arthropoda; class Insecta; order Hemiptera; family Cercopidae; genus Prosapia; species Prosapia bicincta. The sequence continues at coordinate 42,267,705 of JBAIZL010000007.1, forward strand.
AATGGAAGTTATATAGAATGCATTTGTGTCGGAAAACACACTAAATACCACTCCTGTTAAAATCAAATCTACTTTATAACTGGACGTCAAAAATCAAATAACACATAAATGGAAGTTTCTTTGGCGCATGCGCATCATGCTCCTTCCACGTTACGGTCATGCAGACACTATACACGCAGTGCTTCCACGCAGACACGATACAATCAAGGCACGTCTAAGTCCAGCATTACTGAGGACGACAGATACTTCGAAGTAAACTGTAAAAGTGAACGTAAGGGAAGTGTAGTTGGAGCAACTCAGAATATAGCTCTCCTACACGCTAAGCTTTTTGGCCCGCACTATTGCAATGGGACATGTTTCTTTATTTCCAAGTCCCATTAAGTTTTCATTAGTACTATATAATTCTAAATACCCTGTTTCATCTTTACAAAGGAGTTGCATCGGGTAGGCTCCTCTTTATGCTCCAATAGAGAGTGGGATTAATATAGGACCAACCTTGCATACGTGATACTATAAGCTCCCCTACATCCTCCACCAAGACATTTCAGGTTCCTACCTAAACTCGCTCCTTTCCTAAACTTCGTAGGGAATAATATTCGTACTTGCTGATAGCTTTAACACTACAAGCCGTCAGCACTTGTGACCGCCTTAACACTATCAGGCGTCAATCACTTGTGATCGTCTTAACACTACAAGGCGTCAGTCACTCGTGATCGCCTAATCACTACAAGCCGTCCGTCACTTGTGATGACCTTAACCCTACAAGGAGTCAGTCTCTTGTGATCGCCTTAACACTACAACATTTTAATCACTTGTGATCGACATAACACTACAAGCCGTCAGTCACTTGTGACCGCCTTAACACTACCAGGCGTCATACACTTGTGATCGTCTTAACACTACAAGGCGTCAGTTACTCGTGATCGCCTAAACACTACAAGCCGTCCGTCACTTGTGATGACCTTAACCCTACAAAGAGTCAGTCACTTGTGATCGCCTTAACACTACAACATTTTAATCACTTGTGATCGACATAACACTACAAGCCGTCAGTCACTTGTGACCGCCTTAACACTACCAGGCGTCATACACTTGTGATCGTCTTAACACTACAAGGCGTCAGTTACTCGTGATCGCCTAAACACTACAAGCCGTCCGTCACTTGTGATGACCTTAACCCTACAAAGAGTCAGTCACTTGTGATCGCCTTAACACTACAAGATGTCAGTCACTCGTGATCGCCTAAACACTACAAGCCGTCAGTCACTTGTGATCACCTTAACCCTACAAGGAGTCAGTCTCTTGTGATCGCCTTAACACTACAACATTTTAATCACTTGTGATCGACATAACACTACAAGCCGTCAGTCACTTGTGACCGCCTTAACACTACCAGGCGTCATACACTTGTGATCGTCTTAACACTACAAGGCGTCAGTTACTCGTGATCGCCTAAACACTACAAGCCGTCCGTCACTTGTGATGACCTTAACCCTACAAAGAGTCAGTCACTTGTGATCGCCTTAACACTACAACGCTTTAGTCACTTGTGATCGCCTTAATACTGCAATGCGTCAGTTACTTCAGAACGAGTTGTCGTTGTTCGCAAAGGTAATTAAACAAAACAACATTGTTCTATATGATTCGATGATTCTAAAATAACAATGGACCAAGGTGGTGATAGTAGATCAAGCCTATCTCGTTCATAGGATGTTGGGAATGCAACAATATCGAACCTTAACGTCTTAGAACAAGAAGGACGAGTTGCTATCCAATTGCTGTATTAAAGACGTACAAAAAGAAACGAGTGTTAATATTCAGGTAAAAAAGTGTTGCACTTTCCCTCCTAAAACTATAGGCCGATTTCAATCTATTACATACTTTATGTAAATTATATTTAATTTTTCTAGAGGTGTTATAAAAATTATTTTTTTTTTTAATATTAACATTGTTTCTTTCTTTTATATTGCCTCTATGACAATTTTTTTCTTAAATTATCGGTTAACCCCTAACACACCTGTCCACCAATTGTTCGGATACTCGATTCTTTACTAAACGTTCTCTGATAACGATGCCTTTGTTATTGAAACGAGTATAGGAGACTGAGTTATTGATTGTGAGTTGACGTTTGTTATTACTTAATTTGCTCACAAATAAGTTCAAATTTGGTAAATGTAATATTTAAATTGACTTGTAAACACATTAAAAATTATTACAGCCCTTTTTCATAACAAAATATTAGACTTCATCATTTAAGATATGTAATAAATTTTAATAAAAACCATGAAAGGTCTGAAACTTTTCAAAAATAATATTTGTCTTTTTTCAATGAATATCTCATATTGAATTTTATGTCTATAACGAGGTTTCACAAAGTAGCCATAAATAATAAGACATTTTCTCTTATTTTATTTAAAAATTAGTTTATATTATGATGAATTACTGTTTCTGTAAGGAGCAGAGCGTAGGATCTTTTCATTAGACTAAATCCCACGCTCCTGAAGGAATCGTAAGGAACATTTAAGCAGGGTATCTTGATTAATGGTATCGTTCCCAGAACTTCCCGGTTCCATACAACTCCCACGCTCTATACACAAAATATTACCTCCAGACTAGGCTAATACTGCCGTTAGGAAGCTTTATAGTAAGTAATTTATAGTTTGTCATTATTATCTTTCAGGGAAAAGAAATTCCCGATTCAAGAGAAATGTATTCAAATGTTTAAGACAATAAAACGTAAGGGCGTAAAATCTGTATCAGTCGATATTCAACAGCTGTCTAAGAAAAGTCGACTGTAACATAACCCTGCGAGCGCTGTGAACTCATTGTTTAAATACATCAAAGATTAGCGTGGGCGATAATTGAATAACTAAATAAATGAATGTCTGTAGAGTATTTCTGTTTCGAAAAATATATTTCATTTCAGCATTGTTTCTAAATATATTTTTTCAAAATATTTCCTACTTAATATTTAATCTGTAGTTATATACACAACAAATTTAAATTGTGTAACATCCCTTAAGATGATGACATATTGTCATTGAAACGCGTATGATAATAAAGATTTATGATTGTAGATCGTAGCATATGTATCCTTTTATTTATTGTTTCTGTAGTTGAAGAAAAAAAAGATATATTCAAACTAGCGAAAGTTAGCATAAATATAATCAAAATAGTTCTACGGATAAAATAAAGAAATTCTTTAAAGAATAAAATTTATTAAATTTACAAATATTCTATTTCATCGTTCTTCTTCTAACTACATCGTCTGCTTTAGGAACTAGACGTCAGCTCGATGCTAACGTACTAGATTTTGAAGACATAGTCACAGGTAATCCTTCAGGAACTCAGTGATCCTAATGGCAAATTTAATCTTGAGAATTAACGTGATCTTTCGGAAAATTCACAGATGTCCTTCCTTAACAATCTTTTAAATTGTTAAAACCAAGTTTTGTCCCTATTTCAAATACTCCTGAGATTTCCCACTTTCCACTTTCCTAAGATTTGGTCTAGAGTTATTTGTTGAAGGATTTCGTATTGATCACATCTCACGACTTATCAAGCTATTGTAGTTTTTTAATCTTTATACAATTTTCAATTTAATGCTATTTCAAATCATCCCCCTCTCCACCCAGGCTACCCTAATCATGCATATATGAAATCACATCTCAAAATACCATAATCTCTTCGTCATATCCCCCTTCTAAGCCCAGCCTCCCAATCCATACAGAAATAAAAAGTAAAAGCCATGTCACATTTTAACACAGGCAGTTTATGTTCCATTTTAATCGAATTAGTCCTGAGAAACTGGTTAATCTTCATAACACTCTTCTAGCCTGTTCATGTGTGCACATATCTAGTTTTTATCTCTTGGGCTTGTAAACGTCATTACTCTCTTCATTACATATTAATTTAAAACAAATTACATAGCCTAGTTAATTAATTTACAAATTAAAACATAGGCCTAGTTAAGGATTTACTACTTTACTTTAAATATCGACCACACAAACGTATCAGCTAAAAAGGTAATTAATTTGTATTAATAATTGCAAAGGTTAATTTGCTAAATATGTGTGTCAATAATTTAAAATGTTAAGATAAAAATTTACGAAACTCCAGTTTAATAGTATCTGTTAATAATTCTACTGTAAAACAAATTATCAAATTTTAATGATTACACTACCTCTACAAATTCTTCATACTATATCACCTTTTTTATTTTTTGCCATATCTAATTTTTTGTTCAAAATAATTACAAAAATCATTTTAAAATAACTTAAAAATTAAGCTTAAATTGTGGTCACAGATAATAATGAAATAAAAAGTAAGAAAAATTCACAATCAATACATTATTATTGATTGTGAATTGGTAAAAATAAATATTATTATATAATTATGATTTTAAAAAATAAAGTAAAATGAAATTGTAAAAATTAGATGGATTTTTTAAAACTGAAAATCAGTAACCATACAATTTTCCATTTTAAACTTTTTTATAAAAATTTAATTGTTATGAAAAAAACTAAACGAACACCCGCACGGAACTTTTTTTTTGTTTTCCCCTCTATTCACATCCTTATTTTGTTATGAAAATTTCCTCATTTTGTTATTTTATAATCCCATACTCAATGCTTTAGTATATAGCCTCAAATATATTATTTATAATAAATATTTGTTTCTTACATTTATTTCAAGTAATAATGTTCATAAAATTCAAAACCATTTGGAAACAACTTACTCTTTTGTTTCAATTAATGACCTGCAGCGTGACGTCATTCAGCAACCGACTGTTGACCTTACAGTATTGATTCTCATCTCACCATCTATGAATGAAAGTCGTAGCAACAGTTTCTTCTTCAAACATGAATGATTTGCCTTTCCCTGTTATAAGCATTTATTTAGATTCAGAAAAACACAAAACATTTTTTTTCACACACTTGGTTTTTCAGATTGTTGATTTTCTGTAATGTACTGAATCTGATAATTCAAGGAAATATTTACAATGGCAAAGGTTCCTCTAAGAGATACTCTTCTCTCTAATAATTGACCTTAATAACAAACATTAACAATGGAAAGGCACATGGAAACCTAATATACTTAGTTGTTATAAAGTTTATAGATTTGTAAGGATAAAAAATTACAATATTTTGCAAATCTCAAATTTATTACGATCTTCCTTTTATCGTACAAAGATACAAACCGTTGGATTTACTACAAACATTATAGGCCTATTCTCAAGATATTTTAAATGATTTTTAGAAATCAAGCTGTTTATCCAATATGTGCAGTAATGCATAACCGATATCTGAACTTAATTTATTCAATACTGATTTAAAAAAATACACCTACCTAAAAAAATGTAATTTCAAATTTCATGTAAGGGATTTAGTAATAATTCTAGTATGTAATAATTCTAGTATGTAATAATTCTAGTATGTAATAATTCTAGTATGTAATAATTCTAGTATGTAATAATTCTAGTATGTATTAATTCTAGTATGTATTAATTCTAGTATGTAATAATTCTAGTATGTAATAATTCTAGTATGTAATAATTCTAGTATGTAATAATTCTAGTATGTAATAATTCTAGTATGTAATAATTCTAGTATGTAATAATTCTAGTATGTAATAATTCTAGTATGTAATAATTCTAGTATGTAATAATTCTAGTATGTATTAATTCTAGTATGTATTAATTCTAGTATGTAATAATTCTAGTATGTAATAATTCTAGTATGTAATAATTCTAGTATGTAATAATTCTAGTATGTAATAATTCTAGTATGTAATAATTCTAGTATGTAATAATTCTAGTATGTAATAATTCTAGTATGTAATAATTCTAGTATGTAATAATTCTAGTGTGTAATAATTCTAGTATGTAATAATTCCAGTATGTAATAATTCTAGTATGTAATAATTCTAGTATGTAATAATTCCAGTATGTAATAATTCCAGTATGTAATAATTCCAGTATGTAATAATTCTAGTATGTAATAACTCTAGTATGTAATAATTCTAGTATGTAATAATTCTAGTATGTAATAATTCTAGTATGTAATAATTCTAGTATTTAAAAACGTATTTGTAAATTGTATTAGGATGGTTAAAGAGAATAAAATAAATCGTAGCCTAAGGACAGATTTTTAACTATACATTGACAGTTATAGAGCACTAAATTAAAATAACGAATAATTAAGGAATATTAAACAAAAATTGAAAATTAAATTTTATCATTGAAATTGAAAAAACTGTTTTATACTTTCTAAATAAGAACTGTCAATATTACTCCACAGTGAATTTTAAAAGCTCCCAATTGTGAAATTAAGTCTACTTTATTTTCTAATTTTATTTTGTTTTTTCCACTCTGTAGCCTGTTATAAGTATTTAATACTAATGAAAAGTGACATAAAAAAGGGTAATTTTAAATTTAATTTAATGCAGTATTTTTAGTATTTAAAGGAAAATTGTAAATTGCAGTAAGATGATTAGAGAGAATACAAGATTTTCAATTTTAACATTGAAACTTTTAAAAATCTTGAAATTAAAATAATTAGAAAATTTTAAACATTTAAAATAGTAAATCAAAATTTCAAAGCTAAATTTGAATATTAAAATTAACAGTGAACTTTGAAAAGAGCTCTTTCAAAAATATATTTCAATTCATATTTCAGTTCCTTCTATTACTTTACCCTCTCCATGTGTAGGCCTATATATATATATATATTTGTAGTTATGCAACACTGTTTTCTTGTATACACTTATCACTTTCACTTATGTACTTAAACAAGAATCTTACTTGGTATTTAGTAAGATATATAGTAAGTAATATATATATATATATATATATATATATATATATATATATATATGTATGTATATATATATTACACAAATTTTCAAACGTTGATCAAATAGATTTTTTTAAACTTTTAGTGAATGACACTTCATCTTAATATACTTTTTTCAAATATTAATTCATTAATTAAATTTAATTAATTAATTTTAGATTTATATGGAAGAAAGACGTTTCACAAAAGGGGTAAAGTATGCAATATATTTACTTCGTCCTATTTGGCTTAAAATAAGTGATAAAATAAAACAGCTGATTTTATGCTATAGGTTATGTGGTAGAACAGCTGTTTTAACGTATAGGTTAAGTTACTTTATTTATATTTTTTTGTAATAATTATTTAATAAAAAGTAAATAAATTTTTAAAAAAATTGTTGGCCTGAGCAGAAATTGACTTCGAAATTTTTTATTTATTACTTGTTTTGTCTCGGTTTTCCATTATGTATTTGTCTGTAACAGCAAATCCATTTAATAAGTGGATTTTGAAGGCAGACCAGAATGTTCATTAAAGTTGGGAATTATGAAAGAGCTACAGGATATAATTCCACGACTCAACTTCCTTTGATTTCATTCAACCCTTTTTGAGTGCGTATGCATGAAGTACTCTTGAACGAAATCCGAGTGCTCTAGACAAGGCCTACTTGAATTGTGTGTCAGACTCTTTAGCCTAACGCAGGGCTAGCCTCAAGTCCCATGGCAGAGGCGGCGCGGCGCTAAAATACGTACACCTTTTTACTACACACTGCATAAGTGTTTGTCAAAACGGTCAATGGAAAAGGACTTTTTTATCTTTTTGATAAATAAATTTTTGTTCTTAGTCAGGAAAATAAATAATTTTTTTAAACATAAAAGAGTGTTCATAGATAAAAGGAAATATGATTTCTTAAATATTTATTACACAAGCAGAAGCATTAAGATCTACGATCCAGATCTCAGAGCTTCCGAAGCAAACTTAATGAATTTCGAGATGTCCTAAACCTGTTTGTAGAGCTTTCGAATGAACTATGAGTATTTTAAGACAGATCATTTTAGTTCTAAATGGAAGGAGCTGAATTTTTTATCAAATTCTATCGATATATGTCTATTATTTAAATTCAAAAATATTATGTAGTAACAACACTACACGCAATCTAACTGGCAATGCCATTGTCGTGTGTTATTTTACATGGTCGACTTTCTCAAAGATCCGATTTTTCCTGGACTCCTTATCGTGATACGAAAAAATACGTTTTACCGTATTCGAAAACCAAATACGCATACAAATGTAATTATCTCAAAAATATGCTCTTTAATTAATCTTTTATATTTCACTTCTTACTTTAGAGACGATAAAATAAAGTTGATCGTCCCACTAGAGCTTTTCAACATTTCCAAATTGAGCTTTGTTTTCCATATTTTAGGAAAAACGCGAATATTAAAAAAAATGAATATAATTTTCAATTCCTCTTATCAGCTCATACTCTCCTTATATATATATATATATATATATATATATATATATATATATATATATATATATATTTAATATATATACATACATACATATATATATATATATATATATATATATATATATATATATATATATTTAATATATATATATATATACATACATACATATATATATATATATATATATATATATATATATATATATATATATATATATATATATATTGTACAAGTTTTCAATCGATTAGTAAAATTCGTTTTTATTCATCCAATCAAGTTTAAACACATTTTTCTTAACCTTTAGTGGATGACAATTGATGTTATTACAGTTTTTTTCAAATATTTATGAATTAATAAAAATTTTAAAAAACTGATGTCTCGGTCGATTCGAACTCAGAGATCACATGTTTGAAATCCAGCACTATGACACTGAGCCAACTTTCGAATTGCTAGAAATCTATAACTTATAAGAGATAGGTTCCTTGCAGTAATGAAGGACTACAAGAGGTCGACAGACAGAGAAATTGAAGATCTCTGTTAGTTTCATAAATTTGAAACGTAAAAAAGAAAGCGAATAAATAGTATCAAACAAAAATAATAGTCCAACACCATATACTATATATAGAAAAGAAAATGGAAAATTGCAAGTCATTCTCTTTCTATTTTTTCACTTAATATAGTCATTCTCTTATATGTATATTTAATATATATTAATTGTAATTATAAAATAAAAAGCAACTAAAATCAAAAAATTCTGTTGACCTCAGTAAGAAAAGGCTTGAATTTTTTGTATATTTCTTGTTTTACAATAGGTAGATAGTATGAACACTAATCCTAGCTAAAGGTTTCTGCAGAAGTTTGTAAATGACTGTTATTTCTACAAATCCGAGCGGTACTACATGGTTTCTATCAAACTATAATGTTTACTTAATCACATGTAGTTTGTTACTAAACAATATATTTCAGCATTGCAGTTTTTCATCCTCTTTAAAAAAAACTAATAATTACCTCTTCTCTTCTGTTTTTATAATTTAAATTAACGTAATTTTTGTACTTAGAGCTCTAAAGAAATTCCTGTTCCTTTTCATACCCGAAATCTCGACACTTTCCCAGATCATCCCACAGTGCATTAATGGGAGGGGCTCAGCTTTATGACTATCGCTGCACCTCAACGTTTACAACAAAGACAGGAAATTCCGTTCATGTAAAACAAAACTAATGACTCTGGCATTATTTATTCATTCGTGTTGTCAACGTTGTATTCCTCGTAAAATTAATTATAAATAGTAATTGACGAGTACTCTGAACGTTTTACACGAAGGGACGCAATTCTTCAACATTGTTTTGCTATGTCAAAAACATCGCTATTGAAAGCCCTAAATTTGCATCCTAATGATTTATCAATTTACTCATTATTTCCTTATACTATACAAAGTCTAAGCTTTATGTGGGCAGTGGTTAGAAAAATCAACCCATGCTCTGCGTCTGTAATCGTAGTTAGAAATTTATCTGTCAGAATTTTTTTAATTTTCTCCCTTTTAACTTATTATTTATAAGAAATATCACTTGTAATACACTCCTACATCTAATATTGCTTTTTACAATACTTTTACAAAAACATTTAAGTAGAAGATTTCATCGTTTTCACTTTCTTGATTTCTAAGGGCAAATCACTCGATATATCAGCTTAGAAATGGCGTATCTATTCACTTGTATGCTGTCACTTTGTACAAATATGAAAAAAGCTAAGAGTATCGAAAGTAGCCTGCCCTACTACAACTATCAAGTTATTCAGGACGGGAATTCCCTCAAAACAGATGAAACAACACACGAGGCCTACACAACAGATTGCGTAGTAAAATGAATCCTGTCCAAAAACTACAAATCTAAAACTATCTAAAGTATACAGTACTTGTCCCTTTCTAAATTTATCAATTAGTAGCCTACCCTACGACAATTATCGAGTTACTAAATCGGCAGTTATTAAGATCAGCAACTACCACTCTCATCGGCGAAATTTTTATATTCTTGGTCCATTTGACCATGCTGAACACGAATCTAAAGATTTTTATTACGGCAAACATAAATAAACTAATCTAACCTAGGGGCTTACCTTAGAGGTATTTTGGTTGGTACAAAGTTGATATTGCACCGAGTTGGTCTATGTTCACTTTGGTTCGCTCTTAAAAATGAAACAACCTTGGCTGAAACCCTCCACCCACACTTTTCCGGCCTATTTTTTGGCAATGAAACTACCTTTCCCCATCTAAATTCTAAGTCGTTCGTGTTCTTCACTATCTTATCGCACTTCAAACTGGTCATCTTCTCGGGAGCACGTTGTGCGAATATAAAGCCTCAATTAACCGCTTTTCATCGAACAAACAAGCTTCGAATTATAATCTGTGGCAAGATCCGTCACACATACACAAACACTCTAAATACGAACTTTTCGGTTGAAAAGAAAGGCTGCATCTGTCGGCTAATCGAAAAGCATCTTTCAGGTCCGCAAAAAAATAACACAGATTCGCGCCTTTTTCAGTTGAAAAGTCACATGATATATGCGGCCAATCGGAAAGCATCTTGCGGATTACGTGACTTAGGTATGTCGGTAAGATTCTCGTCTTTTTGACGAGAATAAATATGTTTGCGTGCGTTAGTAAGCACCTCGGTCAGGTTAGGTTAGTTTATTTTACGTGAATTTGCGTTTGTAGTAAAAAAAAAAACTTCAGATTCGTGTTCAACATTGTGTAATTGACCAGGAATTTAAAGTTTTCACCGATCAGACCGATAGTCGCTGATCTAAATAATTACCACTCAATCACATACAAAACGGGAATTCCATCAAAACGAGTGAAACAAAACACGAGAGCTAGACAACAGATTGCGTAATATAGATAGATCCTGTATAAGTTTTTTTTTGGAAAAACCAGTAAGGTTATCATCGTATTTTCCTGTATAAGTATCGATAAAATGGCGATCGTGAAAAGAAAACAAATAATTACTAAGGGAAAATAAAGAATCTTTGTTTAAACCTATTAGTATTAGGGATAAAAATTCATTTTATTATTTCAAAAAAATTGTATATATTAAAGAAAATTTTACAAAGGCTGTCCATCCTGTATATGCTTTATAATGGCCAATCAATAATTTAAATAATTAAACTTTGAAGAGAAATAAATGTAACGACTAATTCAGATGTCTATTTTTCGATTATTCTATTAATCGATAGTATTTTTTTAACCCTAAACAGTATGTGTGTGTGTGTGTGTGTGTATGTTATAGACGTCTAAACCGCAGGACAGAAGTTGATGAAATTTGGAGTGTTTGTGTAGCATATTCCCAAAATATGGTCCCTATGAAGTTTGATGTAGATCCATCCACAGGGCTCCGCCCCAGAGGCTTAGGATAGTTGAAAAACCTATGTATTTATGTATGTTTGAATGTAGGCCTATGTATCATATGGACGTCTAAACCGCTGAACAGAAGTTAATAAAATTTGGAGAGATTGTTTAACATATACCTAAGATGCTTCGTGTAAGGGCTCCACCCCCGAAGGCTTGGGATGGTTCAAAAACCGATGTATGTATATATATATGTGTATGTATATGTCTTATGAAAGCCTAAGCTGTTGAACAGTAGTTAATGAAATTTTAGAGGGATTGTTTAACATATTCCCAGGACAGTTCGTGTGACGTTTGGAGAAGAACCATCCACAGGCTAAGCCCCAAAGTCTAAGGTTGGTTTAAAAACCGATGTATATATGTAAGTGTGTATGTATGTGTCTTATGGACGTCTAACCCGCTAAACAGAAGTTAATATAATTTGGAGAGATTGTTTAACATATTCCCAAGATTGTTTGTGTGAAGTTTGGTGCAGATCCATCACAGGACTCCGCCCCAGAGACTTGGGATGTTTCAAAAACTGATCTATATATGTATGTATCTTATGTACGACTAAACCGCTGTACAGTTGATAAAATTTGAAGGGTTTGTTTAACAGACTCTCAGGCTGGTGCGTGTGAAGTTTGGTATAGATCCATCCACAGGGGCTTAGGATTGTTCAAAAACCGATGTATGTATAAAGCATATGTGTGTATGTAATGTCTTGTGAATGACGAAACCGCTGAACAGAAGTTAATGAAATTTGGAAGAATTTTTGACATTTTCCCAGGATGGTTCATGAGAGGTTTGGTGTAAATCCATCCACAGGGCTCCGCCCCAGAGGCTTAGGATGGTTCAGTGTACAGCCTTCCATAAATCTAATGTTAAAATGTATATCCCTACTAGCGTTACTTAAATTAATTTTTAAAAATTATAAACAATTTCTACAATTTCCTGTTCGTCTTGCATTCGCAATAACAATAAACAAGGAACAAGAACAATCATTGACCATTGCTGGACTAAATTTGGAACATTCTTGCTTTTCTCACGGACAATTATATGGTACGTGCTCATGTGTTGGGATACCTAAAATTTGTATGTTTATACGCCTATTGAATTGAAGAAAAACATTGTCCATCCTCTAGCATTGCAGTAAATGAAATATAATTATTTAGATGTTTGACTTGCTTTTCTTATTGCAAAAATTATGATTTTGGGCGAAGCAACGTGCGCCGGGTAACCTAGTAAAAGAATAAAAGCAGATCACCCATTGGGCCTAACGGAAAGCCAGACAACTCAGGGCACTAGAATATTGCCACTAAGCAGATAGGGTCTTAAGAAATTATGCCACACGTGTTCTAATTTTGGTGATAAGTGTATTAAAATTTAAATATTTCTCATAATATTAAACCTATTAACAAGTAATGTACTATGTAATTTAATATGTTAAGTGACTTTTCAATCAAATAGAAAATCATCCGTTTACGAATTTATTTTAATTTCAGCACTGGGTTAGGTTTCCTTTTCATAACCTTGGTGTTTGTAAATTTTCGTGTCGTTATTTAACTTTTATATCTCTTTGATATCGTTTATGCAAAAAAATTAAACTTGCAGTTGTTAATATCTTGACAAGTGCATATTCAAGTAAAAGACCTCCATCTAAAACTCTTTTAAAAGGTTTTTTTAATCGTTAAAGAGAAATAATTTCCACGTATCAACGGTTCAAATACTTTTTTTTTATTGTAATAATATTTTACGTTAATTTTTATCTGTCGTTCTAAAGTAATTACTTATAGTTGTTCTCTGAGATTAATCAGAAAATTTAGACTTTAAAAACCAAGCCTTTGGATTCGATTTCTCATAAAACGTTGCAAGTTTATGCATGGATCTTAATGATATATATATAGTATATATATATATATATATATATATATATATATATATATATATATATATGTGTGTGTGTCTGTGTGTGTGTATGTATGTATACACATATATACATACATGAATATTGACGTAATCAGTTTCTTTAAACTTAATATTACTTTATATGGTTATTTTCAAATTCTTTTAAATTTTGTAAACTTCTGGCGTAATAATATTTCATTTATACATCACCCATTTTTCCATCGTACCAAATTGAGTAGAAAACTTTTATTGATGTATTTGAGAGAAAATTTTAAAATTTCCCCCATCATTTTTTAATAACAATATAAATTAATTCATCTTGTATTTACCGTATTCGAAATACACAAAGTTTTGTTTAAATGTTGTGTGTTTACGCCCAGATATAAAAAAATAATACTTTATTTGACTGTAAATATTAGAAAGTTAATTTTTCACTGGTATTCACGAGCTGTAAAAGGTCAGTTTCAAAGTCAAGGATGCGCAAGTCGATATTGCATAGCGTAGTTCCATTGAATCTTGCAGGACTGTGGAAATCAATAAGATGGTGATCACGTGACACCCTGTTGCTACACGCGCAACATGAATGAACCTAACCTTTTTGGTTCCGTCGCTTGATTCGCCACACAAATTCAACAATTAATTTTAAAAATTCATTATGAACTGGGAAAATGTTATTCATAATTTGGTATTAGTTTGTAAAAATACACTTGAACCTATAATGTAAAGTAATATGGTTGATTCAATCTTGACAGTTTGAATAGAAATAGTTAAGAAATAGACCGATATTTTTTTCTCTCAACAAAGGTTTTTAGTGTGAGAATCTTTAATTATAAATGATTCCACTTACAGAAAATTAATTCCTAAAAATATTCAACAAATAAAACAAAAATTGAAATAATAGCCCACATTGTTTTTATATCTATGAGTAATTCAGAGGTAACTAATAATTCGAACATTCATATATTTCTGTTTCAGTGTTCTAGACGTTTTACAAACTTTTCTTCCATGTCTTTAGCTTTGTCTTAGTAAAAGAGCCATTTATCTTTTTTGTCGCCTTTTATTAATGTCTCTTGCTTCTGATTTCATTCTTTTTATTCAAGACGGCAGAAAAATTAATAGAAAGAAGACAAATTTTAATAACTAAGTCAAGCACAAATTTAATTAGAATGTTGAAGGCAAATATTCTTCTACATACAAAAATAGAGAAATTTCAACAATATTGAAAGTATTTTTGTTGTAAAATGTCAACACTATTGTATTAAAGTTGGATAAAAAAAAATGTTATAAGTCATTATATTATTATTTAAAGTTTAATTTTTTTCAGTTAAAATGTATTCAATTTATCATCAAATAATATTTATAGAAAGAAAAACTGAATCTAATTAATAGTGGCAAAGGACTGTGGATGCTATTAGCCGTATCGTGTGTGTCACTGAAAATCTATTAAATGTATTAAATAATGTCCAACATAAAACTAATTTGTTTCAAAAGAAACTAATTTAAACCTTTGTATAAAATATAAATGAAATGTATTTCACAAAGAATAAAATTATACGAATAATATTTCTATTACTTGCTTTAATTAAAAGACTGAGGTAACGAGTTACCCCACAGATAAACGTTTCTTTTTAAACATTTTGTGGATATAAATGTATTTAAATATGAGTAAATTGTGACAACACGAGTTCATTATAGTCGCTGATTTTTACCCTCTGCATTCCATTAGTGCTTTGTTTTTTAAGTTCTCCAATCTCTTTGAACCTTTCCAAACTAGAATTTCGTTTAGTGTCATTATTCAAAATTGTAAATTTGACCTCCTCAAGAAAAACTAGTTAAACAACCATAGACATTGCCACTTTGAACAAAATATTATTTTCAGTGAAATAATTAAAGAATTTATAATACAGCAGAAGGTAATGTAGAACTTTATACAATAAAATTCAAATAACTGACTTATTTTATTTTTTGATATTTATTTTTAGGGATCTGTTTTATTACTTCAGATTAATGTATTATATTACTTTTTATAAGTGTGACGTCTAATAAGCGTGATATAAGGAGTTCTGTCTGTCTAACTCCCTCTATTTCTCTCTCTCCCTCCCTCCTCTCTCTTTCTCCCTCTCCCTCCCTCCTCTCTCTTTCTCTCTCTCTTCCTCTCTCTCTCTCTCTCTCTCTCTCTCTCTCTCTCTCTCTCTCTCTCTCTCTCTCTCTCTCTCTCTCTCTCTCTCTCTCTCTCTCTCTCTCTCTCTCTCTCTCTCTCTCTCTCTCTCTCTCTCTCTCTCTCTCTCTCTATCTCTATCTCTATCTCTCTATCTATCTATCTATCTATCTATCTATCTATCTATCTATCTATCTATCTATCTATCTATCTATCTATCTATCCATCTATCTATCTGTCTATGTATAGGCCTATGTGGGGTGAAATACATTCTAGTAGTTATTTAAAACAAAAATTATTTAAAACAAAAGTTATTTCAATGTTTATTTTATAACAGTTGTTTTTCTTCATTTGTTTATTTCCCACGCAATGACCCATATAAAACGTAACAATGTTTGTTATATTTTTTCATAAATGTCGTCTCATAATGTGACAGAAAGAAGCTGAATGGAAGGCATGAATTTAATAAAAGCATTCTTGTTTCTAAAAATGTATACCTGAGACAGGTTTATCCTGAATGTCAGAACTGATCAGATAAACACAACACATAACTTCATATTTTCAATATTAATGTTTACCATTATCCTTAATACAATTCCCGTTTCATTTTCTATTGTTGTCATTGTAGGTTTTCGTGTCAATGTCGTCGCTATCTCCAGGTAAAATAGATTTGCCATTGTTGTTATCAGTTAACTAAACATTTGACATAATCAAATGCCCCTTGTCATTTATGGATCCGTTACAAATGTCTTTTTCCCTGACGTTAAAGTTCTTTGCAAATTTGTGTTAAATTGCTCGTTAATAGATCCATCCAAGGCACTTTACGAATGCACAATCTCTGTTATGGCCTCAATTGCTTAATTTTACGTGGCACAGCACGAAAAGTTTTATGCCAAGGCGAGCACTGTCATACTCAGAAATAGATTATTATTTTAACCAAAATTCTTATAAAACAAAGTAGAAAAACAATAAATACTCCCTCCCAATCCTAACCTTTATTTTAACGAGTCATCTACAAGACGTAATAATTGGCTACAAGCGCCACTAACCTCAAAAATAGCTAATTGCTTCAACAATAAGAGTTTTTGTTTAATTTTTAAGGGGAGAAAACTTTAAAAACACCCTTAATCATAAACATTCTTTACTCAAATATTATTAAAATAGATTTTTTTAGGTTAAAGCAAGCACTTTTATCCTAAAATTCATGAAAATGTTAATAAAAATTGGTTTAATAAACTGCACATAATAAAAGGATCGAAAACAGTATACACTCATTCAATCATAAATCATAAGCTTTCATATGAAAGAGTGTTTTAATTATATAAAAGCAACAATGACTACTCAACAATGTCTAAGTACTTCAACAATCAGAATTATTATAATAATGAAATAGTCATATAGAATAAACAGCCTATCCCTATAGGCCTATATAAAAAGTATAATCTAGAGGTGTTATACTAGGTTACATACAAAGGTCCCTTAGCAGCTAGTAGCTCTGGTACTTGAAGGTTCAAAACGGTCGCACTATAAAGCGTCCTAATAAGAATAACTATCTACCTTTTCAAATCTCTTCAATGGATATCATCCTGTAGTCACATTTATCAAATCTCGATGGGCAAAATCATGTATCGACCTTTATGGAATTTTCTTGTCAATACGGTGATGTAATCTTATGTGACCTTTTTACATCTTACCGGACGATTATAAACCATATCTATTTTTAGATCAAAAAAACAAAACAAAATTATATTTAAAATATTTATTGATTACTATATCAACTTATGTATACTACGCTAATATTCTTAACATCCTCAGAGGTAAAGTATAAGATAACTTTACCTACGACATTTCTCTTAAGGTGACGAAATTTACATAAGGTGACATTATATGAAATGAATATTTTAAATATTATGGTTTTGGATTTTTATTTTTGGTTTAGTAAATTTACAACAGTTGGTCGAATTTATTTATCTACATGGCTGTAATTTCAAAAGCAAACAAAAAAAACCTTTATATACACAAGTTCAAACCACACTTTTCTAAAATTGACAATTTTAAATATTTAAATACTAGACACTTAAGTATTATTAAAATTTGTTCCGAACTTGACCTTGAATTATATACTTTAAATTTATAATTATTAATGATGATTTTGGGTTATTTATTTAACCTTTTCATTTTTTAATTGAATTTTATTAATATCCATAGTATGAATGCATTTAAAAAATTAATAATTAGGCCTATAAACCTGTAATTAATTAGGCTATCTTCACCAACAGTTTTGATGACAAATGAGGTGGTAAAATGAAATAGTTTATTAAAATGTCTGACAAATATAGCTTAGCTTACCTTATAAGAAACAAGACAGAAATAACAAGCATAAATAAATTTAAAACTAACATAATAAAGAATTAAAAGTTGCCGAACTTAAAGTCTAAGTTAATTTTGAAAAACGTAACGAGACAAAACATCTCCGATCCCACTAAGCTATCTTATTCAGTATCTTTCACGCTGGTGAGGATCTCTTAATGGGCTCGGTTGTTTGTTTGAATGTGTTTTTAAAAATATTCCTTAAATTATAACTTCTGGAAGTCGTTTGTTTATTAAGTTCAAATGTAAAAGTTTTGTCGATCGTTATAAAATCCCAGAGCATTAGTGACTGTCTATTTTAATGGCTATAATATTTTAATAAATTAAATACATAATTAAATATTTTACATGAAACTTTTCTATTTATTCACACACACGAACTTATAATTAGTATTTTTTTTAACCAACACAATCTGTTTTCGACTACCCTGGTTAATCATCGTTAGGTTGAAAGTCGGTCGCCTGGCTGCGTTATTAAGCTAAGATGCAGTATAATAGGCACGTTTTCGAACAGTGGATTAAATAACGTTTTAGTCAAACTGCACTTAATTTTTACTGGTTTCTTCCATTTAATATATTTTTATTTTTATTTTGTGTTCTGGTGTGTTTGTAAATTTCGTATTTTGTAATCTCATTTTTTGAGAAATAGCTCTTTTATATTAATGTGGAGAACTTCTGGTTGCGGTTGATATTTGTTTAATTGTGGCTTATTATTGTAGTGGATAGCAGAAAATCTTTTATTGAGTAAATGTGTTATTTGTATCTTGAAAACTGCGATCTGTTTGTACAATATTTAACGTACCGGTTGGTTTTAATACACCCTGTTTTATGTTGTTTTTTTTCACTGTGTTGTTCGTCTTAAAAGCTATTTTGTACCCTATTTTAAAGTTATTTGGGGTCATTTGATGTGTTGAATTTTATCACTTGTTAATAATTTTTCGTATTTTGTTATATGCATATGTTATTTTAATTGTGTTGTTCTACTCGTTTCTGTATGTTAGGTATTTAATTGTGTTTATTTCTTTGTAAATTTCGTTGATATTTATTGGTTTTTCTTTTAGGTTTTTATGAAGATCGTATTAATTTATATTTTGCAGTAAAGTTGAGTTAGCTCCAATACAATGTGATCATGTCAACGTATCTGTACCAGTGAATAATTTAGTGTATTACTTGAAAAGATTTGTGTTTTTCTATATGCTTTAGGACAGGGGTTCTCAAAGGGGGAGCTGCCTTAACAGACGAGAGGTGTGTGTACTGAATTAGATGTACCGGGGAGTAGACTGACGTGAAATGTGCGTACTGAACTAAGTCACTGTTCTTTGTAGATTGTTTAGTCTAGTTAGGCCCTTATTACTGAGTTATGGTCTCTGTACTCGAGGATATTACCTCTAGAGCATAGGTAAAATCTTAATTATTTAAATAGTTCTTTTCTCAATTTTATAGTGAAAACTACAATATTTTTTTGTTATATTTTTCCTGCGTTATGCATTTTTAACAAATTTTCAAGATATATGATATGAATCCTGAATCAAGTCTATTCCAGGATTGTAGCATTATTAGTTGGAAAGTTAAATATATTTATGTACTATATAAATAGTCATATTAGGAGCTAAATAAAATTATCTGATGTTTAATTGACCTAACCAGCTTCTGTTGTATACTCTGATTGTGATTCTTGGCCTAATATAAATGGGAGGGAACTCATGTCAGTATTGTAAAGGGGGCGCAGAGCAAGAGGTTTGAGAATGCCAGCTATAGGAATATTTGCTGAGTGTTTGATATCTCGATGGGAGTAAAATATGGGTTGAATGTGAAATAGTTTTACTACGTAATGGCTTAGAAAATAATCAGGATTTTATAATGTTCTGTAAGAGCCTTAGAAGTTCGATATGTTGAATGAAACAGTTCAGTTCTAGAGTATTATATAAAATTTCTGTAGAGCTTCTATTATAAAAATCATAAAAATTAAATGATTTTTTTTAACTGCGTAGATTAAGTATTATTTCTGAAATAATTATTTGAATGTTCATATAGATATAATGAACTAATTAGAACAATTGCGACAGGGAGTATTTATTAAAAACTTTGTAATTTATTTGTTTTAGCAACAAAATTTTTCCGCAGGTATTTAGTGACAATGTAATTTTTCCCAGAATCCTGAATGAAGCGGATTACCTGTTGTGGAAGAATCCATCACTGGAAGTTAAAGTTCAAAGTTCAAAGGAAGAGTCGACAGTTCTGAGTTGAGTTATAAACTCTCCTGCTGTATTGATTATTAAACACATTCACTTTTAACGTCTGATAGGCTGAATAAATTTCATTGTGAGGCTTCAAATGGTTTTTATTCTAAGGTCAAGTACTATCGTTTTAATGTAACAAAGTATGAATTCCTTCTACTTGAATTTATTTTAACAAAGCATTATTCTGTAATAACATGTAATCTATTTAATTAATTACATAATTTTATTTATTTATCTACAATTTATATTAATATCATAAAAGTGAATGTTAAAATATCACGTTCAGTAATTTGTATGTAGGCATTGTATGTAGGTAATTTGTATGTAGGCATTGTATGTAGGTAATTTGTATGTAGGCATTGTATGTAGGTAATTTGTATGTAGGCATTGTATGTAGGTAATTTGTATGTAATTAATAAACATTCTCTTTTTCTGTTTTTATCGACATTCAATATTTCTATCGCCATTATGTTACATTTTATCATTATTGATTTTATACCCTTTTTTGTAGCTATAGAGAATTACTAGATTAATTGAAAAAATTTATTATTAATTTCCCAATAACCAGGTGTGTTTTGTACAATATTCTTAACTAATACCTTTAGTTATTTGTAACTAGTCCTTAGTCCTAATCACCAACTTATTGCAACGATTCGTTAATAATAATTAAAACACTAACTGAAAATAAAAGTAATTGCTTATTTTTAATAAAATTAGTATTTTGAGTTAGCTTTAAACAATGTTACAACAACATAAATTTGCAAAATAACGTTTTTATAGATTTTCCTTAAAACTTAATGAAATGTAGCCAATGTAATTTGTAGTTTCTCTCCTATAAAATTAAACAAACATTAACTTCATATTACTGATTAAAATTGACAGACGACCTAACCTTAAATAAGTAATTATGAAATTGTCATCATCTTTACAATTAATAAAGAATTTTCTATTGGAAACCTTAACAGTTATTTTTTGTATCGGAATTTTGTAAGCATGTCACCGTTTTATCGCCCTCGGCTCCCCTTTACACCTTCCAAAGAACAAAGAATAGAAACATTGCATACAATTTTAGTCCAATGCTATTAAATTGCAATTGTTTTAACGGTATTTCAGTCGCTAGACCGTGGGCTTAATAACGCCGACATTAACCAAATCAGTATTTTTCAAGTTGAGCCGCTGAGTACGAGGAAGGGTACGCGCGCTTTACTGTTTTCTTTTCTTAAATCTTTCGAAGCCATCTTCTTTCCGTTATTTTCTTTGCATTAAGTCAAATCTTTTTTATAACTCTGCCCTAATAAAATAAAAGGAGGATCCACTCTTTTATCGTGCGTCTATTTCTGTCTTAAGTCATTTACTCTAGTCTTGACTATTTCTAGTTTTGAGTCATTTACTTAAGTCTTGACTATTTCTAGTGTTGAGTCATTTACTTAAGTCTTGACTATTTCTAGTCTTGAGTCATTTACTTAAGTCTTGACTATTTCTAGTCTTGAGTCATTTACTTAAGTCTTGACTATTTCTAGTGTTGAGTCATTTACTTAAGTCTTGACTATTTCTAGTCTTGAGTCATTTACTCAAGTCTTGACTATTTCTAGTCTTCAGTCATTTACTCAAGTCTCGACTATTTCTAGTCTTCAGTCATTTACTTAAGTCTTGACTATTTCTAGTGTTGCGTCCGATTTGTTAAATACAACAATCAGACATTACTAATTAAACAAATTGGTCATGAGTCTATCACTTTTATTTCTTTTTTCTAATTTTCCTATCAAGTATTCTAAATATTTGTTTCGCTTGTTTGATCATCTACAAAGATTAATGTAATTAGGGACCCATGACTCACCGAAATTGTCTTTCTTCCACTTTTATTAGCTCTCTCTCGATCACTTTTTTGTCACAAATGGTGCAGTAACTTAGTTCCTTGCCTTCTTTCTTAATTTATCTGATAATATTTCTGAGAAGTTTTAAATAAACATTTATCAACATCTATTTTTTGCACTTCTCTTCACAATCCGAAGATGGATATGACGTCTCATGCATTTCCAAATTCTATACAAGCGCTATAGTGTCTCTGATCCGAGGTCTCCTCTTCTGTAACACAACCTTAAACGCTAAGATCTGTCCGAAAACCTGCTCTCTCATCAGGTCATTTCAAGCTTACCAAAACTCTATTAAAACCTTTAAAAACGAGTAATCAGTTATTGATTAACGCTATATCCTTGTAATTTTTCATTTTTCTTCTTAGAAATTTTTCTAGATAAACGAGATATATGATTAGCGTAATCTTCAGGCACTTCATTTCCATTCAGACAAGTTTCGTGGATTTTGGGGAATAGTTCAACATGTAGTAGTCCTGGGCCTGGAGCCTTATTTTTAATTTTATTTCCCTAACCCCTATCCTAACTTTCTCTACATCTAGCCTAACTTTCTCTACATCTAGCCTAACCTTCTCTACATCTAGCCTAACGTTCTCTACATCTAGCCTAACTTTCTCTACATCTAGCCTAACTTTCTCTACATCTAGCCTAACTTTCTCTACATCTAGCCTAACTTTCTCTACATCTAGCCTAACGTTCTCTACATCTAGCCTAACTTTCTCTACATCTAGTCTAACTTTCTCTACATCTAGCTTAACTTTCCCTACATCTAGCCTAACTTTCTCTACATCTAGCCTAACTTTCTCTACATCTAGCCTAACTTTCTCTACATCTAGTCTAACTTTCTCTACATCTATCCTAACGTTCTCTACATCTAGCCTAACGTTCTCTACATCTAGCCTAACTTTCTCTACATCTATCCTAACTTTCTCTACATCTAGCCTAACTTTCTCTACATCTATCCTAACGTTCTCTACATCTAGCCTAACTTTCTCTACATCTAGTCTAACTTTCTCTACATCTAGCCTAACTTTCTCTACATCTAGTCTAACTTTCTCTACATCTAGCCTAACTTTCTCTACATCTAGCCTAACTTTCTCTACATCTAGCCTAACTTTCTCTACATCTATCCTAAC
Organism: Prosapia bicincta; assembly: GCA_036971475.1. Lineage (NCBI taxonomy): Eukaryota > Metazoa > Arthropoda > Insecta > Hemiptera > Cercopidae > Prosapia > Prosapia bicincta. The sequence continues at coordinate 42,291,076 of JBAIZL010000007.1, forward strand.
GTTCTCTACATCTAGCCTAGCTTTCTCTACATCTAGCCTAACTTTCTCTACATCTAGCCTAACTTTCTCTACATCTATCCTAACGTTCTCTACATCTAGCCTAACTTTCTCTACATCTAGCCTAACTTTCTCTACATCTAGCCTAACTTTCTCTTCATCTAGCCTAACTTTCTCTACATCTAGCTTAACTTTCTCTACATCTAGCCTAACTTTCTCTGCATCTATTCTAACGTTCTCTACATCTAGCCTAACTTTCTCTACATCTAGCCTAACTTTCTCTACATCTAGCTTAACTTTCTCTACATCTATCCTAACGTTCTCTACATCTAGCCTAACTTTCTCTACATCTAGTCTAACTTTCTCTACATCTATCCTAACGTTCTCTACATCTAGCCTAACTTTCTCTACATCTAGTCTAACTTTCTCTACATCTAGCCTAACTTTCTCTACATCTAGCCTAACTTTCTCTACATCTAGCCTAACTTTCTCTACATCTAGCCTAACTTTCTCTACATCTAGCCTAACTTTCTCTACATCTAGCCTAACTTTCTCTACATCTAGCCTAACTTTCTCTACATCTAGCTTAACTTTCTCTACATCTATCCTAACGTTCTCTACATCTAGCCTAACTTTTTCTACATCTAGTCTAACTTTCTCTACATCTAGCCTAACTTTCTCTACATCTAGCCTAACTTTCTCTACATCTAGCTTAACTTTCTCTACATCTAGCCTAACTTTCTCTACATCTATCCTAACGTTCTCTACATCTAGCCTAACTTTCTCTACATCTAGCCTAACTTTCTCTACATCTAGTCTAACTTTCTCTACATCTAGCTTAATTTTCTCTACATCTAGCCTAACTTTCTCTACATCTAGCCTAACTTTCTCTACATCTAGCTTAACTTTCTCTACATCTAGCCTAACTTTCTCTACATCTAGTCTAACTTTCTCTACATCTAGCTTAACTTTCTCTACATCTAGCCTAACTTTCTCTACATCTAGCCTAACTTTCTTTACATCTAGTCTAACTTTCTCTACATCTAGCTTAACTTTCTCTACATCTAGCCTAACTTTCTCTACATCTAGCCTAACTTTCTCTACATCTAGCTTAACTTTCTCTACATCTAGCCTAACGTTCTCTACATCTATCCTAATTTCTTGTTTTCAATCAATTACGTTTGTATTTTCCAGAGACTCTATTTTATCTCTACTAGTCAGGTACTAGTCGGTAAAGATTGTAGTCACTTTCGTCGGACACACCATGTGTAAAACATCGAGTGTTATGTTTTTGTAATCATACTTTTGACAATCTCCCAGGCTTCAGAGGATGTCTTTTGCAGTTCTCTGTCTATCTATATTTGTTTTTCCATTCCTAAAATCTCTTCCCAGTACTTCTTGTAAGTGTGTTTAAAAAATTATACATTTTTTAAGGTAATCAATTTTATGTACAATATATTGATAAATAATTGCTAATACAAGTACAAAATAGCTCTTTTCACACAAAAATACAATTTATTAATTCTATTTGTATTAAAATCCATTAGGCCTATCACTGTGTTAGCTTTTAATAAAATAACCCAATAATATTCTTTTTAATAATTAATTTCCTTAAATGCTGCTTAAAACACACACAACTGAAGAGTTTTTTTTTATTTTTATACAAAAGTACTTGTTTAGACACTTTTTTCGTGTAATTTAGAATAGTTTTTTATCAACCGTGAAATAAATTACTAATATCAAAAACCTTTTGTAAGCTAAACTCTCTTCAGTTTTAATATTTGATTATAGATCCATTAATATTTGATTGAGTAATCGCCATCTTTTTTCGAAAATAAAAATAGTCTTCGTTGTTATATGGAAAGTGGGTAATGTAAAATAAAACTATACATATGCTTAAATATTGTAGGCCTGTAATGTGTGAGTTAACCAAATATAACAAGAGGTGGTTTGATAAACAAAAACATATGAGAGAAATAAATAAATAAGACGGTATTTAGAAAATAAACAATAGGAAGTTATCTTTAAACTGTTACAAATTTATGTCTCGTATAAATATATAAAACCAAAATCATTATTGTGGCTGGATATAAAATCACTATATTTAAGTATAGGCTATAACAGAAACTGTAATTTAATGATCGTATGGAAATTTAAAATGTATACATACTATAATACTAAGGCTACTAAACTCATTAAAGCCGTACGTAATATGATAAACTGTTTGATTGGCCGATGGATAGATAAACTGTACTAACCATGGTAAAAACATTGCTTCTCTCGACAACAATAGTGCGCTTAAAGTTCTAACTTTTTAGAGAAAGAGCATGAACTACTCTACTTTAAGCAATTTATAGAGTCCAATTTTTAAAATTTTGCATAAACATAACGGAAAAGCCAATAATGTCTATGGTAAAGTGAAATTTAATTGTTTAATTTTATATTTTTGTATTTAAATGTTATTCCTTCAAGATATCAATTAGCCACGAGAAATGACGCGAAAACACTAATCTATGAGAAGGCCTTATATATTTTTCTCAGCGATAAAGTTTAAGAAAAATATTTATTATTTCAAAAAATATATAATTCAGAGATCGTCTGCCCATTACAAGTGAAAATGAAATGAGACAAAACAAACAAATCGTTTTCTGTACGGATTAGTTACTTTAACAAATCAAATGAAAGAAAATAAATTGAAAAACATACAATCATGTATACAAAAATTAAATAAATACTACATAGCCTATAGGCTACCATATATCAGTGAAACTGTCTATTTCTAACCTCCACACTCACCTCGTCAAGGCGAAGTGTCAGGCTGGCCCTAAACACCTTATCATAGGTTGACAGTTAAACTATGCAGGCGAAAAAATTAAGAATTTTAGAGAGGAAATTTTTCCATCCGTTATTTACTCGGATTGCCACTCAGTTGTGAAACATGGTCATGTAATTCTATAACATTTACTAGAATAAGACTGGAATGCGAATATTCTGTTATGATTAAGACCATAGTGGAGTTTTTCCGAAGCTTCAAAAGTAGTAATGACCTAAATAATGTATTTTGTTCCTCAAACTTGTTACATTTATTAATAGGGAGTTGAAAATAAAGTTTTGTAGGACGCTTTATGCTAGACGTCGACAAATTTACGTATATAACTGTATAAAACAACTGTGGCGTAATATTTAACATAAATAAATAAAACCTCTATACCACAAATGACTTTTTTTCTTTTATTTAAAACCCTATGTACATTTCGATTGCATAGCAATCATCCTCACAGGTAATTTACAATGAAAATACGTATTTGTATTGTAAATTACCTCTGAGGATGATTGCTATGCAATCGAAATGTACATAAGGTTTTAAATAAAATAAAAAAGTCATTTGTGGTATAGAGGTTTAATTTATTTATGTTAAATTTACGTTTAATGTAAAGTTTTACATCTCACCAATTGCAAAAAAAAAGGTTTTGTACTTTTGTTAAATGATAACTTTTTGAAGTGTGTTAAACAGACGAAAAAAAATAATTTTTAGGTTGAATGAAAATACGTATTTGTATTGTAAATTACCTCTGAGGATGATTGCTATGCAATCGAAATGTACATAAGGTTTTAAATAAAATAAAAAAGTCATTTGTGGTATAGAGGTTTTATTTATTTATGTTAAATTTACGTTTAATGTAAGGTTTTACATCTCACCAATTGCAAAAAAAAGGTTTTGTACTTTTGTTAAATGATAACTTTTTGAAGTGTGTTAAACAGATGAAAAAAAATAATTTTTAGGTTTTAAATAATACTGTCAGTTATTATTTACATGCTACATTTTTTCATGTTAAAGACTTATTAAAAATCTAGTATTGTTTTTGTAAACTTCCAATCAATTTTTTTTTACTAACAAAACAAATTACATGCTAGAATTTGACTAAAACGGTGATCCCGGGTTTATGTTAAACATAAAAATGGCGTTTTTCAAAACTAAATGTTTTCAATTGTATCCTTAAATATTTCTTCACTCATATAAATTTGGAGGAAAGGTCCTGAAAGGCAGTAAATCATGGAATAGGGATTAACTGAGAAAATGTTTGAAAGGTCGTTGGACGAAGCCATTTCCTAGTAACTGAGGCGTGGTCCATTGAAAGATCGATGGGAGAGGTGCGCAGTAGCGAGGCTTGGATTTGAATGGGAAGCTGTGAGCTATGTCAGAGGAAAGAACCATTGATTTTAGCAAAACCCGTGTCAAACTCTCTCACATTCAGAGCTTGTTTAAGAACCTAAAGTTATTAATTACTTCAACAATCATTTTTTTATATTGTTATAAATTTACTATTTTAACTAAATTGTATTTTCTTCATTTAAAATTAAATTATCGTGCAGTTGCAATAATTATTTTGCTTGAAATTAAATTACTTTACAATTACAAAACACAATTAAAAAACAGTATATTATAAATATTTTACCACATTTATTAACCTGTACGTTGAGATTGATTAAACCTCCAATAGGGCATATTTCTTCATTTAATTTTAGGGTTAGTAATACTGCACTGCAAGTTTATTTTGCCAACTTAAAACAAACAGGTGTTTTTAATACACTGCGTATAGCTGTTGAAACAGCTGATCGTTTACGTAGTGGTAATAATAATACAGGTAGCTTATGTTGAGAAATGTAGGCGTTTAATCAAATACTGTAGTCAAATAATGTACAATATTGTTTTAATTCGGTATTTTCTAAACTATATAACCTTTTCTAACCCTTATAATATACATTTTATTGTTGGTTTTACCGTGTAATATTTAGTTTAGATTTAACAATTTATTTTGTGTATACAACTATTAATAATTCATTTTTATTTTAGAATTGATTTGTTATGAGTGACCACGAATTTGTAGAATAAATCTGAATCTCGGAATGTTTACTATAGATTTTATAACATAAAATACATTTACTATGATTTAGTATTTAAACCTATGATCAACTTTTGAAAAATAAATAAATATTTGCAAAACAAATGTTGATAACATCTGACAAAGCTAGTGTTGAAAAAATCACAAAGAAAAATAATGTTTTATTTCTTTTACTTACTAAGATTCATGTTTAAATGGTGTCAGAAAGAATATAGTTTTAATGGCATAAGTTATCAGTGAGTTATTTTTGAATTCTCTTGACAAGTAGAAATGTTCACTTTAATGAAAAACTAATTGTCCGCTACATTGCATTACAGCTATTTTCAGCCACTTTAATGTACAAATTTAGAACCCCTTTCCTACAGACAAAATATAGTGTAACCTGTGACGTCAGTTGGGGTAGGTTGACGTCAGCAGCTACTCGCGTTGTCATGGTTACCAGCAAGACGCTTACAGCGAGAGTGGCCTGCTATTCCTTGTTGTGCTATCTCTAGACATTCAATTATTTTTTCCGAAGGTATATTTTTAATAAATATACGTTATTGGCATTATTTAAAACATATTGATCGGTTTATATTTACAAGGTTTAAATTTTAAAATAAAAAGTATATTAGAGGAAAACGACTATATTAATAATAATGTAGGTATTTGAATAAGTAAACAATTTTATTGTATAATTATATTGATTTAAATAATTTTCCTAATAATTAATAACCTTATGTTATAAATTAATTTTATAAACTTTTAAATGAATGGCCGTCTTAAATAATGTATGTAATTTTTTCTTCTTTAACGCATACATTTTATGAATGAAATTTGATTTTTGTTATACCTTAAATTTAAAAATTCACTTGAAAGAAATTAAAAAATCAAACAAATCGATAAAATCAATGTTTGATAATAGTTCCTCTATAGTCTATAGCTTTGTACTAGTTATAGTTATAATACTAACTATAGTTTCACCATAAAAACCATAATTACCATCCACAATACATATTTTTCAATACACAGAAAACATCATCAAGTACATCTTCAAGAAATATCATTCATTAAAAACAAATCAATGAATCGTCATCAATATTAAAACGATGTTTTAATTAGTTGTGAAGTTGATTTGAAACACTGGTCTAGGCAACTCATCAGCAGTAAGACTCATCATTTGCTAATCAAATAATAGAAACATCTCGTTCTTACACCGACATGACGTCTACAATAACCTAGACATTTCCCACGTTAACAAACAAGAACACATCTCAACACACTAAAACAATATAAAATTAACAAACATACTCAAATAAAAACATTACATAAACAGCCACAATACAAATCACACACATTACATAGATCACATACCTTTGCGATAATACCTCCTTCTCGTGAAAATTCCGAGATAATAGCTGAAGTTGAGGTAGAGGTAGATACAATGCTGAGGTAGAGTCAGAAAGAAAGACCTTCTTTGTATCGGTGCAAGTTGAAAGCTTTTCAGGGGCATGAAAATTGCCTTCGTGTATATATATATATATATATATATATATATATATATATATATATGTGTGTGTGTGTGTGTGTGTGTGTGTGTGTATGTATATATATATATATTTATTTATTTATATTTATATATATATATATATATATATATATATATATATATATATATATATACATATATATATATATATATATATATATATATATATATATATATATATATATATATTAAACCAACAGGTTTATTGCATCAGGAATTATTGTATTTTTCATTCCTGATGATGTTGGTACTGTTTACCAACGAAAAGGTTTGAATATAAATAAATAATATTCTTGTATTTGAATAACCTATGTTGTTTTAAATTATTAAACAAGAAAACATATTTTATATACATAACCTGCTAACAATACGGAGACCATACATTGGTCATTTTGCATTCAAACTGGCAGCCTGATATGGCTGCCACAAAGTAATCCATAATAATGTAGCACCCGTTGACAATAATCGAAATAAAAATCATGTCAATAAGTGTAAAAAGAAGTGTTTTATTGGAGTTATACTTTACTTGAAATAACGATGATTGTTCTGAATTTTGAACACTATACAGAACCTGTCTTTAAACTCAACAAAACTCCCCAGCGGTGAACGTAAACACCGATCAAGATTTCAAAGCAGAACCGAACATGTCTTAGTAAGTTTTGCATATTTTACTTACACCAAATTCACCTGCATTATACGTTGACAAGTAGTTAGTTAAGTTCAAATTTTGTGTCGAGTTGAAACTGAGATATTAACAAATGTTTCAACAAGTTGTTTTAAAAATATGGAAACAAGATTATATAGTACCAATTTAAATCTCAAAGAGCTAATTAAAATGTACTTAATTATAACAAAAAAGTGTCATCAAATTTGTCTTACTAATTACATTTAGTAAATATTTAACTCAAAATTATATAAAAGACTCCACAACATCGTGTTGAATTTTAAATTTAAAAAAATGTTAAATCCAATATGGCCGACTTTATTCGCATATAATTTTACATAATTTCGTATAATTTTAAAATGTTTTTGAAATGAATCATGAGACGTTGCTAAGCATAGGCTCTGCCAGTTTATTTTTGTTATTTGTTTCCACATTCACCTGGAGCAACTGGTTTACCCTTACACACTTGAATAAAACATATAAGCATATGGGTATTAATATAAAAACACTTGTCTATAGTAGCACTTACTTTTTGTTTAATTGAATGCCTTTTCGGAAGATGTGTCCCATTATCAACTCGGACTTTAACTCCTCGTTTGGATAAAAAGTAAGTGTTACTAAAGGCAAGTGTTTACATAATAATATATGTTAAAGTGTATAGAATACATTTATTTTTCAACATGATTATTAATTAACTAAGAATAATATACAAAATGTATTAACGAAATTAATTTGTTAAAATTTCCAGTCGTCATAATCTTCATTGTACTGAGATTTGATTAATATTTACATGATTTAATTTCTCTTCGATTTCCTGAATATTTGATAATTGAAACAATCTTTTCCAGAGCTGCAAGAACAATCCAAGAAAATTATTTGTGTACAACATAAATTTTCCGTCAAGAAACTTTTACAAGAATACATTTCTAGCTCAGTACTAGTTTTGAAATAAATTTCTTTTACATGGCCATAACTCTGTTACTGTACAAGCATATAGGATTTCGAAGCTACGTCACGTTTCAACATGATTTTATAATCCTTATTTGAACAATTATTTAGTTGTTGTTGAACTTTTATAACTTAAAATAAGATTGTCCACTAATTGTTCGGTATTTTTCAATAAAATCTTCATTGAAAAGACATTAAAATTTTGTTGTTATCTTAGATTAATAAAGGAATTGACATTTACAAAAAGTTTTTTTAAAATTAAATTTACTTTATTTAAACTCTAATACATAGTCTTAGTGTATACATTAATGAATACATCTTAATGTATAGTCAGAGGCGAGCGTTAACTGAAAGAATAAGATTTATACATCTTCTTGGTTGGGTCTCAAAAAAAGTGTATTTATTATTATTTTTTTTTTAACTTTGGTTACAAGCTGTGTTTTATTTAAATGATTTTTAAAACTGTTTTAAACATTTTGTTATGTTTTTTGACTTATTTATTTAACTTCAAAGGCAGACCCATACCCCACTAATGAATGTATTTTAAAGAGAATATTTCTAGTTTTAAAGGGAGGCCTACACCTTTAGTTTACTCTTATTTAGCCAACGTACGTCCGTGGCAACACTGTCCTACGACGCCGCGTCGCCCAGTAGAGTCTCGAATGTCCTTGCAAGGTGACCTCATTATTGAAGTGATTTAGGGCGCTACAGAGGGCAAGATGATAAGCAGTACCTTCATCGTCTATACAGAGAGGACAGGTGGAGGAGACCTCGAGGCACATTCGATCTAGGTAGCTCTGGAGATAGCTCCCATCTTTGCCAGAAGCTGCTGTTACCCAGATTGTCTTCACCATTTGGCTCATAACCCCCCCCCCCCACGAAAGTGGGTAGCTTAAGTGGGATCCCATTGAGGAAGGTCACAACCAGCTTTAGCTGGCTCGTTGACAACAATGTCAGAGACCCATAGTAAAACAATCTCTTTTTTGGCTGGAAAAGTTGGAATAGGGCTTCTTTGCACCTTAGCGATAATACCGCCTTCTCTTGAAAATTCCGAGGTAATAGCCTACAATGCTGAGGTACAGTCAGAAAGAAAGATCCTCTTCTTTGTATAAGTGCAAGTTGAAAGCCTTTCAGGGACATGACAAATGCCTTTATATATATATATATATATATATATATATATATATATATATATATATATATATATATATACATACATATATATATATATATATATATATATATATATATATATATATATATATATATATATATATATATATATATATAGCTAATTTAACATATGTTTTATATCTTGCTTTATTGTATTATTCATTCATTGGTATTGTTTACCAACGAAAAGCTTTCAATATAATTAATTAATAATAATTCTTGTACTGTATTTGAATAACCCGAGTTGTTTTTTATTATTATACAAGAAAACATATTTTATATTTATATATATATATATATATATATATATATATATATCGCTTTAAAACATTTTATATGTTTTTGTAACACATTTAATAATAGTCTATAATTCTGAAAAGTCTTTAAAATTCCTTTTTCAGGACAAAACCTACATTGACCCAACTATTTATACGTGTTGTTGAAATGCGTTTAATTATAATCAATAAATATTATAGTATAAGTTCCTTGTGCTTGCAATTAGTTTTAGAAAAAAAAAGTTTACGTAAGCCATGAATTGGTAGACTACAGCCAAGTATTTCTTCTTACTGATCAGTGACATGAATTACGTCATCACTTGTAATGTTTACAACTGTTGCCCAGCAACGAGACGGTTATCAACCGTCAACCCATCAGCATTTCCCTTTCTTTCGATATATAATTCCATTAAATTGACTTCGTACAAATCTATTATTAGATTCCCGAGCTAAATGTAACACCAACAAATTTTACTCCAAAAATAACTTTAATGGTTTCTTGTTTTATTATGAAGAAGAAAAACTAATAACTTTTTTGTATATTATAAAATAGGCAATTTTTATAGTAAAATGATTTTAGATTCCTTATCAAAAACAAACACTCTATATTTCAGATAAAATTATTATAAAGCATATGAAATAAACATATACAATACCTAATGTGGCACCAAATAATTAATGGAAAAAAATTATATATATATATAATTTTTTGAAATTATATATATATATATTTATATATATATTATATATTACAATTTATATATATATATATATATATATATTTTTTTTTTTTTTTTTTTTTTTTTTTTTTTTGAAAATAGCAAGTAAGAAAGGCACTATATGTAATATAATATAAATATGTAAGTAAATTCAAACCATAAAATAACCAATTTTGAAAAAAAAGAGAAAAATGTAAACATAACCTAAATTGGCAAAATCGTAATATTTAATCAAGTTTAGAACAATAACCACTGTAAAACAAACAATGTAATAGAAACAATTTAATGTGTAACAGTTTAAAAAGAACACTAAAACAATGTAAATAAAAATAAAAGCCTTTAAGTGTTAAGAAAAGTGAAACCATGTTAAGATTCACGGAAGTTGACCAAAACTGGATGAACTGGCGCATTGTGAATAGAACAGCTGACAATTTAAACGGAGATACCATATTCAAATGCAGTTACCTGCGAAGAAATTAAAATCTAGTTATTAAGAACATGAAATGTATAAAAGGCAGTGAATACAGCATCCGTAAAGCCGGTAAGAACAATTAAGAAAAGGAAATAGTTTGTTTTAGCCATTTTGAAATGCGTAGTACACATATTCAAGCTAGACGGACGTGTTTCAAGTTGGCCAGCCAAATTTAACAAATTCAACTTAGTGCGGGAGTATTGGTCTGGAATTGAATTAACACTACGGAATACTTACAAGAGAATAAATTAAAACTATTTATAAAAAAAGGATATTAAATATTTGATAAAAGGCTGAAAAGTGGATTCTGCAATCTCAAGACACTTAAGTATCTAGGCTAGATCCATTAATACATTTTGAAATTTTGCAATCAGACATATATAAAAAGAAAAGAAATTAGAGGAATTTATTATAAAATTAAACTTTAAAAGAAAACATTTAGAGAAAATATTAAGGAACAATTTTACTTAGAAATAGATTGATTTGTAGCATAGTGTATAACATTTATAGATTAGATTTGTTTTTGTTCTTGTACTTTAGAGTGCCAAATAAGATTTCAGTATTCAAAATTTAAAACCCACCAGATAACCCGAGATTAAGAGAGCTTGTGCTAAATCAAAATTATAATCAATTTAGGCTAAATTAAATAAAAAACTGTTGCTGCCCATAAGAGAAATACCACTTAGAATAATAAGATTTGTAATAAAAGAGGAAACTGTTGTAAATTTGTAAAATTTTTAAAAAGGAGAAAATTTGTAATTTATTAATAAACTTATAATTGTTAAGAAAGTTTTTTTTTATGATACATTAAACTTGTTATAAAAAAAAGGAAAGCTCTAGAAAATTTATTTATCTTAAAATAAATTAGAAAAGTAACTAACCTACCTTGATTGAAATATTATTAGAAAAATTACATTTTTAAAACTTCATTCATGATATCTTATTAAAACAATAACTTACAATATATATATACAACTTATATATATATATATATATATATATATATATATATATATATATATATAAAACAACAATTTTTAAACCTTTGTATAGTAATTTTATTTTTTAATACAAATTAATTTAATATAATTCAAACTTTTCATAACAAAATTTCCTTATAAACTATATTTTTTGTGAATCTGTTTTCAATTTGAATTTTTTGACCAATCGTATTATCAATATGTGCCTCTAATCCATCTCGAGATTTTACTCGACATAGTGCAACATAAAGTTGATCATGTATAAAATCAGGTAAAAACAGGTTTGGTCTAATGAAGCCTTACTTATAGTTATTGAAAATGTGAGTGTTAAAAAAAAAATTTGTTCCTTTTTGTTTAAAATGGCATGTAAGTATCTGTTGATATTTATTTAATTATTGGTAGAATATGATGTTTCCTTCAGTGATTATTTCTAATTTAATACACTTGTCAACCATATCTAGTACGATAAGACGTACTCCATTAACTAAAACTGATCCCAAGTTCAAATGTCTAATTATTCTTTAATACTGTTAAAATATTTTTACTGGGCTGTTTTTTAATATATTTGTACAGAGCTGTACATAGCTGAAATATTTCATTCTCAGCTGCTTTTCATTAAAATGTATTTCTTATAGAGATTTTTGGTAACTTTAAGTTCCTCAAAACCCTATAAATGTTGTAAATTGAGAAAACCCTATATTTCCCCCACTCATTTGTGTAAATTCCTTTAATTTGATCCATCTGCCAGCTCTGTACGACCTTCCTTGGATATGGCTCCAATAATAATTAAGCTTGCTTCCTCAATTTTTCTCTCAAAATTCGGCTTATAAAATTATATATATGTAATTGGATAATGTCTCATGCCTTGTATGTAGTAATAAATAATTAGGGCCCTGATGAATAGACCAAGACAACAATAAGATAATATAATATTTCTGTTGAATTTTTAATTAGTTTGTCCTATTGGCGTTATCAACACTGAAACATATTACTAAACATGTTTGGTCAAAAATAGGCAGTGATGAGACTGGCCGACAAAAATTACTATTTCTTAAGTTTTTTTCCATACTTGGTAATCACCATTAGTATCTTGTTTCTTGAAAAATGGTTTGTCTATGTAAGTTTCAAAATTACACTTTAAATACAGTGTACTTTGTGCGGTTCATAAAATTACTGTCAACATAAAAGTTTCGTTATACATCATGGACAACAAACCATACGGATAAAAAGAGTTAGTCAAAAGTTCTACAAAAATTAATACAGTAAACTCCCGATTATCCATGGGCGGATTAACCGGTTTGCGGATTATCCGGGGTCTGCCATTGTTTTGCAATTATTCCAATCAGATTCATGTGTTTAAATTTCTAAACGGTGAATTACGACGTAAATACATATAAGGCTTAATAGAAGTTAAGATGAAGGGAATAGATATGTAAATATGTACGTACTAATTATTACATTGAAAGGGAAGCATCCTGATGTGTGCCAGTGAAATAAAAGGAGCGAGCAGACTACTGTATATAAGAGACAATGATAAAATGCTTGGACGCCCGAAAACCTAATGTATATCATAAGATTGTAAGCAAATGTCAGCTAATCTCGGTTATAAATAGTCTAGAACGTGACATATGCATTATCCATGCCTCTGTCATATTCATTATCGATGTTTATGGTTTTGTGACACATGTGACACAAGTAGACACTGTGCGACAAAATGGTTCTCAAGAAACTTAGATCGCACATTAAAGGTAAATCAATGCTCACAAAAAAACAGACGAAAGTGACAGATTTTTTTGTTAAAAAGTGAAAGTATTATGTGTAAATGAAATTACATATGTACATACATACTTACTTTTGACATATACTTGTACGTATTGTAAATAGTTAGACATATAAATGAACATGTTATAATCCGTCAAATACATCGACATTTTAAATTATTTTCTGTATTTATTTTGTCCTCTGAAGATTATTTGTGAATTGCATTAACCAGGGTCATTATTTGTGTAACTTAAGGTATAATAATCGATTATTTATCGATCGTTTTGCGTATTCTTTGTTCATAGCGGATTATCCGGGGAATTCGTTAACCGGCGTTGCCGAGCCACCCTATTCAACGGATAATCGGGAGTTTACTGTACTTTATTTGAAGAATATACTTAATAGAGATTTTAATAAAATCTATTTATTGTTGTTAATAATAAAATAATGTATTTAAAAGAAAACCTTCATTATATGTTTAAAAATTGACCGATAAAAAAATAATTTAACAAATTTAATTTAAATCGGCTCTAAAATAATGTTAGACGCGCCTAAGAAAGATATAATTTCAAAACTTGTAGTAAAAAGATTTAACTCATTATTATCAATATATTGAATTAATTATAGTAATATTTAAATAAAGTAATACATTTATTATAAAAAATACACCGATAAAATATATTTGATAATAACGTTTTAAATTATTAATGTAAAATAAAGTATTATAGCCTACTAGTTAAAACAGTTGTTCTACAACATAAAATCAGCTATTATGTGGAATCTTATGTTATCAATATACTTTGAATACTGTTTAAAAATTAGTGTGTTAAAGGGTTATGTGAAGCCGAAAATGTTTCACCTTATATTGTCAGGCATGCTGTAACAAATAGTCACTTTAAAAAAAACTATTAATAGTCTGTGTTTTAGTTCTGATAATGTTTAGTTAAGTTATAAATGGTTTAAAAGTTGAATAAATTGATAATTAAACTAATTATTTGTTGTTATATTTACCAAAGCACAGATTATTTATTTAGTACAAGTAAAGTATAAATAATTCACATATTGCGTTAAAAAAACCTACAATTAATTTATGTTTCTACTTTAAAAGAAGTATAAAGATTCTAAGAACATCAAAAAATAAGTTGATCGTTGTAATCATCTTGAATTCACTGAATAAATCGTAAGTAGTTATTTGAATAATTATTTATAAAAAAAAAGAAAGTTATGTAATGTATATTTGCATCCAGAGACAGCAAGAAATATTTTTTAAGTCTAACCATCTCCTCTATTTAGCCATTGAATAGTGCAGAATAGTGTGTGGCAAGTGCAATTAAAATTAAACATTCACTGAGCAAAAATTATCATAGTACAAAATGAAGATATAAATATAGTTTCACAGCTACATTTTTATCATACTGTACTTAATAATCATTTTTCTCTAAAAAGGATTCTCTTGTAAATGTGACCGTGTTATTGTCTTTTTAAACACGTCTTTTAGGTGACGTGCTACTTTACCTAAACATTAACCTACACAGATCAACAGCCTCAGTATCGCCTACTACAAAACACCTACAATGCCAATTCTTTAGTGACTGATAATTACAAAAACAGGTTTTATTCAAGTTTCCATTTTGGTTAAACAAATTTAGAATTTAACTGTTTTTTATCAGGTTCATCAAGTACATTGGTTTCACAAAATTAATTATAGGCATAAATAAACAAAAACTAATTCAAATAATAAATTTACTTATAAATAATGAATTATAGAGGAACTTTTGCAGAACTTTGTAGAATTTAAAATAAGAATTAAACCAATATCTGGTCTATATTGAATTGAAACCTGGTTGATTCCATTGAAATATAATGTCATTTTTAATCACTAGAGGGGATTAAGGAATGGCAAGTAGACAACTACTGTATACTGTGCTCTGCTGGTTAATTCCATTGTAATATAATGTCATATTTACTCACTAGAGGGGATTAAGAAATTGCTAGACTACTGTATACTCTGCTCTGCTGGTTAATTCCATTGAAATATAATGCCATATTTACTCTGTAGAGGAGAATACAGTAATTGGTGTTGACTAATGTCTAATATCATAATGAAATGGATATAAAATCATACAATATCTATAGGATTAAAAATCGAACATTTATTAGTGGTGTAATTTATTTAATAGAGTAAACTGTTCACTTCCTTCCATTTATATCAGCATTACCACTTACAAGGCTGATAAGAACATTATCCATCTGTTTAAAGTAGGCAGACTTTCACTCGATACATTTTTTTAACAGTCGCTTGATTGGGTAATAGCAAATAATAATTTTAACATTTGTTGATTCCATCTTCGCGTGTTACACCCTACACTAACATACACCATCAAAACAGAACAACAAAACTCCCTCAACTTCTTAGACCTCACAATTAAACGAACAGACAAACAAACACATAAATTCAACATATACTGAAAACCCACCAGTACTAATACGACCATATACAGCTCCTCAAAGCACCCACACCAACATAAACTAGCTGCTTACAACACCATAAAATATATAGCACAAACGAAGGGATACAACCCAACAATGATTGATAAATTATACAACTGCCTAAAAAATAAAAATAATAACCAAAATACAAACACACAAGATGACAATCCCATAAAATACTTATCAATACCATACAGATAATCCAAAACCCACAATCTAACCAACACATTACGAAAATACAACTACAAAATAGCTTACTCCACACACAACACTCTCAACAAACAATTGAAACCCAACAACAAAATCAACGACATTTACACCACTGGTGTTTACAAACTAACTTGCAGTTCATGCCCCACTTTTTACATAGGCCAGACAGGGAGGTCTACACACGTTACCAAGAACATATAAAAGCACTAAAAAACAATAACTACCAATCAAACTTCGCCGATCATCTCAACTCCACAAAACATCACTACATAGACATAACATCTAACCTACAAATTCTTCATAAACAACACAGAAATAACCAACGCTACACAACCGAACAATACGAAATATATAGGCACTTCAAACTACACCCTACACACATACTCAATACACAATTACATTACAACTCACACGCACTTTTTGACATCATAACTCCTAAAACACACAAAATACACCCACACCACCAAAATATCCCACCCCCACCCTAACCTACATAAACCTTGAGATCAGTTACGGTCTGAGTTGACAAAGGGACACATCTCCCGAAACGGCCGTCCTCAACAAAAAAAGTAAGTGCTACTATAGGCAAGTTAAAACATTTTTTAAAAAAGTTGTAAATAATAAGTGTTTGAATATAAACTAGTATCGTAAATTGAAGATGGACTCAAATAATATTCAATATTTAATTGTGTTGACTTTTGGTTGGTGTTTCCATGGAGTTATCTCTGTGGAGCATGGATCTAAAATTCACCATGTTTAAAAATGAGTGGTTTGAAGTGTTGTAGTTGAATGTGTCTGATGTTAGTTTTCTAAAGATGCTAAAGATGTTTTTTGTGTAAAGTTTATTGTTATTGAGTTAAGGAAATTATAAGATTTGGTCTGTTTTTTAATTAAGATGTGAAGTGAAAATTTAGGTGAAAGTTATTTATAGAGGTATGGAATTGGTTTACATTCACTGGTATTAGCCTTGTATAGTCTAATAATGACGACATATTTGTGCTTGGAAATGATTTCGGTTTTTTGAGAGGATCTGAGATTTTAATGTTTAGTAAAAATATATTTTACTACGAATGCAGCTGATTTAACATTGAGGCATAGTCTACATTGTTGGAAGCAGAAATTAACTTAAAATTCTACTCCCAACCAAATAAACTACCACAAGAAGTCTCATACAAAACCATTTAATGCCACAAATACATTGGTGTCCTACTTTCTAGCAAAAGGACAAATGCACTCTATTAAATTACACTGAATTAGTTTAAAACTATTCTACAAGCAAAAAAATAACAGGTAAAAGTAGAAAATTCCTAAAGCTTACAACTCCTGATTAGTGCTGCAGTTCATCAAGGATCAGTTTGGTCATTACCTATATTTTTAATTTTTAAAATTATTAAAGAAAGATTTTCAGGTATTTTGAGTGCCTTTATAGAAGACAGCTATTTTCTACTCTCTCAAATATATTCAGTCTCTAGAGAGAAATTTCACAAGATTTAGACATTTACAAACAAAGTATGTAATTTTTTATTCAAAAGGTTGTGATTTTAAATCAGAATTGAATTATCATAACTGGGGTTGGAATTTGTAGTCTTGAACAAGTAGGCTGATATAAATATCTTGGATTTTTTTTTGACAGACAAAAACGTCACATACTATGGCAGAAACAAACAATATTTTTATGTAATAAAGTAAAATTGTATATAAGAACTTTTAATCATTTAATTCCGTCTTCACTTTAGCTACTAGCTTTTCATTAAAAACACTTGAACATATGTTAGTATTTTATACTTGCCTATGATGTTAACACTTACTTTTTTTATTGTTGATAACTGCCGATTTGGAAGATGTGTCCCATAGTCAACTCAGACCTTAACTGAGTTAAAATTACTATATAAAGGTTTAAAACAACACCATACCAAAATATAGACAACAAAATTCCATTAAAACACCAATACTAGATCTCGAAAACGCGTTCCAACACAATACACCATTAGACCAATAAGATGCAATTAGACAACAAATCAAACATAAAATAACCCAAATTAAGCCTCCCTAAAATAAACACCCAAGAATTACAAACATTGAACTCCATCAATAACAAATTTTAAAACCATAACTGAAACACATCTTGACCATAACACATCTCCCTAAACGGCTATCCTCAATAATCAAAAACGTAAATGTTGCTACAGGCAAGTGTAACATACTAATTATGTTAATGTTTTAGTGAACAATTTTTATTATATATTAGTACATTCTAGAAGGCAAAATCCTATTCAATGTTGAGGAGGAATTTTCAGGAATAACACTAAGAAATTATGAGCTACTCAAAATAATTTTGTCCAAATTATTTTAAAGAAGAATAGCAAAGAGACCTTACTTCCATCACTTTGTCAATTGAAAATATTGCCAATTCAACATTTTATTGTTTTTAAAGTTATAAGGATTGTTTACAATAGAAGTGGCAACACAGGAACAGCTGATCTAGTTTACAATATTAGGAATTTGTCATAACATATATTGAACTATTAAAGTGAACAAATCTCTTCTTTAGACATTCCTGTGTGTATATTGGACCAAAATATTTTTATCATTTGTCTGAGGAAATAAGAACAGACAATATAAAAATATAAGAAAACAAATCTATATACAGTAAACTCCCGATTATCCGTGGGCGGATTAACCGGTTTGCGGATTATCCGGGGTCTGCCATTGTTATACTAATATCCAATTTTTATTCCAATCAGATTCATGTGTTTAAATTTCCAAACGGTGAATTACGACGTAAATACATATAAGGCTTAATAGAAGTTAAGATGAAGGGAATAGCTATGTAAATATGTACGTACTAATTTTTACATTGAAAGGGAAGCATCCCAATGCGGTCCAACAAAATAAAAGGGGCGAGCAGACTACTGTATATAAGAGACAATGACAAAATGCTTGGACGCCGGAAAACCTAAAGTGTATCATAAGATTGTAAACAAATGTCAACTAATCTCGGCTATAAATAGTCTAGGACGTGACATATGCATTATCCATGTCTGTCATATACATTATTGATCTTTATGACTTTGTGACACAAGTAGACACTGTGCAACAAAATGGTTGTCAAGAAACTTAGATCCCACATTAAAGCTAAATCAATGCTCACAAAAAAACAGACGAAAGTGACAGATGTTTTTGTTAAAAAGTGAAAGTATTATGTGTAAAGAAAATTACATATGTACATATATACTTACTTTTGACATATACTTATGTACGTATTGTAAATAGTTAGACATATAAATGTACATGTTATAATCCGTCAAATACATCGACATTTTAAATTATTTTCTGTATTTATTTTGCCCTCTGAACATTATTTGTGAATTACATTAACCGGGGTCATTATTTGTGTAACTTATGGTATAATAATCGATTGGCGATCATTTTGCGTATTCTTTGTTCATAGCGGATCATCCGGGGAATTCGTTATCCGGCGTTGCCGGACCACCCTATTCCACGGATAGTCGGGAGTTTACTGTATATGTATATGTATACACATACACATATATCTATGTATATATGTATATGTATGTGTGTATAAAAATATACATCAACCTACCATTCACAACAAACACATCATAATACTAAATAAACTAAATGCACACAATGAAAACTTACAATTCACAAACGAAACAGAAACAAACAGAACAATTAAATATCTTGACATCACAATAAATATCAACAATAATAAAATAGAAACTAGAGTACACAGAAAACCAACTTCCAACAATACCACAATACACTACAAATCTAACCGCCCCTGGACACACAAAATCAACACTTACAGTAACATGATAAATAAAGCAATAAAATACACACAAGATAATAAACAAAAATTAAATGGAGAATTAGATAACATTACAAAACAACAATAGAAAATGGATACAACAAACACCTTATAAAAACATATACAATAAACTTACAAAAAAACCTAACCTCATCACAACACTACAACCAGAACACAAAAACAAAAATGTTTAAAATCTGCTTAAAATATAAATACACCAATAACAAAATAGAAAAATTAACAAATATACACAATAAAGAATACTACACGCCAACATACAAACCAAACAACAGAATAATAAAATATCTCAATAAAACAAACCACAAAATAAATACAGAAAAACATAACCCATCTGGAATCTACAAAATTACCTGTAATGACAGCAATGCATTTTATATAGGAAAAACAACTAGATCATTTGAAATTATATTTTCAGAACATTTCAAAGCATTCATAACTAAAAATAAAAAAGCATCAAATGTAGCAGAACACCTAATACCACACAACCATAAAATAACAAATTATAAAAATAATCTAACTATACTTGAAATAAATAATAATCCAATAGAGCTAAACTCACTAGAAAAATACCACATTTATAAAAAAAAATACAATAACCTAATTAACCAACAGACAACACACTCTTCAAAAGCATTAAAAAAAACACACATGACGAAGGCTCATGACATCAAGTTCCAACATCATACTTACTTTACTTTATCCAACGCCCATCCGTGGCTGATCTGCCATTCGACGTCGAGCCTCCCAACATAGAAAATAGTTCCAACATCATGGATTGACAAACACTACAGAAAAATAATTCAGTGATTCAACAATGGCCAAGTGACCGAAAGGTGCCTTATCACACAAGGTAAAAATTAATTGCACTTGGTGGAACAATTGTTTACAATTAACAATAATAACTTTATAAAGTCAGTGCAATGGAAAAATAATGGTCTTTAAACATCACGTGTGTGTGTGTTTGTGCGTGCATGCGCGTGTGCGTGTGAGTGTGTGTGTGTATAACAAAGGATCAGAAACGTGCATACTGTGGACAAAGGACATGAAAATGATGGTCTGGCAATTTTTTATGGAAGATTGGAGTTGGTCAATACCAGGAAGCTACACCTCTGACTAATGACTTGAGTCAAAGCCCCTACACTAGATAAAAGTAATATTATGCTCTGTTCAGAAAATTTTACCTTCCTTTAACACTTTAGCTGCCGGCCACAATATTGGTGTTTTGAAACTTAAAAATTTACTTTTCAAGGAATTTACGTTATAATTTACTTCCTAGTAAGGATGAGTTTATCTAAGTGTACCAATGTTTGAACTTAACTTCAAACAAATATTTAGTCAATTTTTCTAACTTATTTTTTAGCTTTTGTGGAATTTTGAAAACAAATGTGAAAATCAATATAATACGTCATTAAAAATTATTTATTTTAATTGTGAAAGTATATAAAAATAAACTTTTTTCAATGAACCAATTTGTTTGATAGGAATAATCAACTCAACTTCACTAAAATTGCCGTAAATCCCAACAAAAAGTTCCTAAAATAACATCATGTTTATAATACATTTATCTATCACCAAAACCATCTTAATTATATCTGTAAGTAGCGTGAAGTTTGTTGTTTAATACTCTTCATACATTTTCCCAAAAATAGCAACAACAGTTGAGTAGTAGCAATAAACATAAAATGTTACTAGACAACAACGTATTTGGTTCAGCCTACTGGGCCGTCAGGCCAATTGGCCTGATGTGGCAGCTAAAGTGTTAAATGATAGGAGATTATCAGGAATCTATTTTTGTAATTTGTCATAGACATGAATTTACCTCCTCAGTAAAGAAATAAATATCACTGTTAATATGATTGAGTGTGTGGGTGTGTGCATGTATGTTTTATGCATGTAATTGTATAAACTATACAAACAATCTGATAAAAAGTTAAAGCCATTGAATATAAGCCAATTCATCAGTAGTTACTTTACTTTGTATATTTTATAAATAATTACAAGATGAAATAAATAGATAACTTAGGTAAGGTTAATAACAAACATGAAGTAATTGTTAGGAAAATAAAACTGCTCATAGAACTTTACTTTTTATCATTAATTACAAAGTAATATAAGCTTATAAAACATTACTACTAAAAATGAAGCTGTTTGATAAAATTTCCACTGGTCTTTCAAAAATATCTGTTTTAGGTATTTTAGTATAGGTTAAAGAGTTCACAGATATTATTTTATTAACAATCAGAATACGAATTTGTATGAAACTCTTTTTCAGGCAATTGAAATATGTAATTATTTTACAACCACAATGTTTATATACAAAATATCTCTTTTAAAGTTCTGTATTCATAGATTTAATCTGGAAAAATGTTTTAATTACTTTTAATTGCACTTAAGGATGGATAATTCTGTATACATTTTGCTATATATAAATTTTATATATACACGATTTGGTATCATCAACATATTCCGTAAATTTTATATACAACGATAAAAAATTAATTATTTATGTTAATGTTGAATAATATTCAACATGCATAAACTTGGCGATTTATAACCCTCATTTTATTAATAAAATTAACACACAATATCAAGAGCACAGTGGTACTATATATTACAATGAAAATATTGGAAAGAACCCCAATACCACAAAAAATAATCAAAAATAACAAATAAAACAAGTTACTAAGGATTTAATCCTTATGTACATTTCGATGACCATGTCATCATCAGAGGGTCTTATTACAAAATTACAATCTAGCAAACAAGAAGTTACAAACTAGAATGATTCACTCATCATTCTAGTTCGTAACTTCTTGTTTGCTAAATTGTAATTTTGTAATAAGACCCTCTGATGATGATGACATGGTCATCGAAATGTACATAAGGTTTTAATCTTAAGTAACTTGTTTTATTTGTTATTTTTGATTATTTTTTCTGGTATTGGGGTTCTTTCCAATATTTTCATTGTAATAAAATTAACAATAATTCCAGACCACAAGACAAGGTATTTTCATGTAATAACTATTTTTAAAATAGTCCATTTCAATGTACATTTCATGAGATACGCTCAATAATGATGTCGTCCTGGATCAGTAAAATGTAAGGGATCAATAAAAATTTGTAAATATGATATTATTTATATAATTATTTTGTATTGTGGTCTTGCATTTATTTCCAATTGTATTATCTGTAATATTGCCTCTGTGTTCATTGAGTTCAATTTCATTTAATTAACAAACTTTTTTACTTCTTTTAGTAAAATCATGAATTACCAGAGGCGGATTGCATTTCTAAAAGTTCATTTTCAATAAGGTGAGGAATTGAAGGTTCAGATTCAGCACGTTTTTTACCAAGCTCTGGGCTTGGAGAAGCACTCCGAGATAAGTTGGGCATCTCTGCTTCTGTTTCTTGTTGTATGTTGGGAACACTTCGTGTTAAACAGTCTGAATCTGCTTCTCCTATACTTTCTAACTGTTCTCCAAACCCGACTTTTAACATTTCTTCATTCAAACATACGTCAGCTATACTAACCTAAAAAATGTAATGAGAAATTAACAAATGCTTTCAGAATAACCAAAACCCATCAGTTATTTAAACATTTCAAATCAAGGTTAAAACATACTGATTATGCAAAAATCCAACATCTAATGAGCACACTGGATGCACACAAATTAATGTTAAATAGTTTTTGTAAATTGATTTTTTACATAAAAATAATAATAAAATAATTTGCTAAATAGCATAATTTTTAGAAAAATATTTTAATACATTTTGTCTTTAGCCTTACTACTTTATGAAATAATTCTACATTTGTTTTTATTTATCAAATATCTAAAATTACATTTCATCACATTTCAGAAAGATTTTGTAAATCGAAAGTAATCATCATTTTGAAACTGATAAAATGATATAATTCTCTTCTATAAGGCCTTAATAAAGCATAATGAAAACCATAAATAGAATAATATGCTATAATTTCTTTGTAAAAAGCGATCCAACTCAAAACAATGAAAGGAACTCAACTAAAATATCTTTCTAAACATAAACAATAATACTTTTTTGCTTAAAACTTTCATAACAATAAAATTGACAGAAACTATAAAAAATAATGGAAAGTGATGGACCAATCTAACAAAGCAAAAATGTCTGAACTAAATAACTTTTAATCACTTAAACACCAGCTGGTTTTCAAAATTGGATTCTATCTTCCATAAATGCCATGTTTTATTTTATACTGGTACATTTAGATTTATTTTAGTACTAATTTTAAATTTTACATCTGATTCAGATAAGAATAATTATTAGTTTGATTATTTATATTATTTAAATTCTTAAATTAGGAAAAACATTATTAACTTGCCTGAGGTGGCATAGTAGAGTTTTCTTTCATGTTTTTAAAAAGCGTTGAATAATATTAGTAGCGCACTATACAAACAATAACACCTCACTCATTTTACAAGTTGTTATTTAGTTCTTGTTGGACAGTGATTCGCAAAACAGCACAGAGAATTTGTATTTGTGTTACAATATCTAGGAGTAAATATTTGTACGCCACCTTTTGAGCTTTGAAATTTATGATTTTAATCATTTTACACAAATACTGATACAACTGTAAACTAAGTATTATTTTAACTTGTATAGTTATTAAAAAATATTTTGGTGTACATTTATTTCAACATGGATTTAAAAGAAGAAGAAAGAATAAATAGCCTACTATTTAGTGTAGAACGAGAAGTATTTGATGTTCATAGCCGAACAGTTCATCTGCGAGACATTTAATTTTATATAACAGTCGTGTAGGAGAAAATATATACATCGATGTTGATGATGACAATGGTTTTGGTATTAAAGTTGCTTGATGTAATCATCTTGAATTCACTGATTAAACTATAATTAAAAATTACTTTACTAAGTGAATACATAGGGCTTACTTGCTGACTCGTTTTGAAACAATCGTTCCTTTTACGAAGCAAAGCCTCTACTGGTGGCATAACATGTTAGGTACAAAGGATGTCGGAATGGATTTATGACTGTGGAAGAGGTGGGTTATTTTGGTTGTGCGCTATAATGGAAAAGGAAGTTGACCTCAAAATGTGTGTAGTCATTTAATATGTTGCTAATGTTTGTATATCGCATATTTTTTTAAAGTTGTTAGTTTGTTACTTTGTTTATTGTGTGGAGTATGTTTCAATTAGTATGTATGTCCGTGTATGGGTGTGTGTTGCGTGTTTTTAGGTGTATTGTGCAGCTGGATTTTGTTTGGTTTCTTTGGGCAATGTGTTCTTTGAAGCTGGCAAAATGACCTACCTGTTTGGCCGATATAATATCTGGGACAATCCTTACATGTTAATTTGTAAATACCGGATAGTTTGTATTTGTCTGATTTTTTTTGAATGGGTTGTATATGTTCTCTTAAAGTGTTTGGTAAGGAAGTTGTTTGAATGTGGAGGCTATTTTGTGAGTTTTTGTTGTGGTAGGTGAGGGATATGTATTTGTTATTTTTTGTGTGGCTGTTTGTTGATGTTTGTGTTTAATTTTCATGAGTATGTTGTCTATGATTGTATGTGGGTAGCCGTTTTGTTGAGCAATGTATTTTATTGTATTGAGTTCTTCGTCACAGTCTTTCTGTAGCATGGGTACATTGATTAGGCGGTGTAACATGTGATTAAATGAAGCATGTTTGTGTTGTGTGGGGTGATTAGATGTATTATGCATGACAGTATCTGTAGTTATTGGTTTTCTGTATATTATGAAATTGTGTTTGGTGGAAAGGTCTAGGAAGTTCATTTTATTGCTT
Organism: Prosapia bicincta; assembly: GCA_036971475.1. NCBI lineage: Eukaryota > Metazoa > Arthropoda > Insecta > Hemiptera > Cercopidae > Prosapia > Prosapia bicincta. The sequence continues at coordinate 42,316,847 of JBAIZL010000007.1, forward strand.
TCTTCTAATTCGAGGGTAAATGTGAGGTTTTGGTGTATGGTATTAATGTAATTGTGTAGTTGTTTGATTTGCCGTTTATTGCCGTTGTATAGTATTATAATGTTGTCTACATATCTGTGGTAATAAATGAATTTTTGTGTATGATTGTTGTTCTGTAGAATGGATTGTTGTTCAATGTGATGTAGGAATATTTCTGCTAGGATGCCTGAGATGGGGGAGCCCATGGGAAAGCCGTCTTTCTGTGTGTATAATTTGTGATGGTGTGGTGGTTTGTAATGTGATGAGTTTGGTGAATGTTATGATTTCGTGAGTGAGTTTATATGGAGTTTTGTTTGCTGTGAGCATGGTTTTTAGTGTTTGGAGTGTTTGTTCTTATGGTTCATTAGTGTATAGGTTTTTTATGTCGTGTGATGCAATGGTGGAGTTGTGTGGTATTTGGATGTCTTTGATATTGTGAATAAGGTCTGTTATTTGTATGGATGTGATTTTGAAATTTTAAATTGTCTCTAATAAGTTTATCTATGTATTTGGCTAGCTTATGTGTAGGTCCCTGTGTGTGATTAATTAGTGGACGGATGGGTGTGTTTTCTTTGTGGATTTTAGGTCAAGCGTTTAAAGTGGGAGTTTGGGGTTTTATTTGTTTGTAATACTTCTTTTGTTTTGTTTTCATGATTTCAGTGCTTTTATTTAGAAGGTTTTTAATTTGAGTTTGAAATTTTGGTGTCGGGTCTGTTCCGAGTTCGGTTATTTTGTTTTCTGTTATGAAGTTGTTTACTTTCTTGTCATTGTCATGTTGGTGCGTTATTACGATTGAATTGTTTTTGTCTGCTTTTAAAAAGTTTAGATTGTGTTTGTCACATTTTTGTAAAATTGATTTAAGGGTTAAAAGTTCATTATTTATGATTGGTTTGTTGTTTAAGGTGTTTATGTTGGGCATTTTATGTTTATTGTCTTGTCTAATATATTCATGGTGTGTAGGATCTGTGTTTTGAATTGCTGTTTCAGTGTCCAAAAAGATGTTGGACATGTGTTTGTGGTTGTATTTATTGGGATGTAGGTTATATTTTTATCCTTTGTTTAGTAATGTTAATTCATTTGTATTAAATTTGATATTTGTGGTGTTAATGATATGCGGGTGAAATTGGTGGTCGATGTAGATGATGATATTGTTTTGTGTTGCGAGGTTGTCTAGCTTTAGTTTTTGTTTGTTTTTAATGAATTGTAGTTGTTTGTGTGTATAGTTGTTAGTGTATTAAATTATTTCTTCGAGTTCCATGTTGTGTAGCATCGTCGAGGGTTTAGTGTAATTTGTATAGGGTGTGGTTAAGTTTGTCTTTTTTAGGGTATAAGTGTTTGATGCTGTTTTTTAAATATATTTTCTATGCTTGTGTTGTTATTTTTAGTGCAGCAGGCATTTTGTTATTTATTATAATTTTAGCGTATTTAGGTGTTACAGTTAGTTAGCGTGTTAGTGTTAAAAGGAACAATTGTTTTGAAACGCATCAGCAAGTAAGCCTTATGTATTCATTTAGTTAAGTAATTTTTAATTATGGTTTTGGTATATTGCAAGAGATTTGAAGTCATGAAAGTGAGGATCGGGAGGTAGTTTAATGCCAAGAAGATAATGATCAAGTCCTGGAACATCTGTTTTTACTGAATGGCTTTGAAGACATTCGAGAAATTCCTTTGACAGAGAGAATAAAAAGTGCAATCGTTACACGAAAGAATGGAAGAAGGGCTTATATAAGCAAAGAGAAAAATACACTTTGGAACTTACAACTACTATTTTATGCTAAGTTTAGAGACAATTTGGTTAATGGTTTTTTTTTGAGTAGCTAATTTGATTTTATACTTATATGTTAAATATAGAACTAAAAAATTTATTTAATTTGCTATGGAGTCTATTTTTTGTGGACCTGGAGAAAAACTTCTTGTGCTACCTCTCGCGTTTTTAAATCAGTGCCACTTCTGGGAGATAGAGAAGATTAAATATTAGAAAATATTTAATTTGCTTAGGATTGGTTTTATATTAGAAAAACCTATGTTATAAAATCAATAGCATTCATTTTACCAGTTATGTCTTAGCCAAACATGTTTAACTAGTTTAACTTAGATTTAACTTATATAATTGTTACACCAAAATATATTACTTACAGCACTGTTTGAAAAAATGGCTGGTGAACCTAAATTAGGTAACTGCTCATTAGACACAACTGAACTATTAGAAATATTTCTTCTGACAAGCTCTGGAGTTCCACTAACTGTAACGGAGTTTCTTAGACCTGGAGTAGGTGACCGAATTACTTGGGGACGAGTTGGACTTGTAGCAGAATCTTTTATAAAACGAACTGGAGTGGATACATCTTGCTGAAACTTTTCCTAAACAATAACCAATTTATAGTTATTTATTCATTATAAATGTATAAATATTTATAATTACTGTAAATAAATTACATAATTCGTCAAGAATTTAATTATTTAAAAAAAATTGATTTTAAAATTTATTTATTCAGAACTAATTAATAAAAATTATATTTTTTACCTGTTGATGATGAAATATAAGATCGCAAGCTTTTCCAAGCAGCAACACATTGTTTAAAATCTTAAATGATGCTAGACATAAATATCCTAGAACAGCAAGACTAATGGCCGAAGGACCTTGAACCCGAACTGCATGTCCTAAGACTCGCACCATCACCACTCCCAGAGGCAATGGGATGAAGCCCATTCTTCGAGCTACTAGGTCAGAGTGATCTGTAAATGCCTATGTTACCAAATATATACATAATATTAATAACTAAATAAATTATAATTAAATACATGTGTATTAATGAAGTATTGTCAAAAAATATCGATATACAGTAATAACGAATTGCCACTGCTACCAACATTCCCCTGTCACAACTTAAAAACAAATAATATTTAATTGATATTTTACATTAAGTGAAATAAATTAATCTTATAAAAAATTAAGCTCACTGAAAAATCTCTTTATATACCAGTATACATGACAATTTTAGTCTCCCTTATCTCCAAGGATGAATGTACTTAATCTTAACAAGGCAAGGACCTTAATTCCGCCTGCAGCTGATGACAGCCTATATGTCATTCAAAATACAAAAAAATGGAATTTGTATAGTGTTTCAATTAGTTTGCCCAGCACTGCTTTTTAAATTAATCTTCGATTAATTTTAACTATCTATAGATTGTATACAAAAATATTTTAATACAAATTTTAACTCACATTTTTTTGTCTTGTTTGAGCCATATCATATGCCAAACTAAGTCTATAGTCTCTATAGACTTCCACAGGTAATTCATTAAAGCGTGTGATGAATGCATGTTTGATCCAGTCTACTATAACTTCAGACATTAAAACCATGAGACAATCAGGTACCATCACCCACAGCGTTTCTGTACACAAATTAGTAACTTATACAATAAAAATCAAGAAATTGGCAATCTTTGTAAAAACAAAATTTTATTTTCAATTACAATATATGATATAATTTTAATTTATTTCAACTAAAACAAAATAATTTATGTTACCCTTGTTTTTTTGTGAATATCAAATTACTTTTACTTAAAATAAACACAGTTTTGTAATATTTAGCATAAAGATTATTTCAATGGTATAGATAATAGGCCTAATTGAAATATCACACACACACACACACACACACAATCTTTTTATCACGATTTGGCTAACATATCATGAATACATTCAGTTACTAAAGCTTGAAGTGTGCTGATCCTTTCAGTGAATTCCTATTTTTCCCACTTTTAACATAGCGACGATTATTGGTGATCTCATCCACATAGCTTGTCGTAGCATCTAATTATCGAGCCCGTTGTTTTCATCTCAATAATCATATTTCTAACATATACATGTTTATTGGTGACATCAGAACAGTGTATTAGACTCTAAAATATTGTTTTATTTATCGGGTCACAATTTAAAAAAAGGAAATACAAATGATAAATTACTGTATGACAAATAAGAAAACACAATAAAAAAGACAGACAAAAAAAGAAAATTTATATACAAAACTAAAGACCCTACTACTAAAATATATTACATACTAAAATAAGCACTCAACGTTTAGCTGGGAATGTTTGTTTCTGTTTGTGCGAAGTGTTTCGGAGATCGATAATGTAAACGGAGACATAGATAATACATATATCACGTCCGAGACTATTTATAGCTGACATTTGTTTAATACAATCTTATGTTGACACATTAGGTTTTCAAGCGTCCAAGCATTTTTTCAATGACACATATTTACAATAGTCTGTTCCCACCTCGAGTTGGTTCATTCACTCTAATAGGACAGTTATCGTTTATTCTTGCATTATTTCAGAAAGCTACATTAATTTTTACGATCGTTATTTTTACCGGATATTTTGCCGCGTTAAATGGTTCAAACTAAAAAAAAACATTAAAGTATAAAAGTTAAACCAAATTAAATCTGTTCATAAAACTCCCTGAAACATTGTTACAGTTGAAGCATCAAAAGTTACATTGGGATGGTCAGATTTAAAAACTACTCAGGCACAATATTCTCCAAACTCTTCTGAAGCATTGACGTAAAAATCAAACCTTTATACAAACGCGTATCGACACTAGAAAAGTTTCAATTACACTGGGAGTGAGCGTGCCGGTGAGCTCGCCGTATCTAAGAAAATAAGCTTGGTTCGCATCGGCACGCTCTCTGTACCTCGTAAGGGAACCCAGAGCGTGCTGGAACGCTAGCCGTGCTGAAAGTGTTAATAACCTCCTTGTTCTTCCTTAGTTATTAATTTTTACGATCCAACTGGTATCCTCCAAGGTGCTTTACTTTTATCTAGTAGTTGTATATAGCTAAATATTATTATTGTTATTATTATTGTATTGAATGTTATTTGCCCTTTAGTAATATTTTCTCTTTTTAGTTTTAATTTCAAAAATTTTGTTTTAAAAAATATTAAATTTTTCCACTTTAACTTAATTGTGCACTACTGTAAAAAAACCCTTCATGTCTTCTAAGAAATGATCCCCAGTAGTAAATGTCTTATGAAATTTTAATTATTATTTTTTGCTTATAAAAACATATGTTTTTCAACAAGTAACATAAGTAGTCACTTGAGCCTTCCCAATCTTGAATGTATATTTTTTGAGGAAAATGTTTTAAGAAAAAAAAAATGAAATTGCGATACTATTTACTATTATCATTAATAAGAGTATTTTATTAAGCAATAGTGTAATTAAATGATTTAAAAAATTATTGACATTCATGTTACAACACAAAAAATGTGTTTTTTATTATTACTTAAAAATGACAAAGGATGCTTTTTATAAGTCATTAGTTTTGTGAGATTCCCAAAGTGTTTCACCAACTTTGTTTAAAGTAAGTGCTTTAAAATAATCACTTATTACACACCAGTGCTTCGTTGAACTAAAGAAGATGGTAAAGAGACGATGTAAAATACCAAATAGGGATGTAAATACGAAGGCTATTCAGAAAGTAAGGACCGTTTCTGTCTGAAGCCGCTAGGCGCGCGCCGATCTCGTACATTTTGGTGCGTGCACACTCGGCAACTCAGTCGGTGTCCAGCAGTGACAACGGGAACATTTCCGGGTTGCCCGTTTTTTCGCAATTTCAACTGAAGATGTGCGCTGCGATTGAAAATCCCGCCAGTTGTGAGGTGCGGTCAGTGATACGGTTTTTGTTGGCAAAAAACTTAAAACCGATAGACATTTATCGAAGTGAAGTTTACGGAAACAATGAATGAAAGTTCTGTGAGAAAATGACGCATTCAGTTTAAAAATGGCCGAACTGACGTTCATGACAAAGACATTTCTGGATGTCTATGACAGATATGGTGATTCACTACTGGATCGCACCCTAACTGGTGATGAGACATGGGTAAACACATTAATTGCGAAACAAAATTACAGTCCATGGAGTGGGGGCACACAAGCTCCCCCAAAAAACTAAGAAAATGCTTGCAAACATTTTCAGCAAGGAAAATTATGGCGATGGTTTTTTGGGACAGGCAAGGTGTGCTTCTTATTGACTTTCTTGAACATGGTGCAACAATAAACTCTGAGCGATACTGTGAAACTTTGTGCAGCCTTAGAACGTCAAAAATTTTGTTTGTCCACGACAATGCCCGACCTCACACAGCAAACCGCACCAAAGAACTCCTTGAGTCATTCAAATGGGAGGTTTTTCCTCATCCGGCCTATAGTCCTGACCTTGCACCAAGCGATTTTCACTTGTTACCAAGAATGAAGACCTGGCTAGCAACACAGCGCTTTGACGACGACGCGACGCTCAAGGCGCGAATCACTGAGTGGCTGACATCGCATGCGGCAGATTTCTATGATGAAGAAATTTCAAAGCTTGTCCACCGCTACGATAAATGTCTCAATTTGTTTGGCGACTACGTAGAAAAGTAGTATTTTAGTTGCTCTTTCAGATGTATATAATAAAATATTTTTATTGTGCTTATTATTTTTTTAATTCAAAAACCTTTCTTACTTTCTGAAAGGCCTTCGTATAACTGATGATTTTGGTCTATCACAATTACTAGGTGTAAGCTATTACACCCACAAGAAAAAACACAGCCAAAGGGAAGTTGGCCAGTACACCAAAATGGTAAGATTCCCAAACTGTTTCACCAAATTTTTTTTAAAGTAAGTGCTTTAGTATGATTGCTTATTACACACCAGCGCTTCGTTGAACTAAAGAAGATGGTAAAGAGACGATGTAAAGTACCAAATAAAGATGTAAACGATGTGATGGTTTTGCTCCATCACTAGGTGTAGGCTATTACACCCACAAGAAAAACACAGCCAAAGGGAAATTGCCCAGTACACCGGCTAAAGTTCCATTATGTATATCTGCTATGTCGGTGCCATTATCTTATCCTTGACCACAACAGTTTGTCATGTTTAAACCACACTCTTTAATTTATTTGAACAGCAAGTCAGCAAAAGCTTCTCCAGTGGTTTCTTTGACCTCTCAATAAGCCTACAAAGCTTTCTTCTACTCTGATCTTCCTGTCATCATCTTAAGTGATGTAGCAAACCGTTAATGAAACTTACTCCTTGTGACTTATGTCTGGAATAAATTCAAGGATAACAGAAAAACATCTGGCTTTCTTTATTTTCTTCAAGATAATTTGCTTTACTGATTCGCCCACTATAGTTATTAGCTCATTTTGTATTGAAACACTTAATAAATGAAATTGTGTTTCTTTGCTAGTTATACCTTTCAAGTGACCCATCAAAGTTTCCTAAAAAGTTGTACATCTCCAGGAAAGTTTCCATTATTTTGTGTGAACACTTTGGAATATGTGATTTTATACTATCTGCCTAATTTTTCCAGTTCTTAAAATCCATTACTTGACCAAAATATGGCTTTGATGAGGGATTAAATGATCTAAACAAATACAATACACAGAATCTGAATAAACCAACCACATTTTTCTGAATAAATCAACCATCGCAATATTTTTTCTCAAATTACCAAAAATGTATACCAAAATTGGTTTGAAAGTCCCTATTTCAGTATTTTTTTGGATAAGCATTGTCTTCTTTAAAATATTAAATTGACCCATTCATCTAAGTAATCTAAGCTTCTAAGTAATCATCGGCACCTGCTCTGATTTGGAAATAAATTCAGTTTCGGTGTCTGTTGACAGTTCTATCACTCTTTCATTGCTATTGTCATTATCACTTGTAATGGTGTCATCAATAGGACAAGGCACAGGCACAAATTTAATATCTTTGGCCTCTTGACTGGTACTTTGTGAGGACGAACTACAGCCTACGTGCTAACATACTGGTCTCAGTCGCAGCTAAATTTTAAAAGAATAAGTTTGTTGTGGCACTTTACATAATAAAGCCTCATTCGCTAAATTACTTCCTTGTAAAATTCCTTCTTTTGAGCGCCTGACAACTTTTTTAACATACTTGAGTTTTCCACTAAACACTATCACTATGGACTTCACAACAACATCGTTCAGTATTCATTAACTCGTAACGCACAGAAGAATAAACTATTCGCAATTGGCGCAAACAGCGACGGCATGTCTATGTCAATATCACTAAAAACCAAAACAGTGTAAAATGTGTTGGACATGTACAGTGGTTGGGGAGGGGTGTTGATGTCAACTCAAGATCCCTCGCCAGCTGCTAACATAGCGAACAACACTACTGAGTATACACAGTTACTACGCACACTCACTCTTGCATCCATTGTATTACTCTATAACACAGAGACCAATACAGTGGTCTATAGAATTATACCACAATTATATTATTTGAATGTATTTTTTTTAACTACGGCCCCCTCCATTGCGGTGCTTAAGGCAACTGCCTTAGTTGCCCCTACCACGCGATGGTCCAGCATAGCCTAAGATCTTAGGAAGAATCGTGGATTCATGAACAGGACCCTACTCCCTTCAGACATGGCGTTTACGCACTTCAAATAAATGTACTCGTTATCAGAGTCATAAAGAATATCTTCTACTGCATCGCTAAGTAGGAAGGAGCATCAGGAATAATATATGGAAAACGTAGGACTAAGATTGGTAAAAACTATAAAGGAATATTATTTCATTAGGCAGTTAGGGTAGCTTACATGTTATAGACTTATTTTTTATTGGAGATGAGTAAAAAAAAAACTTATACATTCATATACATTATTTTTTTTTTTTTGAAAAGTTGAATCAAATAAATTCAATGTAATTAAGAAGTAAATCAGAATGTTACCGAAAGTCATTAAATAAGTCTGTATTATTTTGTAATATAAGTCATACAAACCATAATAATTATATAAATTATGGAAAATCAATCTTAATACTCATTTTGTTGCCTAAGACATTACGTTACATCTTTCAACTTCTTAAACCTTTTGACTTTTTCTACTCGAGGTCAGATCCATCCTGATATTAGACATTTAATATTATCCAATGGTTACATTAAAATTCAAGGCTTTTATTAAATAAATACAAAATTACCTTCTTTCCATGAATATTCTTTCATAGTTTGTAGAACAACAACAGAGAGGAGGACAAATAGATGGAACCGCTCCCGAACATCACTGCAAGCTACTTGGAATAAATTGTTCTTGTCAAACTTCTTAAAAACACTTCCTTTCAACTCAACAAACTAAAAACAAATAACATATTATTAAATTGCAATTTAAACGGTATCCTATAACACTACAGGTATATCAATCAGATAAAAAGCATTAACTGACATTATTACAGGTGTTAATGAAAAATTCCTTTTAACATCTCAACTACACTAAAGCATTGAATAATCAAATTAATTAAAATCTAATTAAAACTAATAACAATGTTTTTAGGATTCATTGTCTTTCATATCATATATATTCTTAAATAGATTATTTGCATCAATATTTCAACTTATCTACCCTCTTAATTTTAGCATATTGAATTTTGTTGATACCTCTATCATATAGGTAATGTTAATATCAATTTGATAAGTTTATCTTAGCTACTTTTATTCTTGAGTTGGTTTATTTTTGTAGCTACCAAATTTTAAATATTCTGAAGAAATTGCATGATCATGTTTTGAAAATATGGAAGATATAACCTTAGTAAGAAAAACACTCTCATAGAATTAGTAAGTATTCTTTCATGAAATTTACAGAATTGGTTTTTAAATTTTGCTTATACAAATCCATTATTTTTTGAATGACCAGTACAACTTACTCAAATCTATAAAGATAGCTGAATGGATCTCGAACAAGACAAAGCTTGATTAGGATAGCAAAAATTGTTCAACAAAACTCAGAAAAGATAATGAAATATTTGTAATCCAAGCAGTTATCATAAAAACATTCCATACCAAAATATATGTCTTTTTTTAATGATTAACTTTTACATATTGATACATCCGACTATAATACACTACTTCTGACAAACAAATTCAATTATGCAGATAGCTGAGTTGCAAAAATAGAAGACATACGTATACGTTATCAAATATTGTACGCTACTTATTTATTATTCAGAAGAAAACAAAAAGTGGAAATCAATATAAGGATATCTCTCAATTTACAATTATCTATGCAGCTTGTACCTTGAAAGGACTCATAGATATTGCTAATTAAACATACTTACATCATCTCAAACTAATTCAAGATCTCATGTCAGAGCATATGAGCTTTTAAGTTCTTGAGCATAGCTTTCTAAAATGTATATTACCACCTACACAAGACAAGCTGCCTAACTCTTTTTGTTACACATCTTGGCAACAATTTCACTAACGAGAATTTCACTTAGTCCTTTGGGAAATAGCAGACGACATATATAAGAGAAATAGAATAATTAAAATTAGCTGAATCTGGATACTTAACGAGTTATGGCCTTGTTTTGATACCAAATGTTGACTTTATCTTCAGCAATTTTGATTTCATATTTCTTTATATCTTTATAACATTTTCATTGTAGAACCATATTATAGGACTATGAATGGTCTCATACTCACTAACATTGGTAACCAAATATATAAAATATCTGCTGTGTTGAAAACTAAAATGGCAGTTTTACTACTTGGAAAACTGTATCATAGATAAATACATAAAACTTTATCATCCACTGTTCTATTGCAACTGAATTAGTACACAGGCTCAACGAGAATAATCCTCACCCTACACTACTGCTGTATATTAGTTCATTGAGAAACATTTGTATGCTACAGGCCACACTTTATAAATCTTTATTTTTAAAACAATCTAGAACAAAATAAGTACGAGGTCTATTCAAAAAATACACGGACTGTTTGAATTTCATACCTCTACTTAGTTTTAGGAGAATCCGCTTGGTGTCGCTAGGTTTGTATAAATCAGCTGATTAAAACGATTTATTTCAGTCGCAGATATCTTCATTTGTTGATGAGTTACACACAGTTTAGTAAAGAGTGTTTTTTTTCGTTTGTCGGATTTTATAATAGACAGTCTGAAGGAGCAACGAATTGCTGTGAAATTTGTGTAAAACTAGGGAAATCTGCAACAGAAACATTTGCCATGCTTAACACGGCCATGAAGCGTACTGCATGTTTCAAGTGGCATGAACGTTTCAAGGGTGGCCGACAGTCGATTGATGACGATAAGCGTCCTGGACATCCTTCAACGTCAACTGACAACCCGTTGACAAAATCAACACCCTGGTGTGCGAAAATCGACGTCTGATCATTAGGGAGCTTTCCGAAGAGTGTGAGATATCAGTTGGATCTTGTTACGAGATTTTGACCAAAAAATTGAAGATGCGAAATTTGTGGCATGCCTGATGACCGACGACCAAAAAGCCAATCCCGTCCGTTTTTGTCGGCAACTGCTTGGTCGTTCAAATGGAGATGAGATCTTTTTGTCAAGAATTATAACCAGTGATGAATCATGGGTGTATGGTTAGGACATTGAAACAAAGGTCCAATCATCCCAATGGGTGAGTCAAACGTCCCCAAGACCCAAAAAAGCTCCCCAAGTTCGGTCGAATGTGAAGGTGATGCTGACAGTTTTTTTTTTTATGCTAAGGGTGTTGTTCACTACGAGTACCTCCCTGAAGGCTCTACAGTCAACTAGATTACCTACATTGAAGTACTGAAATGTCTGAGGGACGCCGTCCGACGCAAAAGGCCAGAACTGTGGAGAAGTGATAACTGGTTTTTCCATCACGACAACGCTAAAGCTCACTCAGCACTCAGAACTGGTGAGTTTTTCCCCAAACACTCGATCACTGTTCTTCTCCCCCCCCTACTCACCTGACCTTGCTCCTTGTGACTTTTTCTTATTCCCAAAACTCAAAAAAAAATTCGTTGGTCCATTTTACAATCCGACCAACGAAAAAACACTCTTTACTATGTAAGACTCTTAAAAATAAGGTGTTACATATAAATTCATTTATATATTTAATTTTTATTTAATAATTATATCGTCCCAATATAAAAGAAAATTTTTGTTTATATTGGTGCACATTGTGAATCTAGCGTAGGTGGTGAGCACTCCTAGTGGGCGAAATAGAAAAATATCGTACGAGTTAGTAACTTAGGGTAATAAGCACATCACGCTATGTGACGTAAACATGGTCTGATATCGCCTGATCCGAAGCACAGCGAAAATTATTGAAAAAATTCAACTAATAAGTAAGGGTGGGAAATTCAGTTAGAGGGTCCTTGCAACGACTCCACTTCTCAAAAGGTCTTTAAACGAGACGGACGTGATGGCATTTTCGGACATAACTTAGAAATTATAAGCTTCCAGTATTCAAAATTTAAGATGTCAAGGCCAGTACCAAATTTTATAAACGCAACTAAAGAAGAAGTTGGAAGCGATTATTTATGTGTTTCAAATAAGCAAAAGTTAATATCATTTTTGTTTAAGAGCGCTGATTTGTAAGAGCGATGGTTAAGTGATTAGTGTACAAAGCAATGTTTAATGATATGTGTTAAAGTGTTTTACAAGTAAAGTGCACATCCAGGTACGTTTTAGATAATAATAAAGAAAATGTATTTTAATGTTAACTAACTTGAGAATATTAATTGATTAACGGTTAACACATGAACGGCAGAAATTGTCCTTTGAATATTCACTTCTAAAAAAATTAAATTGGAAAACTCAAGTTACTACCTTCTCGATATATATAAATTTTAAAGGTTAATAAGTAATTAAAATGTTTGGAATAATTAGCAGTAATTAAAAGTTAATTACTCGGCACATTGGTGTCATTTGTTCTTTTGTAATTTGTCATTGATTAATAAATTGTATAACTTTGTATTTTAAAGCTTTAAATTATCATTTCAAGTAACCTAGTTCTACCTTGAAGATAAGAAGACCGCCATAGACAGACAGTATCTGCCTGAGCTATGACGTTAGAACTAGAAGCCCTGGTAAGTAAGGTTAAATAATTTGTTAATTAGTAATTAACACACTTTTCTTAATAAAGATAAAAACTTACCCCAGGAAAAGGGCTAACCCGTTACAACTAAACTGCGTGTAACTCAAAGTACTTGTAGATTGCCAGGTTTGTGGGATTTCCATTGTCACGTGGTATACCAGAAATCATATACTCTAACAACAAACTATTCTAATCATCCCCCACAACATAAAATCGCTGCTTACAACTCTCTCTGATACAGAATGCTAAAACTACCTCTAAAAAATGAAGGAAACGCCAAAAAAAAACAAACATATATCAAATAGCCCAAGAAAATGATTACAATAAAAACTATAGATAAATTTGAATTTAAAATATTAAATAAATTAAAAAACCCTAATAGCAAACCCCAAAAAAAACAAAATGGGCCACACTCTTATAAACAGAATACAATATAAACGGAATAACTAAAATACTAAACAATTATAATATTAACATAACTTACAAAAATACACAAAGAATAATCAATAAAATAAACCAACAGGAAAAAATGTCTCACAGTTAATAACGGAATATATAAAATCGAATGCCCAGACTGTAACAAATCATATATGGGCTAAATAAAAAAGAAATTAAAAGACAGATATAAAGAGCACATCGATGCATAAATCAAACCTAACATTTACAACTCAAACTTGGCTTCACACACCATCAAAAACAAGCATACATTCCCCACATTAGAAAATATACATCTAATAAAAAAAGTACAAAAAGGCATCAAAATGAAATCTGAAAACAACTACAAATTTATAAACATAAAAATATCATAATCAAACAAATACAAATAAAATAAAAAATGATAAATTATTCAACTTAATAGACAAAATTAACCCCAAGACAAACTAAAAAGGTTCCCACAGTGCAGTGAATCAGAAAATAAAAGCTTTCACACTATTGAAATATTTCGATCAAAAATTATCTTTGTCAATCAAAAAAGAGAAAAAGAAAAGACTGAAGTGAACCACAGATGTGTATAAATATCCAAATGTCACAGATTTATAGTTTATGATATAGTACTATATGTGATTTGTATAAATATTGATTATTTGAAACTAGATATTAATAGTCTGTCAGAAGGAAGGTAAATGGAGTTGTTAAAAATGGTAGAAGTTAGGGGGAAGGTAAAAGGGGTTTATCTGATGTTGAGGTTAGGAGGCTCTTTAGATTTGGTGTACCACTGGTATGATAACTCCCATCTTCTCAATTCTGAAGGGTTGCAATCAGGGGGGAGGGCCTTAATTATTTTGGTGGTATAACAATCATTGAAAGATATGATGTTGTGACTAGCAGCATGTTGAACGGTTGGCCTGTCTATGTTCATGGTTCCAACGTCATGTCTGTGGCCATTCATTCTGATGTTCAGACCATCCGTGGTAAGGCCTATGTACTGTGCCAGGCAAAATTTACATTGCAACTGGTATATTACATTTTTGGATATACATATATGATGACCCTGAATCTTGAAGTCCACATTGGTTGCTAGGCTATGGAAACTATTTGTTGGGATGTGTATTGGACATGTCTTGCATCTACGTCTATTGCACGGAAAGGAGCCATGAGGAAGTTTAGGCGGTTTTTCAGTACTTGGATATGGTAATTTTGGATGTACTAAAATATATTTCAAATTAAAAGATTGTCTGGACCAAATATGTGGTGGATTTGAGAAAAGATCTTTGGTGTGGGTGGAAGCTTGAAGAATCTTGAAGCCATCCTTTAATATTTTGTTCAGCTTTTGTAGGCCTGGATGGTAATTTGTAACTAACAACAGTTTGTTGTCTTCCATAGGTGGTCTGGGTTTATCAGATGATTGAGCTAAACAGATTTGATCCTCAACAAGTTGTTTAGGATATCCTCTTTTATGGAAAGCTAGTAAGGTCTTTCTATTAAAGTCCTGCAATTCTATATCGTTTGAACAAATTCTCTTACCCCTGATTGCCTGACTGTATGGTATGGACCTTTTTATATTCATATGAATACCATATCCATATGAATTTTATATTCATATGGGTGGTTGCTATTGAAATGTAGGTATTGTAGATGGTTTGTCGATTTGATGTGGACACCTGTATAGATATTCCCATCTCTGATTGTTACATCTACATCTGAGAAGGTAATTGTCTCTGTAGATTTATCCCAGATGAATTAAGTGTAGAGAATAGTGATAAGTCCTCCAAAAAACTTTCCAGCGTTGAGATTCCCTGTATCCAAATTACGAAAATGTCGTCTATATATTTGTACCAACATAATGATAGGTGTGTTTGAGTTTTTAGGAATTCTGCTTCGATATTACCCATGTACAGGTTTGCGTACAACAGGGCCATCCTAGTACCCATTGCTATTACTTTTATTTGCAAGTAATTCTTTCCCTCAAATTGAAAATTATTCCTTTCAAGAATGAATTTGGTGAGGTGAACAAGGTAAGGTGTAGTGGGGTAAGGGTTGTCTGAGCGTTTGTTGAGGAAATTTTCGAGAGCTGATAGACCATGTGCATGAGGGATGTTCGTATAAAGATAGGTAACATCTATGGTGACCAAAGTTGTTTCAAGAGGTAGGGGTACAAGTATTTGAGACAGTCGGTCTACGAAATGATTCGTATCCTGAATGTATGATGGAAGGTTTTTCACCAAAGGTTGAATATACGAATACAGAAATGCTGAGATACTTTCTGTGACCGAATTACAACCAGCGATTATTGATCTACCAGGTGAAGGTACGACATTTTTATGAATCTTTGGCTTTCATTGCACAGTAATTTTATTGATCCTTCTGAAATTTGTTCTCTAGGAGCTGTATATTTGAGCCATTCTAAGAGAGAATTGTTGTAATCTGGTGTTGGGTTATACGTGAGGATCTTATATGTTGTGCTGTCAGACAGTAACTTGTTTGCCTCCTATATGTAGTCTTCTCTGTTTATGACAACCGTGGTTGAACCTTTAACTGATGGAAGAATCATGAAGTCGTTATGGTTTTTTAGAGAATATATTGCTGCTCTATTGAGTTTGGTAAGGTTATGTTTGGTTTTGAGGCCATTTATGAATGATTTATCCATGATGTTTTGCATTATAAAGTTAATGAGAGTTAAATAGGATGATCATGTGATAGTGGTGGAGGGTCCCAATCAGAAGGTGGCTTGAACTTTGCCAGACAAGCTTTTACACTAGTATCCTTTTTTAAAATTTGGTGTCTGTGCTATAGTGCTAAGTTCAAACCACCTTCTGATTGGGACCCTCCACCACTCTCTTTATATGAACACCCCTCATGTACATGGTCTCTATTCTCTACACTTCAATTCATCTGGGATAAATCTACAGCGACAATCACCTTCTTAGATGTAGATGTAACAATCAGAGATGGGAATATCTATACAGGTGTCCACATCAAACCGACAAACCATCTACAATACCTACATTTCAATAGCAACCACCCTATGAATATAAAAAGGTCCATACCATACAGTCAGGCAATCAGGGACAAGAGAATTTGTTCCAACGATATAGCATTGGAGGACTTTAATAGAAAGACCTTACTACCTTTCCAAAAAAGAGGATAGCATAAAACAACTTGTTGAGGATCAAATTCGCTTAGCTCAATCATCTGATGAACCCAGACCACTTATGGAAAACAACAAACTGTCTTTAGTTACAGATTACCATCCAGGCCTACAGAAGCTGAACAAAATATTAAACGATGGCTTCAAGATTCTTCAAGTTTCCACCCTTACCAAAGATCTTTTCTCAAGTCCACCACGTATTTGGTTCAGACAACCTTTTAATTTGAAAAATATTTTATACATATATACATATAATATTTAATACATCCAAAATTACCAGATCCAAGTACTAAAAAACCGCCTAAACTTCCTATATATAGGGTTATTGTCGTTTAATTATTATATTTACGCTACTGTGCTCTGTATAGATTTTGTATTGGCTTTGTTATTGAAAGAATTTACATATAGACATTTCAAGAGCAACTTCAATTAAAAAAGCAAAATTACTAATGATATACTGTAACAGTACCTAGGAAATATAATTATTTTCTAACATGGATTATATGCACCTTGCTCTATTTTTATTATTATTAAATAACAAATGTAAAATTCTATTGTTTAAACAATTCTATCACCAGAAGAGAATCTTCTAATGTGATAAATAATGTACTTTTGAATGTAAAAACTAGGTCACAAGTATTTTAATAATAGCAAATGCATGCAGTAATTGTATAGTTTCACTTTTATGTAATACATACTAAGATCATAAGTGAGTAGTAACATCTATGTACAGTAAAAGTAATACTTTTTGAGTAATACACAAATACACAAAGATAGACTACTTACATTATTGGATATCATAATAGTGAGCAGTGCTTTATTATTTGAATTGATAGCAACATTAAGGGTTGTAGCTTGCCAAAGCACCAAGAAAGCGTGAAGAACTGTTCTATAGTTAAGGAAGTAATAAGTGATAAGAACATAACCTCTAAATTCCAAAATTATACAAAGGTTTTATGACATTAAAAGGAAATTTTATCTTGTTTAGTACTGTCATGCACAAAAATCTATCATACACATAAGTTACGGAACGTAATTTGTAACGCCTGGTTTGCATTCTATTCCTGAGCTGTTTCAAATGGTTTGTTTATGTATTAATACAGTAAAACCTCCAAACAAATGACATCATCCATTAAATATCTTTTGTTCGACATGGCCGCTATTCAGAAAGTCAATAAATAATAGTAAAGAAATACATTTTAAGAAGTATGGGAAAACTGTATATGACAATGAATGAAGTTCTAATCCACTATTGAAATTCAGGCATTTATTGTAAAGAAAAACACACTAGATATTTATCAACTCAAAATGTGTAACTTTTGAATTTTAATATTTTTACTATTGATCTATGGTAATACCCGAGGAGCTGGCACATAAAAGTTTTCTTTTTTTTAAAATGCATCTTTCAAAAATCAATCTAGACCGCAGTGTGTTTGTAAACAATATGTACCTCAATATCTTTGAATGCATCATTTCAATAGTTATATGGCTGTTGTAATATAGATTAAAAATAGAGTACAGGAAATACACTTTCCGAATTTTGCTAATTGGTCATTATCATACTGAAATGCATAAACAAGAGACAGTTTCTATGTTCACATTGTACTCTGTATACAAAGGAGAGAATATTTATATTCCTAATTAATCACTTTTACATTAGTTTATGACTATCCGAACTTTAAATTTTGTAAATTTGTAAAAAGTTACTGAGACAGAACGTTTTCGATCGCTTCGTGGCAATTTTCATCAGTGTCTTCTGCTTGGAGTTGTTAGGTTAAGTGGTGATGTTTTTAAAGGCAGGTTTTTGATAGTATCAATGAGTTTCAAGTCTTAAAAATATTTGATTGTAAGACCAGCTGCAGTCGACAAATACAAGAAAACGGTTTTAAAGGATAGAAAAATACGAGCCCTCATAAAACCTGCCTCTAAAATCGTCACCGTCTAACCTAACAACTCCAAGCAGAAGACACTGATGACGATCGCCACGGAGCAATCGAAAACGTCTCAGTAAGTTTTTACAAAACTTCAAGTTCGAATAGTTATAAACTAATGTAAAAGTAATTAATTAAGTTTCACCAAACGTAATTGATTAAAAAATTCAAGAATTTATATTCTGTAATCCAAGGAGATATATTCTGTATTCATATCTATTAACAGATTAGCTTTTCTCATGAGAGACAATGCATCTTTTTCAATTTCTATGTACATAGAGTTTTAAAACAAATTAATTATCATAGGCAACAAATATATTTTAATTTTATGATAAAAACTTGCAAATCTAGTGTCCAAATTTAAGAATGTCAATTGATGAGAGATATTTATTAAAAGATCCCTATAACCCAGAGAGCTTAGGATTGAAAATTTGTCTGTAAAATAGAGGGTTCCATAAAATGAAGGTGCAGTGAGGAGAGGTTTTACTGTATCTTAAAATCACTGAAAGTGTTCAAGATACACTGTGTAAGCTACACAATACATATTTAATTATTACTATCAGCTTACTGATATTTTTCAGCAGACGCGATTTACACTAGGTCAGTGCAATGTTCAATGCTGAGTCGTGGACGAGACTGTTGTATTGCTCAGGTGTGTTGTATTGGTGAGTCTGTGGTGTATTGGTGTCCTGTGGTGTATTATTGTTCATAGAATAGTTGTTAATTATGTGTTCAAAGTATTTGATTGTGAGTGTGTTTTGTCGTTTAGAATGTGTTGTAGAATGTTTTTGTGATCTTTGTATATCTCATAGTTTTCTGTTGTGTTTAGTTTGTTGCTTTTTTGATGTAGTAAAAGATTTTTAGATTTGTGTCGATATTGGTGTATGTATTCTGTATGTGTATGGCGAAATTTGATTGGGGTTGTGTGTTTTTTATGTCTTTTATCTGTTTCTTGTATTAACTGGTAAAGTTTTCCCCTCTTTAACCTATGTAAAAGCTGGGGCAGTCGATGCATGTGAGCATGTGTTGTATACTTCTAACCTGTCGTGTTTGTCCCGGTGTGTTTTTGTACAGTGTAGGTGTTTTTAGTTGTGTTAAACTTTTTAAATGCTACTTTGTATTTAAGTTTGTAAATGAGGAAGCTATGATGTTATTTGTTTTTGTGCTTGTGTGTTATTGTTGTTTTCTGTTGTGTTACATTAAACAAAATCTATATCGTTTAAAGTAATAAATTAACAAAATATTTCACTAACATTATATAATAAAACAAAAGCCAAGATGTACAATACAAAAACTGCAAACTACTATCAGTTTTATGCCATTTCATGATAAACACAACACTTTATAGCAGAAATATTTCTTTCCTATTGTATTTGCTTATAAATAATTTGAATTATAAACTTTTGTTTAAACATAAAATAATAAATTTCTTGAGTACTGTAGACTCATTTTTACTAAATAAATAAAAACCCATCTAAGCAATATAAAAATCTTTTATACTGATGATTATTACCATGTAATTGAAAGGTACACAAAGTAATTTTTAGTAAAATAAAAAATTTTCATATTGTGGTTAGTGGGTTTTTATTTACTTAGTTACATACAAAATTATTTCTAGACATAATATGAAACCCAATATAACCAGTAAACTAAATCTATATAATTTGAAGTAATAAATTAACAAAATATTTCACTTACATTATTAGACATCATAATTGTAAGTAGTGCTTTATTGTTGGAATTTATCGCTACATTTAATGTTGTAGCTTGGCATAACACTAACAAACCATGCAGGGCTGTTCTCCAGTTAAGGAAAAAAAACATTTTTTTAAAAAAACAAAAATTTTGCCTGAAATGCAGATTTATGTACATCATAATTAATTACATTACATGTAATTGTAACTAATTACAACATATTATGTTGTTAATCACTTATTATAATTTAAAATTACTTGTGACCAGACATTCTATTGATATAAGTTGTTAAATTGTTAACTTACACTTCAATTTAACAACCTATATTAACAGAATGTCTGGTTGCAAGTAATTTCAAATTGTAACAAGTTAAAATAATTAATACAAATTAATGATTGCGAACTATAGATAGCCACTGGTAAAATGGTAGTCTAATTGAATTTCTTAAATCATTTCACAAATTTTCATTCATAATAAAGTAATTATTAAAAAAATGTACTCCTCAGGAAAATCTCAGAGAAAAAATTTGTTCTTGTGCTTAAAATCTAACCCAAGGAACAGATTTGTACAAAAAATATGAAAATTCGAACATTTTTACTGCGATTCCATCTGACAGGAATCTTTAACCAACTCATTTAACTTGCAATTAAAATACTGAGTAAGCACATTCTCATGGTTCTAAAAATCTATTCTTCATTTAATAACTGATAAAAAATAAGATGTATTGAGATATTTATTATCCCTAATCTAAAAAAAAACAAATGTATAGTTGTGCCTTCATATCCGCAATATCGGTATCTGATACAGTATTGTATGTATTGATAATGGGTACAGTATTGTTTACATACAGCAGCCTATAGCATTTCCTTAATGATTATTGAGTCACTGGATTCTACAGCCATACTGCTTTCCTCTGAAATCTCTGCAGTGTGGTACTAGTGGTCACATTAGCCTATTTGCTGCACTTGTTTGCATTAGTAATACAATATTTGTGTGATACAGTATTTGCGTGATTAATTTATAAATATTCTTCTGTTCGGCAATAATTGCTACAAAGTGTATCAGAAGTGAAGTGTGTAATAGTGCTAACTCTAAGAGAAGCTGAAGTGTTCTTTCATTAAGTAAAAAGGTGAAAATTTTGTATATAATTGAGGGTGAAAGGAAATTGTTCGCATGCATCTAGATTAACTAATCGTCTATTTGTCTAACAAAATGTAACAAATCGTCTATGAGATTGTATTACGAATCGTCTATTTGTGAAATTTTCAAAAACGGTAATACAATTTGTTCAAGTTTTTCTATTTTACAGGAAAGTGGAAAAGTTGCTGCTACAGTGCGTGATTAAACTTT
Source organism: Prosapia bicincta (assembly GCA_036971475.1). Taxonomy (NCBI): domain Eukaryota; kingdom Metazoa; phylum Arthropoda; class Insecta; order Hemiptera; family Cercopidae; genus Prosapia; species Prosapia bicincta. Next base: position 42,338,324 of record JBAIZL010000007.1, read on the forward strand.
AGTGAAAGATCCTAGTCTTGTAAAAACTTCAAATAAAAATGTTCTTCCTATTTTATGGCAACATAACCGCAAGGTGTGGGTGACGGCAGTATTGTTTACATAATGGTTTTGTGGATGTTTTATCCCTGAAGTGTTTACCCCTGAAGTTTTACAAATTTACAAAATAAATTAAGGTTTGGATAATCATAAACTAATGTAAAAGTTTCACGTAACCACAATAATTTTTGGCCCCATTACCCGCAGATATGGAGGTATAGATATACCTGTATTTGGAATTATTGATAAGAACACATTAATAAAGTAATTAAAATTCTATAAAGAACTCTTGATACTAAAATTATAATAACTATCATAATAATCTATACACACCATTAAGTTGGGTTTACATATGACTTAATACTGACTCTTTAAGGATACAGACATAAATGATTGCAAACAAATAATGAGGAATTAAACCAAAATGTTCTCTTCTTCTTCCACGAGGTTCTGTTGCAGTCCAAAATAAAGCATCTATTATGTCTTGTCCAAATGCTGAGAATAGTCGATCCCCTACCTATAAAGTAGAAATAATTATAAAAATTTGTTAATAAAATATTACTGTTTGAGCTTAAATGAAGGGATTGGCTTCACACACATGAAACTGGACACATCAAAACTAAAATTTTAAAAAACACTAAAAAACAATATATGGTATTAAAGTTTTTATAATTTGAAAAAACTCCTGATGAGATAAGGTTACTGCAGCATTATATTTATAACTGGACATCAATTTCTCTACAATGTGTAGAAATTTACTATCCACAGAGGAATACTCTTATAGGCTATACATTATTTGAATATAGTAGACGGGTTCAAGCTTACATTTCTTAAAATATGCAATACTCCTAAACCAAATAGTAAAGCTGAATAATTGTGCATATCATATTCCTCTTTTAACAAAGTTTTTAGACAATATCTTAAATGTCAAATTACATTATGATCTAAACTGCTATGTTTGTAATTTCTAAAACAAATACTGTCATTGTAGGAGTGATATCTCTATGGTTCAACAATCAAACATGTGACTTGATCTGTAACTGCTAATACGCAATTTCTATAAAAAGTGGTGTTATTGTATAGTGATGACTCTCAAGTCTCAACAAAGAGAGAAGGGATTCAGCTTGATCCATAACTGATAATATTTTCTATAAACAATTGTGTCATCTTAACAGTGATATCTCTCCAAGTAGCAGCCAGACATGAGTATGAGTTGCTGCTTGATCTAAAATATCAGTTATAAGAGCAAATATCAGTCTAAGAGTAAATGTACGAAATCAATTATCTTTGCAGTATAAACTCTAGACTTGTATTCTATTCTGGATCAACTAAGCAAATTGAACACAACGTAAGTTTCATTAAGTGGCACTCTTTTTATATTTCACTTTTTACAACAAATCTTTCAAATCAATAAGGACTCCATGAATCTCTTATATGATAAAACACCAAAGAACTAACTTCATGTGTGGTTCAAAAATGCATCCTAACTGATTAGAAGATTGGGTTCTGTACTACTTACATTGACTAAATCTTAATATTATATAAAGAGACAGCGTTTGTTTGTTTGTCCACAAAAATCTCAAAAACAACTTGACCGAATGTTTTAAAATTAAAATGAAGATTCTTTATTACACGTGTAATGTCATAGGCCTATAAAGTATAATTTTTTTTTAAAGCATGGCGAAAAAAATAGCGAATGAGACTATATTCCCATACGTTAGTAGAGACTACTTCACGTAGGAATGGCGTTTTCCGGCCGGTGCTATGTAACACGCTTAGCTACTCGTAGTGGGCAATAAGAAATGTATCTCCTTCTGAAATTAATATTATTTTAGATCACACAAGAGGAGAAACTAAGTATTCAAATAAATAAGTAGAATAAAAATGACATTTAAAAAATTGTTGCCAATATAATCTATTTTTATGAAAATGACGCAATTAAAATTTAATCTTTTCATAACGAGTTTTCTTGACATTCCTTTCTTATATCGCAGCAACAGGCAATGGGTATGCTGGTGGTTTATAAAGCTTATACAAGTTTTTTAGAAATAAATTGTTTTATTTACTGTTTTGTATTATAAAGAGAAAAGGCATACATAAAACAGACTTGCTCATCAACTTAATTATTTTCATGTTTACAACACTATTGTTTTTATAAATATTCATTATCAAACATTCATTATCAAAATCACATATTCTCTTCACTAAGTGCTTAAAACATATCTAGACTTCTAAAATGTGTACAGTTTCAGCCATGCTAGGTTTTACAAGCTAAAATTTGTAATTATCACCAAGCAAAATACTAATATTTCAAAATTTTATAAACTATTGTAAAATTCCACTAGAAGCAGTCCTATATCATACTTGTGACAAATTGTAAAGAAAGATTAGAGGAGTTTTCATGATTAGATGGAGGTATCATGACCAAGTAAAAGTTTTTATTTTATTCAAGGAATAGGTTGACCAATTCTTATGGACGTACTTTTAAGCGGAAGCTGAAATGAAGAATTATGGATATACATTTGTAAAACAAAGTAAGAATAATATGTAACTGTTGTTATGAACAAGCATATCTGCTCCTAGCCAGCTTTTGCTCATGTTTAGATGTCATTTATTAGCATAGATTTCATACATCTGATGGCTGTAGAAGTTTATAAAGTTTAAGAAAACTGAGTTGCCTACAAACAATGATATCTGATCTGTCATTTGATTCTAGAATAGAAAAAAGGGTACTTACATATTATACAGATGCCACTACTGTAGAGGGATTTTTCTTACTGGGTTCCGGAAATGACTACATATTTATACAGGACAGACTTTATTTTACTTACTGTGAAAATTACATGACATTATGATGATCGGTTCTTGTTTTCTGCCTCCCAAAATGTAGTGAGAAGAGAATTGATTGCATCACCGCCAGTCGAATCCAATCCCAACCACCGCATAAATTCTGCGAAATAGGACTCTATACTTTCTCCATCAATTTCTCCATAGTTCTTATTTTCCAAAGAAAACACATACGTGTCTCTTAAATAATTATTCCAATCGATTACAAATTTGTTGGCTAAACCCAACTGTTTCTGACACCATTTCAGTGATGTTAGTTCCTCAGCTCAAAAATAAGTGAAACATACGATTGTAGTGTAGGGTAGTTTACTATTTTCGAACCAATACCAACTCTAAGAGACTTTTTTAGGACATGATCGCAAATAATACTGCCAGAACAGATATTCTCTTCCAAATTACAGTTTCATTTAGTGATTATTCACATCCAGTTTTGTTGTAGGCAATAAAAATTTTTCTTGAAGGAAATGTACACTGTACTCTTCAGTCCAAGGTAAATCCCAAACCGTAGACAGTCACTCATGATGTAATAAAAAATAACCACTGACACCAAGCGACTGAGGTATTCCCACGCTCCGGTTGATGGCATGACCTTGACCAACCACCTCAGCATGCTGTACAATAGTGGTCTCCATATAATACGTAACTACCAATAAAAGTTATTAGGAGTGGATTTTAATGGCCAGACTTCTAAAGTTTAAAATGTGAAAAACTGACATTCAAATTGGAGTTGAAATTTAACTGATAATATTGAAATTGTAAACTCTTCTTAAATTTCGTTGTATATATTATCAGCCAAATCTTCAAAAATGAAAAAAATACACCTATGTGATTCATCTTACACAACCTGTCTTTAAACATACTCCCCTACTTTTGAACTTTAATGTATCTAATTAGAGCTTTATCACAACTAATTTACATTTTACCTGACTTCTGATAAACAACTATTAACTAATTGTTTTAACACTCTCTAAAACTAGGAAACAACTAATCATTAGCAGTTTGAGCAATAATTTTTTAAATTGCACATTTAATATCTAAAATACCAAAACTCTAGACTATGTAATGTATATGAAGGGCTACCTAAAAAAACCTGAATTTATTTTAAAAGTTATTTATTTTCAATTTTTTACAAGAACAATGTTATCTCCTTCAAAATAGTCACCATTAAAACTAATACATTTGGGCCATCGGTACATGAACTGTTCAAAACATTTTTTTGTAGTAAAAATGGCTGACAGCTCTTCCCTAATTTTTTTTCTTCACCTCTTCAATGTTGTCAAATCAGCGTCCTTTCAAGTGTGATAAAAAACAAAAAATTGCCACGGAGCCAGTTCAGACGAGTAAAGTGCATGAGGTAGCTTAACCATGCCATTTTTAGCCAAAATTTATGTAACAGAGATAGCTGTGTCTGCAGGTACATTGTCATGGTAGAAAAACTAGTCTCCTGTCTGCTACAAATCGGGACTTTTTTGACAAACACTGTTGCCCAATCTTCTTAAAACTTCCAAAAAAAAGGTTTGAATGACAGTCTGACTGAGGGAAACAAACTCTGAATGAACTATGCCCTTGGAGTAGTTTTGATGTTTGATTTGACGACAATTTTTTTTTTACCGTCAGTAATGATAACTTAAAAATTTGCTAAACAAAAAATTTTTTTTGAATGGGGTGACAATGAGATCTTTTATTGACTTTACTGTTGATTTGTTTCTAGGACGTAACCATAGCACCACTACTCATTGCCAGTAACAACCTTTGACAAAAAATTTGGATAACTTTCAAGCTGTTGATTCAAACCATGACATGTTTCACTTGATGTTTTTTTTTTATTGTCAGAGGAACAAACTTGACAGCTACCCTTTTCGGTTTGTGAGCAGAAGCTCTTTAACATTTACAACTTTTTTGTCAATTTAGTCAGTTGATACGCCAGACCTAGGTTTCTCAATCGACATGTTGCCCTTTTTTAAACCAAGCAAATCACTCGTACACTGTGTTTTTCTTATAGTGCCATCTTTGTAAGCGGTTTTCAACATTAAAAGACTTTCAGCAGCATTTTTACCAATAAAAAAATAAAATTTTATAAATGCACATTGGTCATTTAAACTTGCCATCATAGAGAACAAAAGAACAAAACAGCACTAACAAAAACAATCACATCCAAATTCTCTAATAGCAAATGTCTAGAACTGACTATTCAATTCTATATGAATTGACAGTTACAGTGATAGACGTGAAGACATATGCCTGGTGCGTTATTGTGTTTACATTTAGCTTTGAAACATGTGAAATATTGTTAGCTATCTTGATTCAAAGAGCTTCATTGACATCTGTGTCTCTATATTGTTCACTGCTGTTATAGTTGTAATCATTTTTCATTTTACAGGTTAATATTGTTTTAAAACTAAAATAATATTTTCAAAGTGTTATATATTATAATGTGAATAGAACGTGTGAACTGAAAAATGTAGAAAGGTAAAATTTTTTTCCCAACTGACATTTTATTGTTGCACCTAGCTCAAAGTTCTAAATGAATAAGAGTTTCTGTGGAGTTCCTGTATAAATGTATGTAGGTGTAGGTGTATGGTGTTCATACATACCTCTAACATGTTGAAGAATATATACAATTTTATGACTGACTGGCTCTTGATAAGATGATACATAATAGAGGTATCAACATAGAACATAAAGATGCTGCAAACTACAAGTAAACTGGCTTTCAGAAGGTCACAAATCTCAGCCGGTGTCAACAAACTCTTAGTTTTATGGCTGTGCTTAAAAAAATAATAATTTAGATTACTTAACCCATTTTAATTTTATTTCTATTTATTTATTATCAGTTTCAGTAACATTAAAGCTAGAAATCTCCAAACCACCAAAACCGGGGAGTAAAATATATTTAATAAATATTTTCTGGCTTGAAGAGTACATCTTCTTTCATTCTCTACCCATTAAGATTTTAATAATCTACTGTAGCTCCAAGCAAGGTTGATAATCCTTAACTGTGCATCTGTACAGGTAATAGATAAGGAAATGATTGTCAGAAATAGTTGTTACCAAGTAAATAAAATATTTCAAGTAGGCATTGTTGTTGACTCATAAAAGCTTCGAGGATGAACACTTAAAACTACCTGTTCTCCAAATTGAGGGTTGAGGTATTGGGTATATTCCCTATTTCTCCAATTTTAAGCAAAAAGCCTTAGAAAATAGTTGGAACATGTATATTTGAAAACTGACCAAAAAGTAAGTTGCACAACTTTTTTTTAACTTTGTGTTAGACAGGGAAAGTCTATAAGTCACAGGGAATTTGTGTCTGGATGTAGTAACAACATTGTAATTCCTTAACAAAGGTATGCCAGGCTGTTGTTTGGACAGCCAGGCTTCGTAAAACATTTATTTTACGATAAACAAAAATCACAAGCTGCTCATCAAACGTATCAAGCTGATTTCTGTTTGAATCAGTATATTGAACAACATTGTGGAATGATGAGATATACACTCACAAAATTTTGTTAAATAAAAACACGGTTGATGCGTGAGTCAAAGTAATGGATGACTTGACTGACAAAATTACTAGCAAAATTGTGTTCTTAGTTTTTTATTTATTAGGAATTTGGTAACGTTTCGACAACTAAATTCTAGTCCTCATTCAGGCCCACAAGTACAATAGACAGAATTAACATCTACGCCATAAAAATTCATAACAAAATTAACATAAAATCAAAAACATTACAATAAGTTATTAATACTAATAAATTAACAAAACAACAACACAAATAAATTAACCCTTTGCACGCGTATTACGTGATTTCTCATAAGGCTGAAATCTCTGCTAGCGTGTATTACGAGAAATCACATATTTACAATATTTTGTTTATAGAAGTCCTAGTTGTTTGTATAAAGTCCATTAAATGTGTGACAATGTTTGTTTGGTGTAAATAAACTCCTCTGCGACGGGTAATAACTTGGCCACCGAATGAATTTTCGCTCGTATAAACAATTTTAACATATTCATCGTTCTTTCTTGTGTTCATTTAATATTTATAACGCACTTTACTCCATATTTCAGGAAACAGAATTAATACAGCCCATATTCTATAAGTTATTGAATAATAAACGTGCTACCGATCCACATTCTGTTGTTTTAGCCACCAGGCGCCATTACGTGATCCATGCATGCGCGTATGAGGGGTATTCTCGGCAGGACACAGCGTCTGCCAACTGTCGTATTTTGTATTGGCATTGTGATTGATATAGTTGTTTACTGTTTACGTGAGTGACCTTTGTTTGTACTGTAAGAATAATTTATTGTTTATGATTTAGTGAATAATAATATTAGTTACTTTAATTTTATATTAAATGGATTTATTGATATCTTGAATTACCTAGTGTAAAAATATAAAAAATTATAAAAATAAATAGTTTATAATTTTTTTTGTTCAAATACATCTTTAGGAACTCAGAATTAAATAGAACTGAACATTTCGCAAAAAAGTTTTTTTTATCTAATAACACGTAATCTGTTACTTGCCCTTTATATGACCTGCGTGCTAAGGGTTAAATAATTAAAAAACACTATAAAACGTAATAGTCCATGATAATAAAAACTATAAACAATTGATTAAAATGTGTCAAAAAAATTCACAAACATATAACAGTAATACAACCTGTAAAAATTAATCATTACTAAACATCTGTTGCATCAACAACTCTTGAGGGTTCTAGTTGTTGATGCACCAGATATTTAACATTGTGGGATGTTGTTCTCCTTCAATGAACGATTGACACCAATAAGAAATAATTTGCTTTATCAAATCTTATCTATAAACATTTATCATCTATATCATGCATTTATAAACATCTATTAGCCTCAAAGTTTTTTTTAAAGTTTTTTACCATTAAGAGAAATTATTGATTACAAGTTGGAGATAAGAGCAAGTGAAGTTATCATACTTTGCAGGAGCATTGATTGATGCACCAGTATAAGACTTTTACAGTGCTGCTGCTACAACCAGATGCAAATTTGCTGCAACTTCCAAACTTTTTGTGAACATACACATTTTAATTAAGTATTTCAAGCATATTGTTATAAAAATTTATGTAGTCTACAACTGAATTATTCCAAAATAAACTTCAACTGAATTTAGCAATAAAATGAAAATTTTAAAAAGTGTTAAATTTGAAAATATAGCTTAAAAAGATCAATACAACAAATCTCTTTGACAGGCAATACTAAATTATAAAATCTGTAATTTAATACTAAAATTATCAAGCAACATAGCATAAGCAAAAAATAAACAGTTATATTACAACCCCGATTAGCAGTGTTAATTGAGGATGTATATGACAAAACATTGTCTACGCAGCACTGGCTTTTTCATTATGAATTCCTAGCCTTCCAACTACTGATTGAAGAGTTAGTTAATTATGTTAGTTAGTTTGAGTGAATTCTGTAAATTTTTTTAAACATTTATTCACAAGACAAAAATAAAAACTCAAAGTAGACTACAAACACAAACTAATATGAAATGAAGTAATTTATACAAAAACACCCACAAAAAGGAAATGCAGTATGTTTCTTACACTAGATATTAAAAGTTAGTTCTTTCTGTCTCTAAGAACCTTTTTCTCAGTCATATCTTTGTCTGAAAACTTGTAACTGCAGAATGCCTGTGAAGGTTGTATGACTGCAGCTTCAAACACTTGACCACTGTCTGCCATCAATCTAACGGTTTTAAATCTTACTCATTGTTCTGGCACTACCGTTTCTACTTATTCTTCATTCTCAGATACAGACTATTCAACTGATTTTACTTAGAATTTTGTCAGTAAAAAAACAGAAACCAGAATCAATTTTATTGCATTCCATTCACTCCTTGTCTTTATCTTTAAGTTCAAATTGATTAACCACCTCCATTTCAGCTAAAATGGTCTATGAAAACCATCTTGAATTTTTCACTACACCCTATGCTTCAGATATACTGCACCTTTAATCTACTTTAAAAACTTTTGTTATACCTTCATATACTTTAAATAGAATTTTATAAAAATTAAAACATCAGCAACTTTTCAATGACAAGAAAAAAAACAAAAGATGAAAAATTCCTCATACAATTACAAGCAGATTAGAAAAAATAAGTGTTGAATTCTTTCTGCCTAATTGTACTGCCGTTTAACACTTGTCTTACAAGTCTGTTAAGGCTACTTAGGACACTTTTACTTTGGAAAATTCTACTGAATCTAGATTTGCAGACTGACAAATTTAAATTAAAAAATGCCTGCAATATGATTACACTTTGTAGGGGCCAGTAAAAAATCTGATAACTGTAAATTTCTAAAAAAACAGCACATTCAAATTAACTGGACAAGAGCCTGAAATAGAAGAATGTGAGGGGGAATCAAGCGACTGATTTGAGGAATGATGTTGTTTCTCCAGTCGAATTTGAGAACATTTAATAATTATGTTAATATAAATAATGTTTTGCTGGTGAAATATGAACTGGGTGACAATGAAATTGTCCAAAATGTAGAGGGAACAGCATTACATCAACCATCTGCAATTCAGAAAGCAGTGAAAGTGGAGATGAAATACTTCAAGAAGAAAGTGTTGTTTACGGAAATAAGTACAAGTTTAGATACCATTCTCAAGTACTCTAAATGATGTTCCACTTACTATTTTTCAAAATTTTGATCCTGATAAAAAATTCATTTCTTAAAAAATTGCAGACAAAAATAAAACTTTTTTAAAAATAAATCTTCAAGTTAAGTTCATATTTTAATAATAAAAATTCAATTTTGCATTATAATTTTTAGAGTTTTTTTATTATTCTATACTTTACTACGAAATAGTATTTAAAGTTTCCTCCTACACAAAACTAAATTGAAAAGTGCTGTTAGAAAACGAGTATTCATACACCTCAGGTTAACTATAAAATACAAAATAATTTCTTTGTACCTTATGATGTAAATTAGGAAGATTGACACGAGCATAATAGTAGAATTTGAATGAAAACTTTAAGGCTGTAGATCGAGGCTTACTTAAACATTATACAGTCGGCGCCGCTTATTGTGATCATATTTGTCAGAAGCATATTTGATAACAATAACCGAATGATAACAATAACCGAACGCTTAATCACGATGTAGTCTACAGCTGTACTGCATTGAACTCACTGTATTATTGCCACAACTGTTTGTTCTGAACGATATGTAAGCCTATCATAAGTAATTCTAATTCTGTAACACTATAATTAAACTGTACTTACCAAGTTTTGATGCTATTCCGGACAGTTTTATATACAGTAGTAGAATTTCTGTAATTTAGTTTTCTACTTGTTAAAATTAGTGGGCATATTTCATGTCAGTTTATTTTATTCCACGGTAGATTTTTTTTAAAACACTGAATTGAAAAAAAATATATAGAACTACGTAAAACACTTGATCAAAACATTATAACACATAAAACTTCATTATAAAACACTTTAATCTTATTTACACTTCAAATTTACATTTACATTTTCTCGAAGAATTCCTCTATATGTAACTGTCTGTAGTCTTCTCGTAAAATATTGTTTATAAATATTTCATATTCAACCAGTAGCTTTTTGATACTTTGAAAACAACGTGGATTTTTAGATTTACTAATAATTTTTAGAGTTTTTCTTTATGACCAACCATGTTAACACAACACAAAACAGTTATCCTATGTCTACATATTTTACAGCCGTTAGCAATTTCATTTTTAAATAAGTAAGTATGTTCGGGTAAAGCACGATAATAAAGTCCTGTTTCATCTGCATTGTATATGCAGCTAGGAGAATACTCGCCCAAAATCTTTGGCCATTCGTATTGTAACCAGTCCTCAGTTCCAACAAAATCAGCATTTCTTTTTTCACCACAAGTTTTCTTGTAAACAATGTTTTCCCTTTTCTTCCATCGATTGAACCATCCATCTGCGGCTTTAAAATCCTTTTTCCTATTTTTTTGGCAAGATCCTCAGCTTTTAGACGCATTAGTGGGCCGTCAACTCGAGCATCATTTTCGCGAACATTTTTAAACCACAATTTCAAAGCTGATTCCACTTGTGGATCCTTCCCAGAACGATGTCTTTTGTTATCAACATTTGCATTACACTTTGATAATGACAAGATGTTTTCTTTGTTGTTCAATATTTTACATAAGAGAGGTTGAGAAACGCCAAGTTGAGAAGCAGCGTTCTTCGACTCATTCTTGGTAATTTACTGTACCTATCTAGAATATCAAGTTTTTGTTTAAGATTTAAATCGCGTCGTTTCTTTTGAGATTCGGACATCTTGCTATACTGTCCTTTGAAACTTCAAGTGACACTAAACTCTACAAAAAAAACGAAAAAGATCTTAAAAAATTAAGTTATGTAAAATCACACTGAAATACTGTAATAAACGTTCATAAAAATTCACTGTTAAGAAATACAGTAGGACTGTACTGTAAATGGTTCAGTAGTAACATCAACTAATGTTAACAAAAAACTAAATTCGACTCAGCGAGGCTAGGGTGTTTGCGTAAACAAAGAGTAAGGGAGACATTCTGAGAACTGTGCTAAGTGCTGAAACCGTTATAAAGTATTTCTGTCATTCTAAAAATAAACATTCTATGAATTGGGAGTCATTGTGTGTTGCACGTGCTGTTTACACTACTTTGTAGACATTTTTACTTGGTCTATGCTAGTATACGTTGACGCATATGATTTTGAATGGCAAATTAAATGATAATAATAAGCGAACAGATGATTACAATAAGCGGCCTAATTACAATGTATTAATATACGTCCGTGTTTGTTTTTCAATGAAACGATAACAATAACTGAATGATAACATTAACAGTGATCACAATAAGCGGCGCCGACTGTATATCCTATTTTTCAATAAAATCAACAAATTAGAAGTGTATCTGAACAAAATTCTATGTTTGAAGTTAAAAGTTATTAATACAAAAATTACAAAAACACAAATTATAAAAGAAAATGCCTAATGTGTCTACCTCATTAAAAATATTTAAAGAACTAAACAGTTATAACTATCTTATAATTTAAAAAGTAATAATTGCTAAATAGTAAATATAATATAATAATTATCTTAGACAAGAACTAGAATTTGTTTTTATTAAATATAATACCTCTAGATTTTTATAAATGAAATATAACTCACCCAAAACATTTTTTGATTGGCCTTGTAATCATAGCCCAAAAGGCTAACAGAAACCTCAATGGCAGAAAAGTGTATACAAATAAAAATGAATCTGCACACTGTAACAACAACACAATTGAAATAATAAATACTTATAAAAATGTATATGTATATATATATATATATATATATATATATATATATATATATATATATAATACGTTTTCTTGTTTAATAATTTAAAACAACACAGGTTATTCAAATACAAGAATATTTATTATTTTATATCCAAAGCTTTTCGTTGGCAAACAGTACCAACATCATCAGGAATGAAAATTATAATCAGTAATTTTCATTCCTGATGATGTTGGTACTGTAATAACCTGTGTTGTTTTAATATATATATATATATATATATATATATATATATATATATATATATATATATATATATATATATATATATATATAGAGAGAGAGAGAGAGAGAGAGAGAGAGAGAGATACGAGGTCTGTTCAAAAAATATGAGGACTGAGGTCATAAAAAAAATGTATTTTATTTGGAAGTTCCCCATCTGGGTCTCCTTCAAAGTACTCAAAGTACAACACACACACTTATCCCAATGGTGTTTCTACTTGTTAAAACAGTCCTGGTACGCTTCTTTTGTGATGGCTTTCCGCTCCTTCGTCGCATTTGCCTTAATCTCCGAAATCATTTCAAATCTTCTTCCTTTGAGGGGTTTTTTGAGTTTTGGGAATAAGAAAACGTCACAAGGAGCAAGGTCAGGTGAGTAGGGGGGAGGGAAGAACAGTGATCAAGTGTTCGGCCAAAATCGCACGAGTTCTGAGTGCTGAGTGAGCAGGAGTGTTGTCGTGATGGAAAAACCAGTTATCACTTCTCCACAGTTCTGGCCTTTTGTGTCCGACGGCGCCCCTCACACGTTTCAGTACTTCAATGAAGGTAATCTGGTTGATTGTAGAGCCTTCAGGGGTCCTGAAGAGAGTTGATTGGAGAGCTTTTTTGGGTCTTGGGGACGTTTGACTCACCCATTGGGATGATTGGACCTTTGTTTCAATGTTCTAACCATACACCCATGATTCATCACTGGTTATAATTCTTGACAAAAAGATCTCATCTTCATTTGAACGATCAAGCAGTTACCGACAAAAACGGACGGGATTGGCTTTTTGGTCGTCGGTCATCAGGCATGCCACAAATTTCGCATCTTCAATTTTTCGGTCAAAATCTTGTAACAAGATCCAACTGATATCTCACACTCTTCGGAAAGCTCCCTAATGATCAGACGTTGATTTTCGCGCACCAGGATGTTGATTTTGTCAACGTGTGGGTCGTCAGTTGACGTTGAAGGACGTCCAGGACGCTCATCGTCATCAATCGACTGTCGGCCACCTTTGAAACGTTCATGCCATTTGAAACATGCAGTACGCTTCATGGCAACTTCGCCGTAGGCCGTGTTAAGCATGGCAAATGTTTCTGTTGCAGATTTCCCTAGTTTTACACAAAATTTCACAGCAATTCGTTGCTCCTTCAGGCTGTCCATTTTACAATCCGACAAACGAAAAAAACACTCTTTACTAAAACTGCGTGTAACTCATCAACAAATGAAGATATCTGCGACTGAAATAATGCGTTTTAATCAGATGATTTATACGAACCTAGCGACACCAAGCAGATTCTCCTGAAACTAACTTGAGCCACGAAATTCAAACAGTCCGCATATTTTTTTAACAGACCTTGTATATATATATATATATATACGTTCCTAACCATTAAAAAAAAATAGGAGTTTTAATGAACTTTATTAAAGTATTTAAAAACATATTATGCACTAAATAAGTTTACATATCTTCATATGAACATTTCTTGGAAGTCCGACTAATTTCCTTTGCATACCATATTGATATAAGCATCTCTTGGAACGCCGACTCATTTCCTTTGCATACGGTATTGATAAAAGCATTACTTGGATGCCCGACACATTTCCTTCGTATACCGTATTGATATAAACTTATCTTGGAAGCCCTACTCATTTTCATAGCATAACATAAGGCTATAAACATTTCTTGGAAGCCCCACTCAACATTTTATTTCAAACACATAAAAGAAGCTCAAATAGAAATAGGCTTGAATATAACGAAAGCTCGAAATATCAGAATTCGGAATTTCAGACTCTACTGTATGTATATGCACGCACGCAAGTGGTCATCACTTCATACCTCAAAACAAACGTTATTGTCGGTCTAAACAAATTCCTTTTAAAGTAATTCCAATTAATTACAATACACCTGGCCATCCTCCTACTACTTTAACTAATTTTCACACGCGTGAAAGTGATATTTTTACCACTAAACACAAATAATTTGCTTCAACCGTTGGATTAGGGAGTCATAAAAACATTAAAAGCTTATTACACAAGAAGATCATTTGCGCATCTGTGTGGAGCTATGAGACAGAACAACTAGCTCTCTTACGAAGATTGTTGGAAACAATTCAACGATTTAGATGCTTTGAGAATCATTGGACAATCTCGGAATGAAATTTCACAAAAAACTTTGAATGGTGTTTGGAAAAAGGTGTGTCTATTTTTTTCGCTACTGAAACTCAAGCGTAATCAGTGCCAGAATCTGATGAAATTGCTGATGTAATTGAAGAAGTTGTCGGTTTTGCCAGACAACTCAATTTAGAAGTGGATAATGATGACGTTCAAGAACTGCTGGATTTTCACAACCAGGGGCTGACAATTAATTGATGAGCTCATAGAAATGCGTGAGCAAGAGCAAGACTTAAAAACGCAGATTCTTTAGACCCAGTTTACGTAGAAGATGAAATGACAGTTAGAAACTTAACAAAAGGAATTAGTTTAATTGAGTGAGGCTTACAAATTTTGGAAATCATAGACTCCAACAATGAGCGTATTTCTGCCCCAAAACAAAAAAATAAATCGTGTTATGAGGAAATTCTGCGTAAGAAGAACAAATCTTCGTTTTTCAAACGAATTTACTAGATTTTATGAAGCGTTCAATGTCAAAATAACTTCTGTTGACTTACTTCTTTACAATATGTATGTATATAATTTTTTGTTGTATTATGTATTTAAGATTTTAATAAATACACATTTTTCTTTTAAATTATTAGTTTATTTAGTCTTTGGTCCTAATTACACCTGATTACTATGTGATTGTAAGTAAAGTTATACCCCGACTTACGCGAATACGACTTACACGGTTATCACTCAGTCCCACCTATCGCGTAAGTATGGAGTATTACTGTATTTAGAAAATGTTTTGAGTATTTTGCTTAGTTAAGCTTATTTGTCCAACATTGGCAACTAAAGCATCAGTGGAAAAATGTTTTGCAACACCTAACAAAGTTTACACATAAATAGATCCAAACAAGGAGAAGAGCTGATGAGTAATCTGTCACTACTTTCTATTGAAAAGGGGTTATAGGAAAAATTAAACCTGGCTAAGACTAATGCAATACTGTGATCCAGACTTTCATTTTGAAAACTCAAAGATTAAAGTTCATGTTTAATTAAGGTATATAAGTTGTTAATTTCGATCAATAGTTTGTTTTTAAATATAATTTTAAAATAAAAAACCTACTATAGTTAAACATTGCTTACAATTTAATTTACATATAGATTTACCTAAATGCATATCACTATCATTCAATAGTATGAAATAAATGAAAAATCATTACATTTTTTGGAAGGGGTTGCTATTAGACCTACTTGCCCTATGCATCAGAGATGACTAGGTGAAATTATCAAGCTTCCCTACTAAATATAATAATTTTATACTTTCTTTTAAAAAAAAAAAATTAATAGAGTGAGAAATATTGTTGATTACTATATCAGGAAAAATTGAATAACTCATAATAAATAGGGCAATACCTTTCTAGTTCAGATCAACTTAGTCTGAAATACTGACAGTTCAAATTAGGGGAAATGTAGGTAAATTATCTGATACTTTTATAATAGTGCAAATTATTGTCTTATTAACCTGGATAATTACCATGTGTAAATTAAGGTACTTAATAAAGTGAGAAATATTGTTGATTACTATATCAGGAAAAATTGAATAACTCATAATAAATAGGGCAATAACCTTTCTAGTTCAGATCAACTTAGTCTGAAATACTGACAGTTCAAATTAGGGGAAATGTAGGTAAATTATCTGATACTTTTATAATAGTGCAAATTATTGTCTTATTAACCTGGATAATTACCATGTGTAAATTAAGGTACAATAGAACATATAAATTTCTGCTTGTATGATGTTTCTTTAATGATCTTAACAAAAACTTATAGTAAATACAGCTCTATGGGGTATAATACAGCATTTTATTTTAAAAAATAATTTTATGTGAGTAACTTTTGTTTCACTTTACTGTTTCTTTATTTGTTTTCTCACAGTTTCATGTTTCATTTTACTAAGAACAAAGTAATGTTTAAAGTCACTTGTCAACAAGTTATATATGTCACTATGTCACAACCTATCTTCTGACAGATGTATTGGAGTACTATTGAAAAATAGTACTACAAATCTTTAATCTCTTCTTATAAATTACCTTATTCGTCTATTTAATACAAATTTACATATAAAATAAAATTGTGGAAGTAGTTGACCCAACACTTATCCAGCCCTTTTTACCAATTCAAAATCCTGGTTTTAGAAATTCTCAGAAGAGCTAGTTTTTATTTGAACCAAAATTAGTTTAATGTTTCACAATGAACATTTCTTTCACAGAATAAATATCCATTTCTTAGAATTGTTGTCAAAAGTATCTGAATCAAAACAACTCCATACTGCTATTATTCTGTAAGTTAATTTTTTTACTAAATATAATAACTTTTAACTAGATACAACTTTTAGTTTTGTAAGAAAAAAATGTAAAACTAGGTTTTTTAAAATAATTTAGAACACCAATTTCAAATAACATAGCTAGTCATCCACCATTTTTCTTTGACCAAACTGTTGAATCACTTAATTTTCACTAAAACACTTGTAAACATATTACAAAAACTTACCTATAATGGCACTTATTTATATTTCGGGAGATGTGTCCCATTGTCAACTCAAACCGTAACTGATCTCAAGTTTTTTGATAGGTTAGACAGGGGTGGAATATAATGGTGGAGATGTTGGTGTACTTTATGCGTATTAGGAGTTATGATGTCAAAACGTGTGTGTGAGTTATAATGTAATTGTGTGTTGAGTATATGACCAATCAAACTTCGCCGATCATCTCAAGTCCACAAAACATGACTACATAGACATTGCATCCAACCTACAAATTCTTCATAAACAACACAGAAATAACCAACGTTACACAAATGAACAATACAAAATATACAGACATTTCAAACTACACCCTACACACATACTCAACACACAATTACATTATAACTCACACACACTTTTTGACATTATAACTCCTAATACGCATAAAGTACACCCCTCTCCCCCCCCCCTATAATATCCCATCCTTGCCTTAGCACCCTAACCTACGAAAACCTGGAGATCATTTACGATCTGAGTTGACAGTGGGACACATCTCCCGAAACAGCCGTCCTCAACAAATATACGTAAGTGCTACTATAGGCTAGTTTGTAATATATTTACAAGTGTTTTAGTGAAAACTAGTGGTTCATGTGAAGATGGAATCAACAAATATAAATACTTAATTTTGTTCAAAACTTTAGAGAAATATATTTTTTACTCATAAAATATATTTGGAGTTAACCATGATTATTTAATAATCAAAAAAATGATTAATGAATTTTCACCAAATGTAATGGACTACAAAATTTTAGGGCATGATCATTTATTGAACAATTATAGACTGTACTGGAATTCAGAACACAAAAACTTAAAAGAAAATATAAATATGAAAGTTTAGCATGTAGAAATTTGAGAATATATTTTTCTAATAATTTCAATTATAATAGTTTTTCTGAACAAATATTATATATTATATTTCATATAATTACATCGGATAAAAATTTACATAGCTTGTATTATTAGTTATAATGTTTGTTTAAAGAATCAATACTAATGATCCAAAATTATGTTTACCTGAAAAAATCCATAGATCATAAATTTCTCTACTTCTCGAGGAACACTCATAAAAGAATAGACTTTTTCACGTTTAGCTGAATATTGTTCTTCATCATGTTCAAGTGCATAGCCTCGAGTTAGTTCTACTCCTAGAAACCCGAATAATGATGGCACTTCTTCAGCTATAATCACAATCAATTTTAATTATTCTTATTTTATGTTTATTAAGAAGAAATTAGCATTTTATAATTTTTAGGTTCAAAATAGAAACCAACATGATGAAATATAAAAATTATTTAATGTGACTAAAACAATAAAAATTTTTAACAAGATGATTTTAAACAGAAACATAAATGGTACATTAAGTTTATTGTTTTGTATCATACTTTAAGTCATACATCTACCCTGGGTTGTGACAAATTTAACAATTTTAATGATTAAAGCTTCTGACAGACATGAATTAATAAAGTTTAAAGAATAACAAAAATGTTTTTTTCAGTGAAACTTGACAAAATTATGGGTAAAAATTTACACATAAGGTTAATACAATATTTTTCATTTCTACTTATGTTATATATTCTCAACAAGAAACAAATTATTTTAAGTAACTATGGCAAGGTTATACTTGACCACCAAGAATTTTTAATGCATATAGAGAGTACTTAATGAGATGCATTGGAGAACTATAATGATGAAATACTGTACTAGTTTATAAAAAAAAAAAAAAAAAAAAAAAAGGAACCTATGGAATGTAAAGGATGTGGCCAAGCTAGAAGAAGGCACAGATGAAGTAATAGAAAACACTGCTATGTAAAACAAAAATTTGGACTTAATGAGAAACTAAAAAAAAATTTGCTGTAGATAGTCTCAAATACAGAATGTTTTATATTATGAATAGGAGCAATACTTTCTCACAAAGAAATCTACTGGAAAATTAAGAATATTCACTAATTCATACATTTAGATTCTCTAATAAATTAAAAAGAGGATGCATATAAGAAATATGAGATGAATTATATTAGCAATGACTAAAAAAAGGAATAAAAAGATTTATTTTTCCAGGCAAAAAACCAGTTTTGGTTATCATCATTAAACAAAATGCTGTATACAAACTATAAAAAAAGGAATGAAAAAATTAATGTAACAAAATAATAATATAATAGAGAATATAATAACAATAACATACAATGTAAACAAGTAAATAAATAATAACAATAAATAAAAACATAATAATAAGTAACAATTTAGCAATAAATAACTATTAATAACACTGAAACAATAAAAGATAATAAAAAAGGTAAATGAATATACATCTATACACAAAACGCACACACACAAACGAATTTAAGTACAGATTATAATTTATAAATACAAAAACACATTAATACATATAATATATAAATTTTGGAATATTAAATTTTAAAAAATATGTTTAAGTGGTTCAAGAAAGCAATGACATGGTCAATGGCCTAGGCATTGTCCCTTAACACAACCTTTGAACTGCCTTCTACATTAAACAAAAACAAAAGGAAATGTCTAATTTCAGCGACCTGAACCTTCAATGTAGAGTTTGTTGCACTTGTTCCTGTTTAATTTGTATATGCCTAGTACTTGTAGTTTATGTTTGTTGTTGGTGTTGTGTTGTACTCCGTATTATAAATTGTTATTAGCTTTGTTTGCTATTTTGTATCCTGTTTTTTGAGATGTGTGGGCTATTTTATTTGATGTTCTGTTTATGTATGGTCTTTCTTCTTTATCCAACGCCCACTTTTGGCATTTCAGCCATTCGGTGCCGCACAGTCCAGTAGAGGGAGGTGAGATGCTCAAAGTCGGAGCCAAATGTATTTATGTATGGTATTGTTATGTATTTGTTTTTCCTCTCTGTAGTGTTAATTTTAGCGTTTTTGTATATTATGCCATAGGTTTTCTGTTATTGTGGTGTTTTATCCATTTGTGTATGCTAAATATTTAATAGTGTCTAGTTCTTTGTTTATGTTTTCTGTGGTCGCAGCTTCAGACAATAAGTCGAGGAACACAAACAGAATACCAACTCAGTATTTTACAATCACATAAAAGAAACAGGACACAAATAGACAGACATTTACCAAAACCTAGAAATCTTACACATCAACAAAAAAAGACCGCATCTCAACACACTAGAACAGTATGAAATCTACAAACACACAAAGTACAAACATATTAAACGAACAAACTTAAAACAAATCACACATACTCTTTGATACTACCGAAAACCTGCCTTTAAAACCGTCACCGCTTAACCTAACAACTCCAAGCAAAAGACACTGATGAAGATCGCCACATAGAAATCAAAAACGTTCTGCCTCAGTAGATTTTTACAAATTTATACAAAATTTTAAGTTCGGATAGTCATAAACTAATGTTAAAGTAATTATTTGATACAGACCCGCCTGACTGTATCAGGTTAACCAAACTGATACTGTGTAGCTATATTTTAACATTTATATATATATATATATATATATATATATATATATATATATATATATATATATATATATATATATATATATATATATGAAGTTAATATATTACTATTGTAAGTAATTTTATTATAGTAAGTAATATATTAACTTCATAAAGTCAGTGCAACGGAAAAACAATGGATAACGTAAAATATATATATATATAGTATTTATTTCCTGTTCTTAGGTGTTCGATTTTAGCAGACAAAAATATATATATTAACATCTTTTCACCTGGCTCACAAACGTTGTAGAATTATAAGACTAGCACACAAACTTTTTTTTTTGTGATAATAAGTCACAAAATTACTTAAAAGGTCAGAACAAACACTTACAGACCCTATTCCATACACAAAACAGAAAATATTCAATTGAAAATTTACACACCTTTTACCTCTATTGCCAAAAAAGGATAGAGCATAAAGCGTGTTCAATTGATGTGTTAAAGTAGATTTTCTTAAAAATTTGTAATTTTTTTACAGTCACCAGCAAGTTTAATTACATTTCAATGCATTTTGCGAATTACTACATTAAAAAAAACAAAGCCAAAACATTAAATTTCTAACGTTTTAGGTGTGCCGTGGAGGGGAGGAGGAACTGCTATTTTTTACAATTGTAAATTTTTGAGGCATGAACAAAAGTTTTTTGTATCCCTGATGATTTTCTATGTCACCCGTTATAATTGTTTATGCTATAATCAAACACATGGGAACGGTTGATAAATACTATTTATAACATGCACTATTTAGTAATGAACCATTAGTTAAGATATTCATTTTCTTTCCCCACATAATCAATATTAGGGAATCTAACTAAAACTAGGCAATGCGAAAAGTCATCATAGAAAAAATAACAAAAACTACCACTCATACCTAAATAATTACAAATTTACCTAAGAAAAGTATAAATCACCACAAGTCCAGGGCAAGATTTATAAAGTTTTTAGTAACGTGGACAGTAATATTTAATGTTAATCTACCACCTTCGATTTTTATTATAAAGGTATATCAAAATATAGTTACAAGAGTCTAGTTAGGATAGATTTGGTAACACAAAAAGGAAACCAACTTTAGCAACACAAGGTAACTTATGAACAAGTGATATGGCAAAAAGTAAATTTTGTTATACCCTGCGTTTAACATTTTTTAACAATTTTGTATCACGCCATTGAACCAGAAGGTAGAGTTTCACACAAAGTCTACATTGGAATTACATCTTTGATTAGTAATTATTTTTTTAAAAATAAAGATCCATCCTAACCTAATGCCGTTTTACAAAAATAAAAACTTGCCCTGATCCTGTGGTGATACAAACCTTTTTTTTAATTTGTAATTTTTGGGATCCAAGCAAAAGTTTTTGTTAGGCTTTCCACATTGTTGACGACTTTCCATATTCCTAGAATAAGTATTTTTATTGTCGCTGGGAAAGGTGATAAATACTTAAGTTAAAAAGAGGTGTAAGTGATTATGATGCTTTCACAATGTTCGTCTTAAGCACTATATATGGTCTCCAAGATTTGAAACACATTTCTTTTTGGCCTTGTTTAAATTTTATTTTTAAATACTTTACAAAAGTGAAACCAAAATATACCTAAATTATTACAATCTCTACGAAATATTACCTCATATATATTCCTTAAAATCAAAATATATCTAATTAAGCTTACCTTCACCATAGGCTGTTGGGTGTTCTTTTTTTTTAGACTTGTGTTCTGATTTAGATCTTGGCCTAGGGATAGTTAGGTCTTCTAACCTACTTGGACCAAGTAAAGGCTCCTCTGTTGTTGATATTGATCTAAATTTTATTTTCTTACTACAGATAGGGGAATTTTTAGTTTCATTCATTTTGTACCATACAGTATGTAAAACATAACCTTACAAAATTAATTTAAAACTTTTTCAAGAATATTAAATCATCATTTTCAAAATTTTTAAGACTACTAGCCAATTTTTAAAAAAATCAGGTTATTTTACCTCGGGGAATAGTTATAAAGAATAATTGTATTTATTTTGGTAATGCACTTTATTTTTCCAAAATTATGCTGTACTCTACTGTCACAATAACTTAGTGATTAACACTGATACTTTTTTAATTTTTGTAATCCACGATAAGGGCAACAGCAGTGTTGCCAATGCCTCTACAAAACACGATGCTAAATTAAAAATCGCCAAAATATAGTCGCAAAAATTTTGAACTAACGAAATTGTATTTAATTCTGTTAATACTTCATTTCTTTATTAGCAATTATTTATCACAAATACAAGTCTGAAGTTCTGACTATGAAGTAAATGTTGACCGTCGCTCCCAGATTACCTATAGATTTTTTTCTAAAATGTAATATCAAAATATACAGCAGTACACTAAAATAAATTTCATATTAAGCTGTGATAAATATAAAACAACATGTTTGAGTACATGTTTTTTAAGTTTCAGGCATGTTTAAGAACAACATGTCAAAATCTTTTCAAATATGATTCTTCACACTGGATCACTGGAAAGATGGGTAAGATCTGTTTTGTTTTTATGTGCGGTAAGCTATTGAAGAGCTAGTTTCATCGAGTAAGTGGTTCTGAAACGATCCCAAAAGGATTTCAGTCAGTTTTGCTCATTTGGCTCATTACTACCTAACTTAGTTACCAAAGTCAGTCTTGACAACTGTATTCTGTATTCCGTAGCAACCGGGTGGGGAATAATTTCTAAACAGCTGATAGTTTCCAAACAACTTCAGCTGTTACTTTTTAAACTTCAGCTGAAAGTAAAAGTAAATTTACGGCATCAACCACCAATAAATGGTTGTGATTTTATTTTGTTGTAGGGCGTAGGGGTAATTGAAATGGATGAAAGCGCATCGTCTTCAAGTAATGAAAGACGATGCAAGATTTTAATAATAGGTGCAGGAATGGCTGGTTTATCAGCCGCAAATCATTTAGTTAAGAATGAAGTTACCGATTTTTTAGTCCTAGAAGCTCGGAAAAGAATAGGTGGAAGAATAGTATCAATCAATATAGGTGAGGTTAGTTTTAATACTGAATTGCTTAGTAATAATAATTTATTAACACTGTAAAATGTTATTTGAAAGTATAATTTTATGAAGTTACCATTTGTAGCTATCTGCTTTATAAAAATGCAATGTAGTTTAAAATACATCATACAATGTAAACACACATTTTATTACAATTTGATATTGAGTATGCAAAATAGTAATTAACCAATGTAATGAAGTAAATGAATTACTATTTAAGAATTGTGCTTTTGATAGAATATTTTATAATGCTATCAGGTTTGGAAATCGTGCTTTCTGATGTATTTGATGAATGCATTAATATAATTCATTTTCAAGGTACTTTTACCAGAAACTACTTCAGATGACATTTAGCTCTTTATAAATTTTGAGTTTAAACAAATTTAATCCTCTAATAACTCTACACCTAACCAGTGGTGTATTTAACGCGAAAGCTTTGGGGTTCAAACTTCTGGGTAGTCTATTAACATTTATTTGATAAGTGCTGCAAAGGGAAGATGTCAGTGAATTAAAGTTTTAGAATGATGTAGCAATGTAATGGGAGCAGTGGACAGAAGAAGATAATCCTGCAACTAAAGTCATCGATTCGTTTTGCAGATCAATTACATGGTTGTACCAAAATATACAGAAACGGTTACATTTACTCTGTATTTTGCCTGACATTCTGCACTGGAAAGAAAAGCTTTTATTTAATGAAACTTATTAAGTCATATTTAAGCTCTACCATGATTGAAGATAGGCGTAATGGGTTTGCTTTATAGAACATACACAATAAAGCCATCAAACTTGAAACAACTGTTGGTATAAATAAGTTTGCACAATTACACCCAAGGCAAATGCATTTGGATGTATTGATCTTCATGTAATTCATATTGTAAAAATTATTAGTAATGTACTAATAAACTTGAAAATGTAAAAGATTTTAATATATGGTATGGTAAATGAGGCTAATTATTGATTATACAATGTCACAGAGTAGGCCTATAATTATTTTCCTCAAATAGAAGACCCTTGGAGTTTACTTTATAGCAAACCTATTGCCTAAATTATTGCTGGGCAGGAGAGAACCCTTCTACTCCCTCTATTCACCATCCTCCCCCAAAATATTTCTGTGGATCTATTACTGCACATAACAACAAGAGTTTGACAAGGTAATTGCTAGAGGTAATAGTTGACAAATAGTGGATCTACTCCAATTTTTTTTTTTTTTTTACTCATTTTCCTCAAAATTATATTCTTAACAACAAAAACACCAGTTATTTGAAATGTAACTAAATAAACATTTTTGGTTAAAATTCGAAGTAATTTAAATAACTTGAAAATACAACACTAGTAACGTATGTGTTTCTTTTTTAAACAGATCAGTATTTCACACTGAAATAATATATTGCTGTTTTACAACATACATTTGAAGTGTCTGGTTGGGATGAATTTAATTATTAAAAAAGTATAGGTTTACTAACGGTAATATTAAACTCAAAAAAAGTATTGAACTTCCCTATCACAGTATTAGATTAGACACAGTTCAGTATAAACTCAAAATTTTTTAATGCAACAAAACATTATATTAATCTACGTCACTTTAGGGCTGTATTACAGTATAGCTACATTAAAACCAATTAGGATAGATTTGGTTACAAACACAAAAATTAGTATTAATTATCGTATTACCTTATCAGAGATTATAACAACATAAGGACATATTAGTTGATTACATCTTCTCATGAGTTACTGGTTTTTAACTAAAACATTTGTATATATGTTACATTTGCCTATAGTAGCATTTACTTTTATGATTCTTGAGGATGGCCGTTTCGGGAGATGTGTCCCACCGTCAACAAAGACCAATGATTATTCATGATTATTATAGGTTACAATGAGAGTGGTGTATAAGGGTAGAGATGTATGTGTCTTTTGGAAAGTATTGGGGGTTACAATGTCATAAAGTGTATTTAAGTTATATTGTAATTGGGTGTTGAGCATGTGTGTGGGGTGTAGTTTAAAATGTTTGTATATCTTGTATTGTTCTGTTGTGAATTGTTGGTTATTTTTGTTTTGTTTGTGAAGAATTTGTAGTTTAGGAGGTCTGTTTCTAGGATGCAGAACAAAACAATTCCCTCAATATTTTGGACTTTTACAATTACATGTAGAGGCAAACAAATACATAATTTCAAGATGTACCGAAAACCCACCAATACCAACACTACCATGATATATCGCCTATTAAAAACACCGTTAGACAATGAAGAACACTACAAAGAACTAAACACCATAAAACACATAGCACAAACCAATTTATACAACACAATAATGATTGAAAAACTATACAACCGCCTACAAAATAAACTCAGTAACCCAGCTCTAAATACACAACATGATAAACCCAGAACAATACCATATTAATCACCTAAAACCCATTAATTAACCAACACGCTTCTTAAATGCAAGTGTAGAATAGCCTACACAACACACAGCACCCTTAACAAACAATTTAAACCCAACAACATAAACAAAAAAACACAACTCTGCTGGTGTTTACAAACTAACTTGTAGTTTGTGTCCCAGTTTTTACATAGGCAAGACAGGGAGGTCTTTTTAGACATGCTACCAAGAAAACATAAAAGCACTTACACCCAGAAACACCCAATCAAACTTCGCAAAAATATAATATCCACAAATCATACCGACACAAACATAACATGTAACTTACAAATTATTCACAAAAAAAAATAAAATAACCAACGATACACAACTGAACAATATGAGATATACAAAACATTTCAAATTACACCCCTCACACATACTCAACACTCAATAACACTATAACTCACATAGTACTAGTTAACACTAAAACACTTGTAAATATTTTATAACTTGCCTATAGTAGCAGTTACTTTTATTTGCTTAGGGTGGCTGTTTCGGGAGATGTGTCCCATTGGCAACTCAGACCGTAACTGATCTCAAGTTTTTCGTAGGTTATAATGGGGGTGGATTATTATGGTGGGTGTATTTGGTGGGTATTAGGAATTATGATGTCGAAAAGTGTGTGTGAGTTATAATGTAGTTAGGTTGTTGAGTATGCATGTAGCGTGTAGTTTGAAATGTTGTATATTTCGTATTGTTCGATTCTGTAACGTTGGTTATGTTTGTATTGTATATGAAAAATTTGTAGGTTGGATGATATGTCTACTTGGTCATATATTGTGGATATTAGATGTTCGGTGAGGTTTGATTGGTAGTTATTGTTTCTTAGTGTGTTTATGTGTTCTTGATAGCAAGTGAAAATGACCTCCCTGTCTGGCCTATGTAAAAACTGGGGCACGAAATGCAAGTTAGTTTGTAAACTCCGGCGTTGTAAATGCCGTTGATTGTGTTGTAGGGTTTAAATTTTTTATTGAGAGTAATTTCCCACCCCCACCCTAACTTACAAAAACCAATCTCAAGATCAGTTATGGTCTGAGTTGACAATGGGACACATCTCCCGAAACGGCCGTCCTCAACAATTAAAAGTAAGTGGTACTATAGGCAATTTGTAAAATATTTACAAGTGTTTTATATGAATTTTTTGACAACCAAAACCATCTAATCCAGACACTTCTTAGGTCTATGACAAAATAGTTAAATTTTATAATTGTGTAAAATATTACTCTTTTCTATAAAGAAACATTCAGTTTTTATATCTCTCGTTATAAATAATACACCTAGATGTAATAAATCTCATATACCAGCTGCAGTGTAAATTTCGCCCAGCTCAGTGCATATTCCTAACCACAGAGCTCAGATATCATAATTAATGGCCTCAGACATGGTATTAGATTCATGAATATAGACAGGTCCACAGTTTAACATACTGTTAGTCGCAACATCATTTTTTTATGAAAATAATTAAAACCCTTCCCCACGATTGCAACCCCATAGAACTGTTGGGACCTGTCATATTAATGGTACAATAAATCTAGAGAACCCTCTTACCTCAACATTAGATAACTCTTTTCCCTTAACCTTAATATCAGATAACTCTATTATGTTCCTTTTGACAGCTTCAAAAAAAATATTTAAAATAAATATCTAAGGTATAATCATCAGAATCTATATAAGTTTAAACAAACAATGTATGAGACAATATGCCATTGTAAACAATACATCTTTGTCCTTATGGAATTTGGATATTTATACTTCTATACACATTTGTAACTCACTTCAGTTTCTCTCTCTGATTGACAAAGGACACAGTGTGTCTGAAATATATCGTTATTTTAGGGTTTTTGTATCTGTAATTTAAAATTACATTCTGGACTATTACCAAAGTAAATATGACACTCTTGTATATAGAGAGTAGGCTATTTTGTAAATAAATGGTGAGAAATGAGGAGAATTGAACCTATAGAGAAATTTGAGATAGGGTCTGACCACTGTTGACTATAAAAAAATTGAAGATAGTGTTACTAGAAAGGCACATCCCAAAGATTTTAAAATATGCCTGAACATATACGACTGTGAATTATTATATTCCAAATTCACATTTAGTTGCTTATCCTACTGAACAATATCCTGGTGCTTACCATTTTTTAAATAATCAACTAGAACCACTAACTTACTATTATTTCTTAGCATGCCAAAAAATACAATAAGTTAAAAAGTTTAGTAAAGTCTTCAAATATAAAAAAAAACTCAGAACAAACAACATAACAGTTTTTTATATTTGAATTTAAAAATTAAAGAAATAACTATGAAAGTGTAGTGAGAATATTATGTTCAAAATACAAACAAATTTACTTATAATTATGTAGCCCTATGATAAATCAAACCATTAAATTAGATACTTGAGATATCAGATTAAACATTGTCATATATCAAGACATCATTTGAAAATTATATTTCATTGCTAAAATATTATATGTTCTATAATTCACGCATCAATGTATTTTCAAGTAGTCAATCACTACTGAAGGCAACATGGTTGTCGAAACTAGTCTGTATGTATTAATAAACTAGGCTGTAGTGAGATTTTGAGTAAACTCTTTTAATATTTACCATTATGAATTGTTCTCACTATCTAAACTCTAATTAACTTAATTTTGCTATTCATTATATTGAATATTTTTTTAAAAATAACTATGTTTTCAGATGGAAAAATTAAAAAGAATTTTTTTACAGAAAATCAAAAATTTGAATTGGGTGCCAACTGGATCCATGGGGTATTAGGTAACCCAATGTATGAAATTGCTATGGCTAATGGGTTAATTGATATTGTTCATGTTCCAAAACCTCATAAAGTTGTAGCTGCAACTGAAGATGGGAAACAAGTTCCATTTAAACTCCTACAGGTATTATGCGATAAAATTTATTTTTAATTAGGTCAGCTTAAAATTAAAACTTGGCTATTATAAACTTGTTATTTAACAAATAAGAAAACCTATTTAAGTTCAACTGTTACCATAAGTTGTAACAGTTTGAAATTAAGTTTTGTGGAGACGAGGCAAATTAAGGCTATCAGTAATTGTTAACTAAGGTCAGTATGAAATTTGGTTGTAAAAAATTCTAGATGGAGGCATAAAGTAATATTATTTTGAATAATTTTTTTAAAAAAGAGAACTGACTTGAGAAAAAACCTGAATATATAATTTTTACTTTCTAAA
Organism: Prosapia bicincta; assembly: GCA_036971475.1. Taxonomy (NCBI): domain Eukaryota; kingdom Metazoa; phylum Arthropoda; class Insecta; order Hemiptera; family Cercopidae; genus Prosapia; species Prosapia bicincta. Next base: position 42,367,613 of record JBAIZL010000007.1, read on the forward strand.
AAGTAAAAAATAATTTTCCAATAACAAAAACATAATTTATCAGAAGCTTAATAAGCATGAGATTTTAAATTTGGTGCAGAATTTCGTACTTGGACTCATATTTAATATACTGAACATGAGAAATAATGGGATTGTATATGATGTTGGAGCAACTTGGCATTTAGCCTAACAAATTGTGATATTAACACAGGCTATTCAATCATTTCTTCCATAGACTTAATTTACAGATATAAGAAATTTATTAAATTTATAATTCAAAACATTTAAAGAGATAATATCTCTTATATTTATAATCATCAACAATAATCACATTCTGTGTAAATCATTCAAACAAGGTTTAATTGTCGACAATCTGTATATTTGAACGAAAAATATGCTTATTATTTTCACTTATTTTTTCTTGAACTTTGTAGTTCATTACGTTCGGTGAATCTTATTAATCACTCAAACAATAGTTTATGACTATTTGAACTTTCAGTTTTGTAAATTTGTTAAAACTTACTGAGACAGAACGTTTTCGATTGCTATGTGGCGATCTTCATCAGTGTCTTCTGCTTGGAGATATTGGGTCAAGCGGTGATGGTTTTAAAGGCAGGTTTTCGATAGTATCAAAGAGTATGTGTGTTTAAAACTTTAAAAAATTAAAAGGACGCGTTAGTCTGGCTTGGGCAGCCGAACGAAGTGAAGCCATTTTTAGAAGTCAAAATTCCGTTTGAAGCATCTCATCAAAATTATACGAATTTGTGAAGAAACGTGGCCAAAATAAAACAAAAATAGGTGAATTTAAAACCTATAATACAGTTTATTATAATTAAAGTAACCATTAAGAATTTAATTGAGTGTGAACAACCAGCAAAAACTCCAATTTTCGATAAGTACATAGCGCTAGAAAAATAAACCTTTAGTGAACTTTTAAAGTTATAAAAAGAAAATTATAAAAAAATCTAAAATTGTAACTTATTAGAATATCTCGAAATAATATAATAGTTTAGTAGTAAGAAAGCCTAATCCAGTATAAACAGGTTAGGGACCTTTTTCTTATTCCAAATTTAAGATTTTACATCAGGAAGCTAATTATTAAAACTATTTTTTTAAAATTAATTTTATTTATTAAAATTTATTTAATTAACCAAAGAGTTAGAAGATATAGCCCATGCATAAAACCCCGAGATAATAAGAGATCTTAGAAAATAGCCTAGGTTATAAAATCTTATAACTAACATATTAAGAATTGAGTTTGTCTATTTTGTTAAAACTTTTTAAGTTTTTTTTATTCTGTTTATTGTTTAAATTTAAAAAATTGTTAAAATTAAAAGAATTTAAATTATTCCTGAGTTTTTAAATTTAATAGAAATTAAATTATTCATTCATTCAATAATAAATAATTCTTTAAAAAAACATTTTAATATATATATATATATATATATATATATATATATATATATATATATATATATATATATAGATTTTTTGGATTAGGAGACTGACAGACTTACCTTGGTAAGAGTCCACTCTGTAGTCTTGAAATAGAAACACATAAAAGCACTTAAACAATGATATATTTCAACCACACAGTGGTCTTTGTCAATCGAAGAGAAAACACAAAAAGAAATATGAGAGAATGAAATAAAATTTTAAAAAAATTAAAAAAAAAAAAAATATATAATATTTCATTCTCTCATATTTCTTTTTGTGTTTTCTCTTCGATTGACAAAGACCACTGTGTGGTTGAAATATATCATTGTTTAAGTGCTTTTATGTGTTTCTATTTCAAGACTACAGAGTGGACTCTTACCAAGGTAAGTCTGTCAGTCTCCTAGTCCAAAAAATCTAAATAATCTTTACCAACCAAAACTAACCTAAAAATATATAAAAATATATATATATATATATATATATATATATATATATATAACCTCTATTATAATTATGCACACCAACCACTTCCCAAAGAAGGATATTTGTTAAAATTTCCTTTGATAGGTGGAACTTTCTAAATTTTATTTTGGGGCATAACTTCGTTATTTAGACTTCAAACGGTGGTGTGACAAAAATGGTAGCAGAGCGTGGTTTGTAAAATACTTTTACAAATTTGTTTCATAAAAACATTAATGAATAAGGACGTGTATTTTATGTAACTATATCTATAATCATAATTTGAGAAAGAATGTATTAGCGATAACAATAAGTAAATTCATAGTTTTATTTTTTTTAAATCTGTATAAAATAGACAAACGCTATCTGAAATACATAAAATCATTTGCAAAAATAATTGCGTAACTTACTATTGTTTAAACCTGCAATCGTAACAGGAGAATTCAGGAGCTACGAGTTACTCTTATCTTATTGTAAGTATACAGATCAACTGACCCGATTCCTTAGACCTAGGTATCAATTCTTTGAAATAAAAAATATAAAATCATTTGGTTAATCGGCCGTCGTATTTATTTCAACTTTTATTAGCAATACAATATCTAGAAAGTTATATTATTTTTATTGTTTTTTTTGCCTATTGCATCCTTGCTGCATTTATTTGGGAATCACGTCATCATCTTTTTTTATTATACTCCTAGGTATTACGGTATCTTCATGAAAGCTAGAAAAATAACTAATTTCTTTTATTATGATATTATTTTTTTAAGTTCAAAAGGTACAAGGTGTCAACTTTTAAAAACAAATTCCATTATTTTTAGTATTTTTTGTAGAGTACTGTGTCACTGGTTGTCCTGGGTGGTTAAAAATGAGAAGATATCACTGACTATATGGGAAAGATTTAAAATATTATACAATAACAAAATACATAGAAAAGGTTATGCGTTTGTTTATAAATATATAGGAAGCTAATTTTTAAAGATAATTAGTTCTTTATAAGAATAGTTTTTTCAAAAAATCTGTGCCGTGTCGAATCATTCCAAATATGTCAGCCAGGCAGTCAGAGAGGTTCCCCGCCCCTATCTTTTAAATCGCAGACCTAATTTTTGTGTTTAATTACCTACAAGGCAGTATAGCGCCATTCCCCTCTGTCCCTTTCAATTTTCTATTTCACCAGAAGAAAGGAACTGTTTAAATTTTACTGTACGCCCTACTAATTTCACAGACTTAGACAAAATGTGTATGCTGGTGAGCAGCATTGAATAAAATGACCATACCCGTTATAAACAAAAACTTTTCAGATCGAAAACCCCAAGTTATTATCTGAGTCCTCGGCTAATCCAACAGACGTGATATGCCTGTGAACGTGTCGGGGCATACCGCTAGGGGGTGTAGAGTTAGGCTGGGACAGCCTAAAAACAAAAAATTCTTATGTTGAACAGTCAAAACTTCAGTCCATCCCAGAGATCAATAAAGATTTGTATGCAGAAATGTAGCTTAGTCTCGAACACTTGGTGGACACATTGTCTAGCGGAATAGATCTATTATTGCGGAATAGATCTAGCGGAATAGATGTACCTTTCCTATTATTATTTGTCTGTTTGTTATTATATGTAACCATTCAATATATGTACCTTTCAGGATATATATATATATATATATATATATATATATATATATATATATGCTGTTATTGTTATATGTTTGTGTCGATAGTCATTATAATTTTTTTCCAGGCGAAAAATCAATTATGGTTATCATCGCCTAAGTAAATGTTATTTCCAAATTTTTGCTTTTTTAAATAACACTTAGTTAGGCGATGATAACCATAATTGGTTTTTCGCCTATAATATGTCGTAGGTATTAAGGTATTGTTTAAAAGGGAGCTACCAGACTCTCACTCCACATGGGCTGAAGGTATAGCGAGGCATACCCAATGTGATGTGTAACTCCCTTAATAAGTCTCATATACATATACCCATGAACTATATTAATCCAGGCTTAATGCTATATAGTATATATTTATTTTTGTTTTGTATATTCTTTATTGTTATATTTATGTGTTGGTTTGTAATAAAATATATTTATTTATATTACTATATATTTGTTGAGGTTTAGGGTCGTCACTCACAGGATGCAATAGACGAATTAATCAGTAGGTACTCTCGTGGCTAAGCTCTGGCACCGTTCACCTCGTGCAAGCGGGGCTGCTTCTGCACCTTGGGAGCCTCAAAATTTGTACATTGTATATAACAGATACACACAAAGGGTTAAACATTTCATCCACCCCCCCGGTTTCCCTTTCATAAGGGAGGTCCATAACGTTTTTCTTTTGTAGTTCCACCAAACTGCTGATAAACGAGGCAAAAGGTTTCAATAATGGTCACCAAGGGCAGCAGATTCCGGTCTCCATTTAATCAGCTGTTCTCTATGTACTTGATTTTTCCAGTCCTTTTAAATTAAAATAGCAAGTCAAGTAAAGAGAATTTATGTTCATTGCACTAGTCATGGTGAGTGCCATTGCCTCGAGAGGTTGGACTTCTACCTGTTGGTCCGCGGGAGCTATTTTATTTCACTCCTACCACCCAATGGTAAACCATTGAAGGCATTCCCCTATCCGCTACCTGGGGACGCGTTCTCTAGGGGTTACAGGCTCCTCCGAGAGCTTTGTTGTTATACGGACAAAGCTGCAGATGTGGCCAGTGCAGTGCTTCACGCCTTTGGACCCGTGTAACTGTGCTCTCTCTGCCTTTCTCTAAACACTTTTTTTTCTTTTTTTTTATTGTTTTTATTGCACTTGTCACACGACGACAACAACAACGACAAGTAAAGAGAAGCCAAAGGATGAGTGTTGCAAGGGCCAGTGCTAGCGGGACCAAGGGACCATCTCCAATTGATCGGATTTACCCTGAGGAATCCAGTTACAGAGGTAACCCTTATATCTTAAGACGACACAAAAGGTATATTATTTTTAAATATATATATATATATATATATATATATATATATATATATATATATATATAGAGAGAGAGAGAGAGAGAGAGAGAGAGAGAGAGAGAGAGAGAGAGAGGAAGTTAATATATTACTATTGTAAGTAATTTTATCCACCATTAAATGCAATGATTTTACCTTGTGTGATGAGGCGCCTTTCGGTCACTTGACCATTGTCGAATCACTGATACTTTTTCTCAATTTTTCTGGTGTGGATGTTCAGAAACAGAACACCAACTCAACATTTTACAATCACATAAAAGAAACAAGACACACACAGACATTTACCATAACCTAGAAATCCTACACATCAACAAAAAAGGACCACATCTCAACACACTAGATTAATATGGAATTTACATACACACAAAAACACAAAGTACAAACATATTAAACAAACAAACACAATACAAATCACACATACTCTTTGATACTATCGAAAACCTGCCTTTAAAACCATCACCGCTTGACCCAACATCTCCAAGCAGAAGACACTGATGAAGATCGCCACATAGCGATCGAAAACGACTCCTTCTCCAATTCCATATTAATTACCCATAAACCTTTGCTTTCATGTAATGAAGTTCCTTTTTCTCCCATTAGAGTCAACTGTAACACTGACCTACTTCCTTGGATTAAATTTCATCAACTAACGAAATTGTTTTCAACCGTTTTAATTTGGTTAACACACTGCTTCACCTATTCCATCCTCAACAAACCCTCCAGTTTTTATTTAATTACTATTATTTGTGTGTGCAGTGTCTTTGTTTTTTTTACTTTTGTAATAATTCCGAAATGTGTGTGTTTGGCATGGGTTGATGCAAACATAACCCCTATCTCACTTCATTGTTTACAATTGTGTTTTACCTTCTCTTTCAAGTAATTACTTATGCCCTATGTTAACAAAGTTTACAATTTTTTTAAAATTTTATTATTAGATTATCGTGTTCTAATTTTATTTGTTAGGTTATTTGATCCAACAAATTTCTTAATGCATTCTTTCCAGTTCAGAATCTTTTTTATATGTTAAAACCTTTTCTAGGCTTTCACCTTAAATTAGTTTTAATTTAATCTAACCAATCTCTTAATCAATTTCTCCGATTTCACATTTTGTGTGAGTTATTTCTAATCTATTCTTCCAATTCTTAAACAACATTATATAGCCCATTCTATAAATGTTACAATATATATAGTTTAAAATATTGAAATGATTTACCCTTGGTCACCGCTAGCACTGGCCTGTTCCTGCCTGGTCCCTTGCGACGCTCACCCTTTGGCTTCTCTTATTCGACTCTCTACGTGCCTTGCTATTTTAATTAAAAAGGACCAGAAAAAAATCAAGTACGTAGAGAACAGCTGATTAAACGGAGGCCAGAATGTGCTGTCCTCAGTGATCACTATTGAAACGTTTTGCCCTGTTTTTTAGCAGTTTGGTGGTAATACAAAATAAAAAAAGTTACAATATTAATAAAAAAAATAAAGGGGGAAAATTGATAGTAAAGTTATATTTAATGAATTTATCTGTTGATAATTTAGTGTAGTAATGAAATTTTCACGTGAGGATTATTGAATATCTCGTTTATGTCAAATGATCTAAATTGTATTTTCAGCGTATTTATTTTGGCTTATCTCATTTGAGTTAAACCAAGTTATATATCAATATGCGTAGACCATCGAAAAAAGCCGCTTTCATTAGGAGAATTCATTCATTATAATCCGATGATGCTTGTTCTAAGCGGTTTTTTAAGCAAAAAAATAAAAAATTTCATTTATTTTATCCTTATTTTTTCTATATTATTTTTAAATGTGGTAGAATACTACATAAAATAAATGCTGTGATTGTTCATTTTGCTTGATAGTTAGTTTATAGTTCATAATCCTTAATAAAAAAATTACTCAAGGTTAAAATAGCTTGTTATTGTCTTCAGATCAGAAGGATTGGGATGTAACTACAGTGGGACCACGGGGAGGGTTTCCCCTTTCATTTGCAAAAAAAATCACTTTGATTGGTTCAATACTTCCAAAATTTAATTTAATTTACTTACAAAATAATAAAGCAAACTTTTTATTTTTAAAATTACAAGTGTATAATTTTTAGTCAATGTCGTAAGAATCCCAAACATTTTAAAAATCTGTTTATCAGCAGTAAAATAAAGTGTACACTGACATGTTTTCAGTACAGTGCAGGAGATGACTTGCGGTAGCTAGCATATAGCATGCCTGGTTGTTGTTGTTTCACAATACCTTCAAGTACAACCGTAACCAATCGGCTCCGCACTTTCTTGAAACAGCCACCACTCCTACCCCTACCACCAACACGTCACATTTACTACAGTTAGTCCAGTTCCACGTTTTGAACAGCAGTTATCCATGTTTTGTGGTTATTTTCATAGATACTTTGGTTTTTCTAAAGTTTTTTTTGTTGAATACTTGCGTATATATTTATATTTCAATGAATCAGTCTGTACAAAATCTCTGTTTCCGTTAACACTGCAACAAACTGTTCACTTGGACTCAAGTAACAGTCATTATAAATAACTACTGCAGCAACATACGGCTCGAAATTGTTTGTATATCATGAGCTACACAATTATAACTAAGCGGCAAGATGGCACTGAGTCACTGCCATTTCTTAAGTATTTCCCTAGGAAAAAACAAATTGCTTATTGGCAGAATAATATCTACTGACTTAAATACAAGTAGCAACTATTTAGTTTAACTTCGCTGCTTTTAAATTTCCAGGTTTTATGTTAGAGATTTCCTCTTGTACATTTCATCTCTATAGACTTAAATACTATGTTTAAAAAATTGTCTGAAGAGCTACAACTGAAATTAATTAAATTAGCCTGAAATTCCAGGTTAGTCTTCTAGGTGTTGCTCTCTGTATATTTGTAAAATAATGTTATTCAACATATTAGATTTTTATATAACACTTGTAAAATTTTCTCATATAAAAATTAAATTTACATGTAAAAATTAATTACATAACAACTAGCTGAAATCAGATATTGACCCACAAGAACTAAGAATAATTATTCCCATTCTCTTAATATTGACCCAAGATAACTAGAAATAAAGCATTACAATTTCTTGTAGTGTGTCCATTTTTGAAAGAAATCATAAACGAATCAAACATTACTTAAGAATAACCAGATCGAAAGTGAACAAAAGAAAAGGATAATTAATTTTTTTATTGTCAACAAGACTCTAAAATAACAATCTCTCAATGTCAAGTAAACTCTATTTCCAGATTTTAGAGCAGATGGTCATTTTTCCCAGTTATTACTGATATTATCCACATTGACCAATAGTATGAAATACCAATGGATTATTCTAAATTTTAAACCCAGATCTATATAATATGATGCTACTTATATTACCACCAAACAATATTATTGTTAATATAAATAAAAACGTAAACAAAACTCATAAATTAATCATTTGTCAACTCATACACATTTCAATGACAAAGTCATCATCATTATTGAGTTTTGCTACTTCAAAATTCTAACTTATAACAGATAATGTGCCATCATACTGGTAAATGAAGTACATCATTGGTTAAACAACATTGTGTTAACTTCTGGAATTATGGCAAGTGACATATGAATAAGATAACACGTTTCCCATGGTCTCCATATTCACCTGGTTTGACAACATGGAGTTTTTACTTTTGGGGCTTCATTAAGGATTGAGTGTATGTTGACTTATATACCTACTTACCAACAATATACAGTAAACTCCCGATTATCCATGGGCGGATTAACCGGTTTGCGGATTATCCGGGGTCTGCCATTGTTTTACAAATGTATCCAATTTTTATTCCAATCAGATTCATGTGATTAAATTTCCAAACGGTGAATTACGACGGAAATACATATAAGGGTTAATAGAAGTTAAAATGAAGGGAATAGATATGTAAATATGTACGTACTAATTTTTACATTGAAAGGGAAGCATCCCGACGCGGGCCAGCGAAATAAAAGGGGCGAGCAGACTACTGTATATAAGAGACAATGACAAAATGCTTGTACGCCAGAAAACCTAATGGGTATCATAAGATTGTAAACAAATGTCAGCTAATCTCGGCTATAAATAGTCTAGGACGTGACATATGCATTATCCATGTCTGTCATATACATTATCGATCTTTATGGCTTTGTGACACAAGTAGACACTGTGCGACAAAATGGTTCTCAATAAACTTAGATCGCTCATTAAAGCTAAATCAATACTCACAAAAAACAGACGAAAGTGACAGATTTTTGTGTTAAAAAGTGAAAGTATTATGTGTAAAGGAAATTACATATGTACATACATACTTAATTTTGACATATACTTATGTGCGTATTGTAAATAGTTAGACATATAAATGTACATGTTATAATCCGTCAAATACATCGACATTTTAAATTATTTTCTGTATTTATTTTGTCCTCTGAAGAATATTTTTGAATTGCATTAACCGGGGTCATTATTTGTGTAACTTATGGTATAATAATCGATTATTGATCGTTTTGCATATTCTTCGTTCATAGCGGATTATCCGGGGAATTCGTTATCCGGCGTTGCCGGGCCACCCTATTCTACGGATAATCGGGAGTTTACTGTACATTCAATTGTTTAAACAACAGGATTAGGGATGGCCGAAGTTGATGTTTTTACTTAACAGATACGCATGCAACAGTTGCCGCTACACATCAGTTTAAAACTACTGATGCGAAACATTAGGTTACAAGTGACTGTTGCTTCAACTAATGCAAGCACATGAGTTGAACGAAATCATCAGCTTTGGCTGTCCCAACTATTGCGGGCTATTGCTAACTAATGTATTGATTATTAGGTGTAAATATAGGCTATGAATAATTCTTAGATTTCTATTTAAGCTGTTCTAAGTAAGATTTTTGTAGTAGCACCACTCACTGATGATGATGACTTTGTCATTGAAACGTGTCGGAGTTAAAAAATAATTAATTTGTGATTCTTCTGTACATCTTTTATTTGTATTAACATAACTTCACAAGCTAAGCTAAAAAAATAGTTGTATAATATTACTGTTATTAATATTACTACTAAATAAATGAATGAACTACCTATTAATAATTTAAACAAAAATTGGGTAAATATAAATTGCATTGTTTGAAGTTATCTAACTAATTAATCAATAATTAGTTCTGCATAAATTTTTTAACTTTATTTACTAATATTAACCTATTAAATATTTTCTAATTATTAGAAATGTGTAACAAAACCATTAAAATCATTGTGTGAAAATTATCATAAACTGATTTCCTTAATAAGCAATTTAATATAAAAGTCTGTAAAATGGGGCACACTAGTTCTCCTAATGTATAGGCATAATGTAAATTTAAATAGCAATACTTTTACATTAATACTTTAGTCATGTTAATAAATAGTTAGTTTAAAATATACACATATTGTTTTTAATGTTTGTAGGAAATATATGAAGCATATATGGTCTTTCTCCATCGATGTGAAGAGTATTTTCTGTGCCAGTATTTGCCTCCTGAAGGTATCAATAGTGTTGGTGAACATATTACATTAGAAACTGATATGTATCTTGAAAGAATTCCAGAACCAGAAGATAGGCACCTTCGCAAACTAATCTTTGACTGTCTGCTTAAACGAGAAACCTGTATTAGTGGTTGTGATTCTATGAATGAAGTTGATTTATTAGAATTGGGTAGCTATACAGAACTTCAGGGTGGGAATATAGTTCTTCCTTCTGGTTACAGCAGTATATTAGGTCCAGTTTCTCAAGCAATACCTCCAGACAAACTAATTACTCAGTGCCCAGTAAGTACAATTCATTGGAGACAATCCTCTGAAGGAGTCACTAGTCCTAATAACGATTCTGGAATAAGTGATCAAGGAAATGAATCTGATGACTCTGATAGAACAGTTACTGAAGATGTGCCGCTTGAACTTAAAAGTTCTAATGATAATATAAGTGTGAATAATAGCAGTAATCAGACACTAAAACGAAAAAATTGTTCAAAACCACAGAAATGTGGAAATTCAGTTGGGACTGTTGAAGTTGTTTGTGAAAATGGTGTTAGATTTTATTCAGATCATGTTATATGTACAATCCCTTTAGGTGTATTAAAAGAAAGAGCTAGTGAATTATTTTCACCACCATTACCAAAGTATAAAATGGAAGCCATAGACAGATTACTATTTGGAACTGTTAATAAAATTTTTTTATTGTATGATAGGCCATTTCTTAATCCAGATGTGTCCGAAGTCATGCTTCTATGGAACTCAGATCTTTCAAAAACAGGTATTTATAGAATGCTAATCATAATTATTTATTAGGAATATACTGAGGTTGAATTTAATAATAAATACATAAAAACCATACATACAAAACAGTACAGTCTTTGTATGTTATCCCTCTGAGGATGGTTGCTTGGTAACTGAAATGTACATAAGGGTAAAATTAAGAAGGTTTGTGGTTAAGGGGTTTTTATGTATTTATTATAATTATTTAGAGATAAAAATATCACTCTATTTATTTTTATTTCATATTCACTAAATAGTATTCTTCACTAGGCTATAACAGTTTCTCCAAGAAACTTACTTTTTGCCTTTGTTGAGTGTTGTATTACAAATTACTCATTACACCTGTTTATTTTAAACATATTATGTTCATATTCCGAACTATTAAGAGTATAGGTAAATTTTTTTAAGCTGGCACTTGGCTGCGTTCCTTGGCAAGAGATGAGAAAGAGGGGAGGGTGGAGGTGTTCACAGGTCATTTTAAAAAACAACGACTCTTGGACTACTGTTGAATCATTATTTTGTTACTTATTAATAATTTTTAATGTATATTAAAAATAACAACAAATGAAAATATGGCATTCATGGAAGCGTAGTATTAGCGTTGTCTAAGGGTTGGGACTGGTAGGCCCCAATTTATGGCTCCGATAAGTGCCAGCTTATTTGACCTATAAGTGACAATTTTGCCAGAAAAAAATGCTATGAATGTGTGATAACTAGTAGTTAAATAACTCGTAAAAAAAGTTGCAAAAAAAATCTAAAATAATTTATAATAGTAATTAGTGAAATATTTTATATATATTGTATTGTAATAGCAAAATGTTTTCTTCCGTTCATAATTTTACACTTACACACTTGTTAATTGTGTGCATGTGAAATAAAATATGATTTTAGCAAGCTAGTTATCATGATTATATATGTACTTCAAACTGGAAATATCTCACTCTTGTTAAAAGTGATTGAGAAAACTGATTATTTTTTACATTGCTGTATGTTGATTAACTAATAGATTAACTATGGTAGGAATGACTGTTACTCAACATCCACCTTGTTTTGAAAATTCAACAATTTTAGAATACAACAAATAAGAAAAGAGATATAAATACACAGAAATAAAAATCAAATCGTAGTCCAACTTAAATTTGTTAATATTGCTAAAAGCCATGATTGAAAGAAACTATAAAAACAAGAAAAGATTACTAAATTAAAGGAATGGAATTGAGGACAAGTACTAAGAATTACAGAAAATGTATTAGTACAACAAACAATCTGAAGAAGTGATAAAGGGAAAATGTAATATGATGGAAAATCAGTAGCAAACAACAAGAAATAGGGTAAAACATTTGACTATTTATAACTTCAAAATGATTACCTTTTCTATTAAAGGTAATATACAAAAAAATGTCAAGGAAGGACAAGCAAAGAATAACGAACAAGAAAGAGATATAAAGAAATAAACAAACACGAAAATGAGAACATGAAAAACAAGAGAAAGAAACTCATGGAAGTCAGGAAGAAAATGCAATGAGGAACTGAAAGAACAACATAGAAAAGAAAACTGCAGAAGGAATAGCTTCTAGAACAAATAAAGTGAAGGGAATGTGAGTGTAAATACTAAGGAAGTATTTATCGTCAGGAGTTTTTGCAGATAAAAATAACTCACCAACATACTGTGATTATATTCACAGACGGTTTAAAACTGGTCAATGGGATAGGATGTGCATTTTATATGGAAGGACAAACCTTTACCAACGGATTGCCCTCAGCCTGTAGTGTTTTTACTGCAGAACTTTATGCCATTTTTCAAGCTTTAAGATCAATTCCATCTGCAACATCTAATTATCTTGTGTGTTTCGATTCCAAAAGTGCTCTCCATGCTACTCAGGAAATGTACACTAAGAACCTATTAGTTGGAGACATCTTGCGTTCAATAGACAGGCTCCAATTACGGGGTGTCGAGGTGTCATTTCTTTGGGTGCCTGGTCATTGCGGAATATTCGGAAGTTGCAAAATTAGCGACAAGTATGGTGCCATCGACACAACATGTGATGGCATCAGATTTTGTATGTAATGTTAAAATGACACTATTCTCTGTTTGGAATGAAGAATGGCAAAATGTAAATGGAAACAAGCTAAGGGACATCAAGTATACCGTCCAACCATGGTGGTCATCTGTTCGTTCAAATCGTAGGGAGAAAGTGGTGGTTACTCGTCTTCGCATCGGTCACTCTTTGTTAACACGTGGATGGTTGATGGGACATGAGGATCCACCACTATGCCTGTTTTCCGGAGGTGCCATCACAATCAAGCACATTCTGCTTGACTGTAATGCGTTGACCGATTTGTATTTACGTTACGATCTTCGAGGAAGTTTAAAGGTGGTTTTAAGGGACGATGTCACAGCTATGGACTGTGTCATCGCTTTCTTACCCCACCCGAATCTTTATAACAATATATAAAATCTTGATAATTTAAATTTTAACTTTAGTTTTAGATAATTAAAATTAGTTTTAATCATTTATTTTATTTTATTTGATTATAGTTATTCGTCTTATTCCAAATTTACTTTTTTTAAGTAACACTTTAGTTAGGCGATGATAACCATAATTGGTTTTTCGCCTGGAAAAAAACTAAGCAAGTAAATATATTGTTCTAAGATTAGAATAACAGAGATTATTTAAACTGGTAATGTAATTTTAAAAATTGTTCTGTAGAGCTATTGATAAGAAAAGTAAAATAAAGTTTTAGAAAGATAGAATCAGAATTTAAATATTTATTGACTAGTTAAGAAATTAACTCCAGTCATGAAAGAGTCATCAAGAGTTGATCCTTGACAATGAGGATACTATCAATCTTCGAAAGTTAACTCGCATAATTACCAAGTAAGATTCTTGTTTAAGTACATATAGTCAAAGTGATAATTGAATTCAAGAAAACAATGTTGCAAAGTTAAATATATATTATAATTAAAAGATACTTAACTAAGTGAATACGTAAGGGCTTACTTGCTGACGCATTTCGAAACAATCATTCCTTTTACGAAGCAAAGCATCTACTGGCGGCTTTACGTTAGCTACAAAGGTTGTCGGGATGGATTTATGACTGTGGAAGGGGTGGATTATTTTGGTTGTGTGCTATGTTATGGAAAAGGGTGTTGGCTTCAAAATGCGTGTGATCATTTAATATGTATTCTTTATCTGTTGCGTAGTGTTTGTATGTCTCATATTTTTCTAAAGTTGTTAGTTTTTTTTTACTTTGTTTTAATATGTGGAGAATGTTTAAATTAGTATGTATGTCCGTGTATGTGTTTTTTAGGTGTGTTGTGTAGCTGGATTTTGGGTTTGTTTGGTTTCTTTGGGGAATCTGTTCTTCGAAGCGTGTATAGAATGACCTACTGGTTTGGCCGGTGTTCGAGTCAGCGCTCGAAGTTTCATTGTGCTTTGACCTACCTAACAGCTGTACCGTGACGTAGTGGTCATGTGATCTCTGACCCGCTAATCGATATCCGAAATTATTGATTTTTTTCTCTGGATGAACGCTGCACCCCCACTCCCTTCTTATTTTCTAAGCTTTCTTCCGCTTCAAGACAAAGTAGAATCGTTCCGACCCTCGAACAGTGCAGTTCTACGTTAAACCTCGTAGCCTATTTCCGCATGGCTTTGTTTCAGACAATTTAAAGTACCGCTTTCGTTCGTTAATGTGCTTATAGTGCGGACCGCGTTAATGAACTTTTAATGAACTTTTAATGAATATTTTAACTGTATATTTTCGCCGTGTTAGTAAAAGTGTCGCCCGATTTCGCCGGTTGCGCAATCTTAGTGCGTGTACTCACGGTAATAAACTAAGTGCTTGTAAGCTTAACTTTTACGTTTACTCATATTTAAATTGAGTTTTTTAGTTGCGTGAACGCCTTCAAGAATTCTACGCTGCCTAAGACGACCACAGTACTGTGGAGACTTCACCTCGATTTCAACATTGCATCACTTCTTACCTATGGTAAGTGCGTAGTTAAGGAATATGAACAATTTATAATTTATTTGTATTAAATTCAGTGTCGTTGCGTTGTCAGTGTTAAATGACTCTATTTTGCTTAAAACAGTGCTTAAACTTGCTATGTTAAATATTAACGTAAATTACGCAATCCAGAGTAACCTTGTTAACAATAGGGCTTACCGCACCTCGTGGTTTTAATTCTAACTTTTGATCTGCGGATTAAACATTGGTCCTCGACCAAGCCGGATAGTTTTAATTTATTAACTAGAAACAATTGGTCCCCACCGGACCGGATTATTGAATTATTTCAGTGACCTAGGGTTTTTCTTTAAATTTCACGATAATGTATTAGTGACCACGTGGTTCCTTTGTAACCAAATTAAACATTTGTTGAGTTATTTCAACGATAAAAATTTATAAATTTTTAAAATTTTTAAAGCTGTAACTAACGTAAGCATGTGCTTACCGCGACGTCACAATCAGGAAAACTTTAACGATAATTACCGATGCCACATTGCGCAATAAGCCACGTGGCTCATAGTTGCACGATTACGAACAAGGAAGTGTTTATGGTTGCTACAACTTACAAACTTTATACAGTCCACTTTATTATCGCGTTTGAACTTATAGTGAATTTTAATTTCAATTGTTTGTGGTTTTGAAATTTATTTAAAATGGAAATTAATACGGAGTATTATTTGTCTAAATTGAGAGATATTGTAGGCGAGCTGGAACAAGTGAAAAGTGTACTTCACGATAAAGAAATACCAGAAGGCCTCGCACGGGAAATTCGACGAATTCAATCTAACTTTATCGAAACGTATGAGATATTGGAGAAAACGTTCGCCAGTCAAGTTGCCGAACTTGCTGAAAGTGCATTTAAGATTAAAAAACAATTTCAGGACACGTATTTGCCAATGTTGGCTAAATACCCGAACATTATTAAGACCGAGGTGAAGGTAACCTCGCAGGTCAACCCCGGCGCAAATTCGCCTCACTTACCTAACCTTACAATGCCTAGCTTTTCAGGCAATAGTAACGAATGGAATGACTTTATTTCAATGTTTGACTCAATGGTCCATTGCAATAGCAATATTAATGCCATACAAAAATTTCAGTACTTAAAATCAGCGCTTAAAGGAGACGCTTTAGCCATTGTTACGGGACTCACAATATCCGAACATAATTATGATATCGCCTATCAAGCCTTACGCAATCGTTATGCTAACCCTCGTCGTTTAGCCGATCATTATTTTCAAATTATTAAAGACTTTAAGCCTATTAAGAACGCGTCTCAGAGCGAACTTAATCGTTTTTTAACCGCACATTCAAATGCTGTGTGCGCACTAAAGGCTGTCCAGTTAGACGACTTAGCGGACTTTTTACTTTTTCAAATGTCTGTTGGTAACTTAGATGCACAGACTCGACTTAACTTTGAAACCAGATTGGGAACAAATCAAATGCCCACGTACAGATTGCTAAATGATTTCGTCACTGAGCAGGCTAGAGCAATGGAGTTGCTCAATCAACCCTCTGCCGCGACTGCAGTTAACTCAAGATTAGGTCAGCAACCTCGAGTGATGGTCGCTGCGTTGAATGACTCAAATAACAGCGGTGCCCCTGATTTAAATATTGACCATGTCGAAGCTAACCTCGAAACTGAACATAGTCCAACGGTCCAGCCGTCGACGTCTTATGTTAGTACGGCTACGTCTCAAATGCTACCACGCACTTATGCGCCCAGACCTATGATACAGAGCCCCATACGGCCGTCTGCGGGAGGGAGACAAGGAAATGTGCCACCAATTATGAACGCGCCTAGGCTTTCAGTTTTCCGACATCGGTTGCCACCGCTGCACTTGGCTCAAGCCAACATCTCAACCACTCATACTGGGATGTGTTATTATTGCGGCTCAAACCATAATGTTTTTAATTGCCAGTCGTTTCTGGAATTAACTGTGTCCGAACGTAAAAGTGCCATTGTAAAATTACGACGTTGTTTTAACTGTCTGGGATCACACTTTCAGTCCAAATGTAAATCTATGAAACAGTGTAAACATTGTGGAGAGTCACACCACACATTGTTACACGACAACTCTCCTGAACAACAATGACTAGTTTCACCGCGACACCCTTGTTCAACAGCTAGACCCGGCCTCGCTACTCAATCGCTACCGCATGCTCTTTCTTGTAATATTGAAACTTCTCTCGCACTGTTAGGCACCGCGCAGGTCATCATTCAGGACCAATTTGGCCGACCGCTTCCATTTAGAGCACTTATAGATCCAGGCAGTCAAATCTCTGTCATAACTAAACATGCGAGCACTCTGTTGAATTTACCCGCTCGGAAATCGAATCTTTCTTTGATTGGTGTCGCAGCCACGACAACCCGCATTCATGAGTACGTCACTTTGCTTATTTTCTCGAGACATGACCCAGGCGTCATGCTGACAGCAGAAGCCGCTGTGCTTCCCCGCATTACTGACCCGCTTCCATCTACCGCTTTGGCGCCTTGCATACGCGCTCAATATCAGCACTTACCGCTGGCTGACCCTCAATTCGACACCCCTTCCGGTGTTGACATCATTCTAGGTGCTGACATTTTCACACAGATACTTGTGAACGGACCTTGTAATATCATCCACGGACAACCCTCGGCACTCAACACCAGGTTAGGTTGGGTCATCATGGGTCCCATACCTTATAGCATGCCTCAGCAGCCACGTGTATTCATCACTACTCTGAAGTCAATCGATGACAACATTAGACGCTTTTGGGAAGTTGAGGAAGTCGCACCGGCAAATCACCTCAGCCCTGAAGATCAACTGTGTGAAGAACTGTTCGCAACTACTACTGATCGTGACGCAACGGGAAGATACATTGTAGCACTTCCATTTAAGCCGGAAGCTATCTCGCTTAAGTCTAACCGTAACACTGTTCTTGCGAGTTATCATGCGTTAGAAAAGCGTTTAAACCGCCAGCCTGAGGTAGCCATACAATATCACCAGTTTATGGCCGAGTATATCGCTCTAGGGCACATGTACCCTGCCCTCCAGGCTTCTGACTATCTTATTCCGCACCATTGCGTATTTAAGACCACCAGCTCTACTACTAAGCTTAGAGTGGTATTTAACGCGTCGTCACCCGATTGCCACGCAAACACTCTGAATCAGCAAATGTTATCCGGTCCTAAACTGCAAAAGGACTTGGCTAATTTGATCATCTCTTTCCGTTTATATACATACGCTGTTTGCACCGACATCAAGATGATGTACCGTCAAATTTTGGTCCGACCTGAGGATCGTTCATACCAGCACATACTTTATCGGTCTTCACCTCAATCACCGTTAATCGAGTATGAGCTAGCTACGGTCACCTATGGCCTAACTCCTTCCGCTTACTTAGCTCTGCGAACGCTGGAACAACTAGTAAAGGATGAGGGAACTCGCTATCCTACAGCCTCCGCAGCAATCCTTCATCAGACCTACGTAGATGACGTCGTCGCTGGCGCCGACACGCCTGAGGCCGCTAAGACGCTAATACAAGAACTTATTGACATTTTCGCTCGCGCCGGCCTAGAACTCAGAAAATGGTCGTCGAATGAACCCTCGCTACTCGCAACGCTACCTGCCTCTCACTTGGAAAATCCGCTGTTGTTTCAGGACGAATCCGCTGCAATTAAAATATTGGGTTTGCAGTGGAACCCCTCGTCAGACTCGTTCTCATATCAAACTCAAACTTTCACGCTGGTGCCTACCAAACGCACCATCTTATCCTACGTCGCTCGCACTTTTGACCCGCTTGGCTTCTTAACGCCTATTACCTTTTGGATTAAGGCTTTTCTTAAACGCTTGTGGTTGGAGAAACTGGACTGGGACCAGCCTCTGCCAACCCCTCTACTCGATCAATGGGACAGCTTCATTGTCCATTTCGCTTGTTTGTCCGATATTCAAATTCCTCGCCATGTAGGCACGCGATCAGCTAGTCATCGCATCGTTGGGTTTTGTGATGGTTCCGAAGCAGTCTATGCTGCTTCTATCTATTTGAGATCTGAGCTTAACGGGTCCGTCAACGTCAACCTGTTGAAAGCTAAAAGTAAGGTAGCCCCTGTTAAATTACTTACCATACCTCGTTTGGAACTTTGCGGCGCAGTACTGCTGGCTAAGTTATACAAATCAATTCAACCAGCTCTTGACTTCATTCCGATCGCTAACACTCTCCTCTTTACTGATTCTGAGATAGTACTTCATTGGGTTCAGACCCCGCCTCATCATTTGAAAACTTTTGTAGCCAACCGCATCACTGAGATTGTGTCAGTCACCTCCATGGATCATTGGTTTCATGTTTCGACTCTTGATAACCCCGCGGACGTCGCGTCTCGCGGTTGTTTGCCTGATCAACTTGCTACACACCCGCTCTGGTGGCATGGACCTCCTTGGTTATCACATTGTCCTACCACTTGGAATCTGTCTAGGCCTAAAGGCACTAACCCGGATCTGACTGAAACAAAGGTTGAGGCTAAGGTTAATTGCGCCGCTGTGCAAGAGCCCAACCGTCTTATGGAAATCATTGAACAGCATTCGAGCTTAACTACTCTTCATCATGTCTTCGCGTACGTATTGCGATTCATCGACCGCTGTCGCCACAAGAGCCTAGCGATTGTCCATCATCACAACACGCGCTTTAAGGCCAAAGCAGCCTCAGTTAAATCTACGCTACGACCGCTGTCAGTACAGGAGTTGGATAACGCAAAGGCTGTATGCGTTAAGCTGGTACAAACCTCTGCCTTTAGTGAAGCTCTGCAAAAGCTTCAAACTGGGAAACGCGTCAGTGACCATTTACGCAACCTAACACCATTCATCGACACCCAGGGTCTACTCAGGGTGGGCGGTAGACTTGATCATTCGTCTCTTAGTTACGATTCTAAGCACCCGCTTCTGTTACCAAAGCGCCATCATTACGTTGACCTCATTTGTGACCATCATCACAAGCTGGCCTTGCATGCCGGACCGCGTACCACTCAAGCCTTGATCAACAGTGAATTTTGGGTCATAGCTCTGCGATCATTACTTCGCCAACGCATCCATGCGTGTATTCGATGTTTCCGCATGCAAACTAAACCACGCCAGCCCATGATGGCACCTTTGCCCTCATCAAGAGTTACGCCCTCTCCACCTTTCTATAGAGTCGGAGTAGATTTCGCTGGACCTTTTGACACAAAGGCCAACCATTTGCGCACCTCCAAGCTATTGAAAGCTTACCTCTGCGTATTTGTATGTATGACTACTAAAGCAGTTCATTTGGAATTGGTGACCGACTTATCTACTGATGCCTTCCTCGCCGCATTACACCGCTTCACCGCTAGACGAGGTTTACCTTCAGAAATTTATTCCGATAACGGCACGAATTTTACTGGCGCTGCCAACCGACTTAACGATGTCTACAAGTTTCTGGATCGCTCTAGCTCACTTATTGAACGCAAACTAGCTGACCAACGCATCAGTTGGCATTTCAACCCTCCGGCTGCCCCTCATTTTGGAGGACTTTGGGAAGCCGCTGTTAAATCCGCTAAGTTGTTATTGCGACGCACTGTAGGCAACACCACTCTCACCGCTGAAGAGCTATCTACTCTGTTCATCCGGATAGAAGCCATTTTGAACAGTCGTCCTATTTTCGAAGTTTCGCCAGACCCCAGTGAAGGAGCGTCCTTTCTCACTCCGGGACACTTTCTGATTGGCCGTCCACTACTGTCACTTCCCGAAGAATGTTATACTGAGCCTCCGCTTAAATCTCGATGGTCTATGCTCCAACAGATGTCCAACCGCTTTTGGAAAATTTGGTCCACTCAGTATCTACACACTCAGATTCAACGACACAAGTGGAATAAGGACTCGACGCCACTCCAGGAAAATCAACTTGTCTTCATAACTGGAGAACACTCAAGCCCCCTTCATTGGCCTATGGGAAGGATCATCAGTCTGCATCCTGGAAAAGACCACGTCTCTAGAGTAGCCACCATCCAGACCGCTCACGGACAGCTGAGACGACCGGTCAACAAGCTAGTCGGTTTTCCGCTTCATCCTTAGTTTTCACCGCTTATATACAGCTTCTTTCTTCGGCGCTCTCGCCCCTGTTGTTTCTTTTGTTTGTCTTAGTTTTCCTTTGCCACTTTCTTCTTCGGCACCCTCGGGTCCCGGTGCTTTATGGTTCTTCGCCCCCCACCCACCTGGCGGATTAAAAACATTCGTTTTGGTGGGCGGTATGTTCGAGTCAGCGCTCGAAGTTTCATTGTGCTTTGACCTACCTAACAGCTGTACCGTGACGTAGTGGTCATGTGATCTCTGACCCGCTAATCGATATCCGAAATTATTGATTTTTTTCTCTGGATGAACGCTGCACCCCCACTCCCTTCTTATTTTCTAAGCTTTCTTCCGCTTCAAGACAAAGTAGAATCGTTCCGACCCTCGAACAGTGCAGTTCTACGTTAAACCTCGTAGCCTATTTCCGCATGGCTTTGTTTCAGACAATTTAAAGTACCGCTTTCGTTCGTTAATGTGCTTATAGTGCGGACCGCGTTAATGAACTTTTAATGAACTTTTAATGAATATTTTAACTGTATATTTTCGCCGTGTTAGTAAAAGTGTCGCCCGATTTCGCCGGTTGCGCAATCTTAGTGCGTGTACTCACGGTAATAAACTAAGTGCTTGTAAGCTTAACTTTTACGTTTACTCATATTTAAATTGAGTTTTTTAGTTGCGTGAACGCCTTCAAGAATTCTACGCTGCCTAAGACGACCACAGTACTGTGGAGACTTCACCTCGATTTCAACATTGCATCACTTCTTACCTATGGTAAGTGCGTAGTTAAGGAATATGAACAATTTATAATTTATTTGTATTAAATTCAGTGTCGTTGCGTTGTCAGTGTTAAATGACTCTATTTTGCTTAAAACAGTGCTTAAACTTGCTATGTTAAATATTAACGTAAATTACGCAATCCAGAGTAACCTTGTTAACAATAGGGCTTACCGCACCTCGTGGTTTTAATTCTAACTTTTGATCTGCGGATTAAACATTGGTCCTCGACCAAGCCGGATAGTTTTAATTTATTAACTAGAAACAGCCGGTATAATAGCTGGGACAATCATTACATGTTAATTTGTTAATACCAGGTAGTTTGTATCTGTCTGTTTGTTTTTAAAAGGGTTATATGTGCTGTCTTAAAGTGTTTGTTGTTTGTAAGATATTTGGAAATGAAGTTTTTAAATGTGTGTGTGTGTGTGTTTTTTTTGTTTGTGGTGGGTGAGAGATATGTACTTGATGTTTTTTGTGTGGTTTGTCTGTGTGGCATCAGCTAGTAAGCCCTTGCGTATTCACTTAGTTAAGTATCTTTTAATTATAGTTTAGTTAATGAATTCAAGATGATTACATCAAGCAACTTTAAATATATATGTAAACAGAGCAGGTTGAAAAATAGTGAACTATATTGATGTAGATAAAGTATCAAGCCAAGCCAACAATATATAGCAGCCCTATTGGGTGATATCTGATATAATTTTTTTAACTATTTTATATTGATTGCAAAAAATTTTGTATTAATCTAACAACAGAAACATCTTTAAATTCAGTACAATATAAACATTTCATAAATAACTCATAATTTAGGACCTATTTATTGTTAAATATCAGGCAATGATTTTGAGTGAACCATTAGCTTCAAACAGCCTGGATTTATTAGATCAGAAGATTGTTTGTGATAGCATATTGTGATTCTATTCATTTTGCCCCTGAGAAAGACTATAAGTTCCATAGCTAAGCTGTGTGGCAATTTGCAGAACCGTATTTATTAATTCTGTATAATGTAGAAATTTAAACAATTTAATAAATCCAATCTGTTAATTATAACAACTACTAATTATTCATTTAGTTAGCAGATTACTCCCAATAAATTGCTAAAAGTCAACAATAGCCAACTTAACCAAAACTTACTAATAGTCAACGTTAATTACAACAATCATGTAATTTAATTAACAATACAATGACACCCAATAAATTAATAAACAAATATAATAATAATAAATAAAATTACATATTAATCTTTTTTGTATTAACTTGGCAAAAAACCACTACTTACTGATTTATTCAGCAGATGCGTTTTGCACTAGCTCAGCGCTGACCTAGTGCAAAACGCGTCTGCTGAATAAATCAGTAAGCAGTGGTTTTTTGCAAAAGTTAATACAAAAAAGTGTAATTTATAGAAAAACCTCAAGATGTATAATACAGAAACTGCAAGTTTCAAAAAAATTACATAAGTAAATATTTATATGTAATTTAGTTATGTCTTATATTTATAAATTTTACATATATACATAGTTATTTATATACTTCACATTTTTAAATGTTTCACAAATTTATATCTTCAAGTTAAAATTAATCAACAAGACCCTCTCATGCCACTTTTACCAAAGTGAGGAGGATAGTATAATACTTAATCGCTATCTCTCCATATTATTTGAAACAGCTATTTTAGTTTCAGAAACAGTTGTAATAAAATAAAAATATCCTTATATTATTATTATTATGTAAAAACTACAAGAAGATTTTGGGTGTTGGTGGCTTAGCTGTTACCTTTAAACTCTCTTCCCATCCCTACCACAGGATTCGTTCACCAAGTGAATACCTACCTCTTGCAGAATCCAAGTACCCACAGTATGCTGAGTCTTCTGGTGTTTCCACTTCATTCTGATGGACCCGAATACAGAGCCCTTGCAGAGTACATGGATTGGGTTTTCGTCTTGATCCTTTCTTACTCAGGGATCCTAGATCTCCAATTTGTGTATTAAAAGAATCCCATAGTACACATAGCTTCGCTATAGTTCTGAGTTGGAGAGTATTTTTTTGGTCCTTAAGTATCCCCATACAGACGTGGTCTAGTTATATCCTAAGGATGCATTTCATTATGTATGCAATAACCCTCTTGTGCCCCTCTTACACGGCATACATACTTGTGTGGCACTCATGCTTGGCTATGGCTTCTGCACTTTCACTACCTGTCTGTCTAGAATGTCTCAGAATCCAGGTTAAATTGACAGAGTTATATTTACCCATCTGCAATAAAGCAAGTACAGTCTCTGCCACCAGCTTGGATCTAGTTTTAACTTTGTCTATAGCCTTGAGAGCTGCCTGACTGTCAGAGCAAATTCAGAAAGTCTTGCCCCTCTGACAGCTTATATTATTTCATCAGCACTTAGTTTGATTATGAGCATTTCTGCCTGTAAAACGTAATTGTAGTCCACAAAAAATACACAAAACCTTCCTTTGTATCTCAGTTCACTAGTGCCAACTCCAACTCCCCCTTTCATCTTACACCCAATCGTGAACCTGTGTTATGCCTATAGGGAGTAGTAACCAGACAATTGGCTTCACAAGGCAAAAATTAACCTCAGCATAATGTCAAAATAGATCCAGCTCATGTGAAATAAACCCAGACTGCTCTTCTATTGCCAGTATGTAGCTATGACATTTTTTGGATTTATTAATTTGTTACTAATACATTTGAAATATTTAAGTATAATATTAATAACCAAAATAATTTTGAACCATGTTTGTATTCGTTCATTAATTAAGTTGTTATGAATTCATATGAAATATTTATGTAAAATATTAATACCAAATTAATAGACGAACAAATACAAATAAAGCCCATATTTGATACTATATTCAGTATCTATTACATGTCGGCAGTAGGATAATATATTTGGCAAATATTGTAACATATTTGGCAACACTGTTGTTGGATCTAAACTAACATTTTTTATTGTATGATGGTCTTTATTCAATCCTGATGATGTTGGAACTGTTAACTGATGAAAAGCTTTGAATGTACATAACAATAAATTATTCTTGTATTTATATATTCTCATGTATTTTGATATACTGAAAAATAATATATATTATTTGATTCCATTTTCATATAAGCTATTAGTGTTTAACTAAAAACACTTGTACATATGTCACACTTGCCTATAGTATCACTTACTGCTTGTCCCTGATATGTGGTTTTTGTGGTTGCTACACAGTTGATACAGTGCCTAAAGAATAAAATCACACCTAATTACGCTAAAATACACATTAAAAACAGTAAAACAGCAGTCACAAAATCCACATACCAAGGACAGAGTTACGGTCTGAGTTGACAATTGGACACATCTCTCAAAACGGCCGTTCTCAACAATTATAAAAGTAAGTGCTACTATAGGCAAGTGTAACTGTACAAATGTTTTAGTTGAAAAATAATGCTTTGTATTGAAGACAAATTTCTGTTGTAATAAATTTAAAAATTATTTTTTGTCTATTTTATAAGATATAATGGTTTGATAGTGTTTATGATTTTTATAGAAGACATTCAAGAATCTTGGTATAAGAAGATTTATTCATTTTCAAAAGTAACAGAAACTATCCTGTTGGGTTGGATTTCTGGCCGAGAAGCAGAATACATGGAGACTTTGAATCAACAACAAATAGCAGACACATGCACAAATATACTTAGACAGTTCCTTAACGATCCATTTGTTCCCAAACCAAAACTCTGTATATGGTAAGCAGCAGTATTGCATTTTAAATATTCCTAAGAAAATCTAAATATTACCTCTCAATGTATATCTTTCTCTAATGTAATAAAATATTAGTTCTCTCTTTATGTCTGTTATTCCTGTTGTATATCATAAAGTTCTGGAAACTTTGCAAAATCTTACAAATTAAACGTGGTATTTTTATAATAGGAAAGAACATAAAGATTCTGGACTAAAGGTCAAAACAAATTGTTATAACCTGGGCCATTAATGGCACTCTTTCAAAGTAGTATCTTTTTTAATTAATAAAACAATATCAGCATCGTTTCAATACTTTTATAGTTTCCAAAAAAATACACTGCAGCAGAACCTGATTTAACCTACCTTTATCTATTTTATTTAAGAATAATTTGTTCGCTGTCATTTTATTTCATCTTTTATTTTTAATTGGTAAACAATGCCTCATTTAAAACTTGAAAAACATCCTAAATATAACCCATTTGTGTTCAAGAATTCAGTTTGTGAATTTTATGGTTTTTACCGCTGATTAATTAAATTATACTAAATAAAGTTTAAAAAATAATACAAGTTTCTACCATTGTTTACGAATTAGGCTATGTGTTGCAATCGCATCTGGGGATACACCATTGAAGTAATTCTTATATATGATTGTCTGTTGCATTTTCTTTTGTGTTTACTTCGGAGTATTTGTAATGAATAAAGAAGACAAGTTGGATATATTTTTTATTTATAGTTGTCAAACAGTAATAAATACACCAGAGAAGTGATTACATTATTATAAAATAAATCACAATACATTGCTTCTCACAAAGGGGCAAAGTATCTGTTTAATCCGCAGATTAAAAAGTTAGAAATAAAACCACGAGGTGCGGTAAGCCCTATTGTTAACAAGGTTACTCTGGATTGCGTAATTTACGTTAATATTTAACATAGCAATTTTAAGCACTGTTCTAAGCAAAATAGAGTCATTTAACACTAAAACGCAACGACACTGAATTTAATACAAATAAATTATAAATTGTTCATATTCCTTAACTACGCACTTACCATAGGTAAGAAGTGATGCAATGTTGGAATCGCGGTGAAGTCTCCACAGTACTGTGGTCGTCTCAGACAGCGTAGAATTCTTGAAGGCGATCACGCAACTAAAAAAACTCAATTGAAATTATGAGTAAACGTAAAAGTTAAGCTTACAAAGCACTTAGTTTATTGCCGCGAGTACCCGCACTAAGATTGCGCAACCGGCGAAATCGGGCGACACTTTTATTAACACGGCGAAAATATACAGTTAAAATGTTCATTAAAATGCTCATTAAAAGTTCATTAACGCGGTCCGCACTTTAAGCACAATTAACGAACGAAAGCGGTACTTTAAATTGTCTGAAACAAAAGCCATGCGGAATAGGCTACGAGGTTTAACGTAGGACTGCACAGTTCGAGGGTCAGAACGCTTCTTCGTGTTGAAGCGGAAGAAAGCTTAGAAAATAAGAAGGGAGTGGGGGTGCAAGCGTTCATCCAGAGAAAATCAATAATTTTCGGATATCGATTAGCAGGTCAGAGATCACGTGGCCAATACGTCACGGCACAGCTGTTAGGTAGGTCAAAGTAACTTGAAACTTCGAGCGCTGACTCGAACATACCGCCCACCAAAACGAATGTTTTTAATCCGCCAGGTGGGTGGGGGGCGAAGAACCATAAAGCACCGGGACCCGAGGGTGCCGAAGAAGAAAGTGGCAGGGAAAACGAAGACAACCAAAAGAAACAACAGGGGCAAGAGCGCCGAAGAAAGAAGCTGTAGAAAAGCGGTGAAAAACTAATGATGAAGCGGAAAGCCGACGAGCTGGCTGGATGTCCAAGAGTTGGAGAGGTGTTGCGCAAGTAAGTAGGAGGTGACCCCAGAATGATAGCCGCGGTTGGAACTGTTGGAGCGGTGGTGGTTGCTAAAAGGGGTGGTTTCGTGGAGGCTGATGAACTCTCCCGCCCACCATGAGCATGTCGGAGGCGTCGACTAGAGGGCGAAGAGACTCGGTGATATGGTTGACTCTTCTAAATGAGCCACTGGCGGGGGTAACCTTGCGTATGTCCTTGTAGCGTTGAGATGCGTTAATGGTGCGAATGACCTCTTTCCTCTCCATGGGTCGACGTGCAGCGGTGTAACGAGCGGCTAATCTCACATTGAAGGCGTGAGGTTGACGACATCGATGGTCTGGAAGCGATCCTGAGATAATCCATCCGAAGAAGGTGTTGAGGGCAGCGGGTTGACCTTTGATTATGGTCTGCGGTTCGTTAATAAGACTGCGATTAAATACGTCAGATCCTAGAATTAAGTCAATTTGGGCTGGAGTGTCAAAGTGAGGGTCAGCAAGTTGTAAATGCTGATATTGAGCACGTATGCACGGTGCTAAAGCGGTAGCTGGAAGCGGGTCAGCGATATGAGGTAGTACTGCAGCTTCGACATCGAGTTTGAAATTTGAGGCATATCTAGACGAGATTTGTAGGGACACATATTCTGATATATGTGTGGTTTGAGAAGCGACCCCGACAAGAGAAACATTTGATTTCCTAGTAGGTAAGCCCAACATGGTGGCTGCGGGTTTGGTTATGACAGACACTTGACTGCCTCGGTCAATGATTGCCCGAAGGATATGCGGATTGCCATAATGATCATTAGCAATGACCTGAGCGGTGCCTAACAAGGCAGAAGCGACTTTAGTGTTATAGGTGGCTAGAGGTTTTATATTGGTAGTTGACTTGTTACCGTTATTGGCTGAGTTTGGGTGCCGATGCATGTACGGTCGCTGGGGCGAAGCTGAGTTAAAGTCATGTAACAAGGAGTGATGATTACCGTTGCAATGTTTACAAGTGTTGAGCGACTTGCATTTGTTTTGGTAGTGGGTGCCGAAACAATTGAAACAGCGCTGCATATGTCGTATAGACTCGCGACGTTCCTGGACTCTTTGTTTGAGAAATTCTGGACAACAAAAGATATTGTGAATGGCTGAACAATAAAAGCACTGTGCGGCGGACGGACCGTTACGAGGCGGGTTGGTAGGTCTGGTAGACAAGCGAGGTCTGGATAAATTTTGTCTAACACGCGGTAATGGTTGCGGTGCGGGTGCTCTTCGATTGAATTGGACGCGTTGGCTTATCACTGGTGATCGCAGAGCCTGCGGTCGAGTTCTGGTGGTGTGGTGCGTAGTACTGCGGCGATGACCTTCATTCAGCTGTGTGGCTTCATCTGCGTGGTCGGTGTGGTCACTGGTAGCGGCTGCGGTAGTCGATATGAGCGTCATGATTCTAGCGGGGTATTCGAGGTGCGGTGTCGGACTATGTTCAGCTTCGAGGTCAGTTTCGACATGGTCAATATTTAAATTAGGGGCACTACTGGAAATTGAGTCATTCAACGCAGAGACCATCGCTCGTGGTTGCTGACCTAATTCTGAGTTAACTGCAGTCGCGGCAGAGGGTTGATTGAGCAACTCCAGTGCTCTAGCCTGCTCAGTGACGAAATCATTTAAAAATCTGTACGTGGGCATTTGATTTGTTCCCAATCTGGTTTCAAAGTTAAGTCGAGTCTGTGCATCTAAGTTACCAACAGACATTTGAAAAAGTAAGAAGTCCGCTAAGTCGTCTAACTGGACAGCCTTTAGTGCGCACACAGCATTTGAATGTGCGGTTAAAAATCGGTTAAGTTCACTCTGAGACGCGTTCTTAATAGGCTTAAAGTCTTTAATGATTTGAAAATAATGATCGGCTAAACGGCGAGGGTTAGCATAACGATTGCGTAAGGCTTGATATGCGATATCATAATTATGTTCAGATATTGTTAGTCCCGTAACAATGGCTAAAGCGTCTCCTTTAAGCGCTGATTTTAAGTACTGAAATTTCTGTATGGCATTAATATTGCTATTGCAATGCACCATTGAGTCAAACATTGAAATAAAGTCAATCCATTCATTACTATTGCCTGAAAAGCTAGGCATTGTAAGGTTAGGTAAGTGAGGCGAACTTGTGCCGGGGTTGACCTGCGAGGTTAACTTCACCTCGGTCTTAATAATGTTCGGGTATTTAGCCAACATTGGCAAATACGTGTCCTGAAATTGTTTTTTAATCTTAAAGGCCTTTTCAGCAAGATCGGCAACTTGACTAGCGAACGTTTTCTCTAATATCTCATACGTTTCGATAAAATTGGATTGAATGCGGCGGATTTCCCGTGCGAGGCCTTCTGGTATTTCTTTATCGTTAAGTACATTCTTCACTTGTTCCAGCTCGCCTACAATATCTCTCAATTTAGACAAATAATACTCCGTATTAATTTCCATTTTAATAAATTTCAAAATCACAAACAACTGAAATTAAAACCTCACTATAAGTTCAAACGCGATAATAAAGTGGACTGTATAAAATTTGTAAGTCGTAGCAAGCATAAACACTTCCTTGCTCGTAATCGTGCAACTATGAGCCACGTGGCTTATTGCGCAATGCGGCACCGGTAATTATCGTTAAAGTTTTCCTGGTCACTAATACATTATCGTGAAATTTAAAGAAAAACCCTAGGTCACTGAAATAATTCAAATAATCCGGCCCAGTGGGGACCAATGTTTAATCCGCAGATTAAAAAGTTAGAAATAAAACCACGAGGTGCGGTAAGCCCTATTGTTAACAAGGTTACTCTGGATTGCGTAATTTACGTTAATATTTAACATAGCAATTTTAAGCACTGTTCTAAGCAAAATAGAGTCATTTAACACTAAAACGCAACGACACTGAATTTAATACAAATAAATTATAAATTGTTCATATTCCTTAACTACGCACTTACCATAGGTAAGAAGTGATGCAATGTTGGAATCGCGGTGAAGTCTCCACAGTACTGTGGTCGTCTCAGGCAGCGTAGAATTCTTGAAGGCGATCACGCAACTAAAAAAACTCAATTGAAATTATGAGTAAACGTAAAAGTTAAGCTTACAAAGCACTTAGTTTATTGCCGCGAGTACCCGCACTAAGATTGCGCAACCGGCGAAATCGGGCGACACTTTTATTAACACGGCGAAAATATACAGTTAAAATGTTCATTAAAATGCTCATTAAAAGTTCATTAACGCGGTCCGCACTTTAAGCACAATTAACGAACGAAAGCGGTACTTTAAATTGTCTGAAACAAAAGCCATGCGGAATAGGCTACGAGGTTTAACGTAGGACTGCACAGTTCGAGGGTCAGAACGCTTCTTCGTGTTGAAGCGGAAGAAAGCTTAGAAAATAAGAAGGGAGTGGGGGTGCAAGCGTTCATCCAGAGAAAATCAATAATTTTCGGATATCGATTAGCAGGTCAGAGATCACGTGGCCAATACGTCACGGCACAGCTGTTAGGTAGGTCAAAGTAACTTGAAACTTCGAGCGCTGACTCGAACAGTATCAAACATTTACAAATACACAGTACAATGACTACCTTTACAAACAATCTTCATCACATGAAACCTTGCTCTGAAGAAAAAAAAGTAAATGAAAAGAAATCAAATTTGGAGTAAAACTCATGAAAACTAAGATAAAATCTAAAACATGCCATCCTACCAATATAGTGTTGTATATTTTAGATTTCCAAAGACTTATTAATAGTGTTAGAGTTTAATGGTTTACTGTTGAGCTTCCAAATCAGACTCATGAGTTACTTTGATATAAGTAACACAGTAAATTGCTTACGGAGATAATAAGTTTTTTTCAACTTTTGTTTGAAAGTATTAACTGAATCAGTCAAAATCACTGTAAGTGTGAAGGAGAATCATGAAGCATAGATTACTTCTTGTGAAACTCCTTTGGAAAGAACCCAAGTGCAAGGCAACAAATCTTGCATGCCCAATTAGTCTTATTTTCTAAATAAGTGTTAATTCAAACTGGCGCTAGCATAAGTGTTAACCATTACATGTGGTTGTTATTTCTCAACAAATCTTATTTAAATATTTCCTTATAACATCTTGGGTTTTGGATAGGAAGATAAATAAATGTAAATGTACTAATGGGTTTGTGTTTTGTGCCCACCAGCTTGATTAATTGTTACCTATGCTATCTTATTTGTTATATTATTCAATAAAAAAATATATAATTGCAATTTTAAGGTTTCTAAAAATTCAACAGATATTCCTGAACAATGTCAACACAACAAATGGTTTATTTTTACGCTTTTAACTCATATACTTTCCAATAATGGACCAGCAAATGCGACACCTGTTTGGTAACTGACAGGAAAATCAAAAGAGTTATGGCCGCCGAATATGATTTTCGATGTTTAAATTCGAAAACTATTAGATTAACAGTAAGTAAACAGAAAAAATGCAAAAGTTACATATAGAGTTCGATATGGGCGCCGGATTGACTCATCGTTGTTTGTCAGTGACGATAATCCCACATGTTATAAATAAAGAATGCCTATCTTTTGTGGAGTAGGCCTAATAGGGTACAGTATAACGGATGTTTGGAGAATAATCAGATTTCTTTGCAATAAATAACTACAGTACTGTACAAAATAAATAAGATGTGAATACATCATCTTACAACCTGCACAGCAACATATTGCTTTTCTTGGCTTTTTTTTAATACAATGCATATTAACAGGATATCCTGTAATTTTTCCAACAACGAATACTGAACCGCAAATAGCGAAGGTCTACTGTACTGTTATAAAAAGTCGTTGATTTAAGATTACCTTTTTCACAACAAACCTATGTTATTATTTACAGTTTGTTATTATTTCTAGTCATAATAACTGCTAGTTTTGTTTGTGGACCTGTTATAAAATGTTTACAATCAAATATTTATCTTTGTTTAGTACACACTGGAGAAGTGAGAAGTACACACGAGGCTCTTATTCTTCAATGGCAGTTGGTGCTAGTCAGTCTGATGTAGAACAGATAGCTCAACCACTATACGCCAGTCCTCAGCACAATAAAGTAAGTGCTTCAGAAAACTAAATGTATAATTTGTTTCCTTGTTTCGTATAGTAAATCGTGTGAACATAATAAGAAAAATAACATATAATAATAAATATTGAGCATATATGATTGAATTGTGGTAAAAACCAAGAAAAAATCTTGACTAAAGAAAATAAAAACAATAGTTATAAGACTTTTACTCATATTGCACTGACATAGTTAGTGTCAACAGAAGGTTACAATTGAACTCGATCAAGGATTTTGTAATTACTGTTTTTAGTTCTTTGTAACCAAGGGTTTTTTCTTTATACAGTAGAGCGTCGAAAATTGGGATCAATTGGGATTGGGAATCATCTGGACTACTGCTGTATCCGAATTTTCAAATGATGTCTAAACTACTGTGTATTATTGTGATTTCATTAACTATAATATATTTTTGTCTTAAAGTATCGTGTATGTTTGAATTAAACCAGGAATTATTACAAAATAGAAGTCAGAGGG
Source organism: Prosapia bicincta (assembly GCA_036971475.1). Classification (NCBI taxonomy): domain Eukaryota; kingdom Metazoa; phylum Arthropoda; class Insecta; order Hemiptera; family Cercopidae; genus Prosapia; species Prosapia bicincta. Next base: position 42,400,790 of record JBAIZL010000007.1, read on the forward strand.
CTTAAAAAGTACAAAATATAGTGAAAGAACATATAATGTACATTACTAATACATAGCAGTACATGCCAGTGCAAAAAAAAACATGCCAGTTCAAACTTATTAAGTGAAAGTCTTTTATTGCTTTTTGAACAAAATCATATTATATGACAAATAAGCTACAGGTTAAGTTTAATAATAAATTTTATTGTTTTGCTGATTGGTTACAACACACATTGATTAGCATTCAGAACATACAAATCTAAAAAAATTAAATCATGATTAAATATACTGTATGTTACGTTTTAAATTTAAGTATGACATATTTTATTCAGAATTGATGTATCTTCTTTGCATTTATAATTAAAGATAACACTTAGTTTGAATATGTATTGTAGTGGCGCCAAGAGCCGCCCTCTTTGTGCCAAGTGCCATGCATGCTGAAACCATAATCCGGATTTGCGTTGCTCGGGATTTTTCATATCCTGATTACTGACGCTCTACTTTATTATGAACATATATTTTGATTATTCAGAACTTTATATTTAGTTTAAATAAATTTTGTTACGTATTATTTGCACTAGGGCTTGAAACGTTAAAAAAAAACAAAAGAAATATGAGCTTTATTTGAAAAAAACTTTCAATGTTCATCTTATTATGGAATACCAAGTCCGTTGAATCTACACTATAATCCTATTAATATGTAAACTGGTGTCTAGCCATTTTACATGTTATCTCTTCTTATACCTATAAAATGGTACTATGGAGTCCATAAGTTGTGCTGTTTTTTTTTTTACATATATATATTTTTTCCACTGATTCAGTATAATCAGAAATAACTACAAAGATTGTTATATTATTTTAAGTTATCTAAAAAATTAATACTCTTGTTTCGAGTTGTTCACAAAAAGTGAGTGGAAGACATACATTCTGAAGATTTATTCTAAACTCTGTTAATAGGGAACAGTTAAACTGACAACATATGCAATTGCTTCCTATATTTATAGTGCCAAAGCTATTTAAAAGGTTTTTTGTATTACAATTAATGTCAAGTAACACAGTATGCTTGATCAAAGCAGTAAGCTGAAGTAATATACCACAAACACTTCAGATGAAGCATATATAATACCACATATATGTATAACTCAAGTGATTATTTTTCAAAGTTAATCAAACCTAAACTGTATAATCAGATCATCAATTAGTAATGAATTAGTTGACAAAGGACAACTTAGTTCCAATATAGTTCAAGAATAGTATGACAGTGATGAATAATATTTCTAAAAGAGGATAAATTGTCTGAAGTCCTGTTCCTGTAAGTATACATCTCTACTTTTGATTTTCAACATCTGATGGTCCCCTTATCACGTCATATTATGATGAAATGAATGCTTATTTTGTTTGATCATAGATTTCATTGAATGTTGTGTATTCAGCTATATTTTTTTGAGAAATGCTAAATGTCAACTTGTACTCACATATTTAAATTAAAGAGTTTGTTTCTCAACTTTGAATATTTATACTGAAATAGTAACATTGTTAGAAAACGCAAGTGTTTATTACATGTAAGGAATTTTAAGTAGTTCAAAAGATTAAGAAAGGGTAATAAGTGCTTCATGACAACTATCAAACCTACATTCCATATTATACAATATTACTAAAATTAAGAAGTTATTGAACTTGTTTAAGATGGATAAGATCAGAGAAATTTTAATTTACAGGGCATGACAGAGAAAATGTTTCACATATTTTGAATGAATGTTTTAACTTGAATGAAATATATGGGAAATATGAGATGGTACTAGACACCTCACTCCAAAATAGAAAGAAGTATGAAATATTTTTTTCTGATATTCTAGAAAACATTGAAATAGAAATGGAAAAGAAATGACATGTGATGAATCATGGCTTTTCATATAAGATCTATTGATACTAAGCAATATACTGGAAAATTCTCAAATCAGTTAAGTAAAAATAATGTCACCAATGAGAAAAAAAATTCAAAGGAACGGTATTGGTTTTCAATATCAGAGTGATTTATAGCAAAACATTTTAGTGACTAAAAACCAAATATTAAACTAAAATTACTTTTATACATGTCCTTACCTCTGAGTGTAAGCAATAACAAAACACTCTGTTAAAGACTAAATGGTGATTGTTTCTTTACCAACAATGTCAAGCCAAAAGCAGACTCTAGTAAGGCATTAGAAACTTGCCGACTCAGTATTTAACTATTCGATATCGGTTGTAAAAACCCATGAAGTTCACTTTGTTAAATGCAGTGAGGATTTGATTACTTTGAGCTTGGACCTTTTGTACTCAGAGCCATGCCCTGATTATGTACGTCTATCCATGTTTGAATAAACCCTCTAGTTTTATGTTCAATGTTTATGAAGATTATTCAGAACCTTAAGATGTACAACCCAACAATTGAAGGTTTCAATACATTTTTGTTTTGTTTAAATAAGACTACTTTTTTATTAATTTAACCTGATTATATTACTTAACACATTCAAGCCTACGTCCGAGTATAGAACGGACATTTAGTTGACGTTAGTTGCCTACACCCGTGTATAGCTTGGGACCCTGTATTTATTTCTATAGCAACATAATTCCTGTGTATTATCAGTTTTGTCATTATCGCTCTTTATATTGGTTATTCTACTATTTTTGGTATTAGACCAGAGTTTCTTTTACAGACAAAAACTTATTTGGTGAATTGTGGCGACTGAGAATATCAGACAGATGTTGGTTTGGTCAGATAGTGAGTGTTTTAATAGTAGAATTTGTTTACATTTCGAGTTTGTTGTTCGCTCTAAATTTAATTTATAAGTTATTTCGATTATTTAATTTGTGGTTTGTATAATTTTTGTTAAGGTTTTGACTATGTTGTTTTTTGCTTTCAATTTATCTTTTAGTTATTTAATTTTTATTGTTAGAGATATTATGTTAAAAATATAATAGCTAAAATACACTTTAGAAAGCGATTCAATACGAGATATGTCGCTTTTAAACAGTGACAGTGAAACCAATCTAGACTGAGGTACAATCGACATATCTTTTATTGATGAACTTAATGGAAATGTAAAGGACCCAATTTTAGATTCGGATTCAGAAGGAAAGTTTTCTAAATTTTAAAGGAAATATTTCTAAATTGTATTTTTTTAGCTTTAAAATGATATATAACATGTAATATTTATTTTCATTCCAATGTAAAATGTGTGTATTGCAGTGCAGTGATGTACAGTATTGCTATTTTATTTTTTTTTTACTTTTTTATACATTTTTCAAAGAAGCATAACACCATCTATATTGAGTAATTAATTCATATATACATATTTCTTGAAAGCTTGTTACATTCCCTTTACAAAAATGTATAATTTGTTGTAAATATGGTATTTATTATGTGTCAGGAATTTTTTATATTTTACCTAAAAACCTCCAGGCATATAGAGAATAGCGCCTATTAAGGGACTAGGCTTCACAGTGTTAATAAACCATGATTGTAAAATATTAATAGTATTTGATTATGTAGCAGTTTTAACTCTCATAGTAGCTAACGTAGCAGTAAAATATAACTCACAATCTGTTTTTATTTGACTCTGTAATTTTAATCCTTAAAGCTATTATTTTTTATAAACTTGACTATGTAATACCTTAATGATTACAGCCAGTAGTAGTGTTTGCTGGAGAACATACACACAGCAGTTTTTATTCAACAGTACACGGAGCTTATCTTTCGGGGCGAACAGCAGCACAACTTTTACTAGCTCCTGACTCTCCTGGCCTTGAAATGGTTGTAGAATGTGACCAAACTAATGACTTAAGTTCTTGGATTCAAGGAATTTCGCTTGAATAATAGAAACAAACGATAATTGTGATGAACTTTTTGTATTAAACATTAATTCATTACTCACTACAGTCATACATTTTAGTAATTTTTATACTTCAGTGGGATCGAAATATTCACTACAATGATTCAGTATAATTATGTATTGTAGTATGTATGTGAATATGCCCTTTTTGTGTGTTTGATCTATTAAACTTTTCCACTCTGAATAAACTCCAGCTCATAATTATTTCCAGCTATGTTGACATATAGCACAACTGTGTTTGTCACATGTTAAAAGTGCCTTTTATGTATAATATGTCATTTGTATTATAATTATTTTTATTTCGACAAGTAATTTTACACACATATTTTTATTTTACATTTATGCTTTTTAAAGTTCAAATTATAAGTTTTGAAAGTTGCTTGTTGTAATCATCTTGAATTCACTGATTAAACTATAATAAATAATACATAACTATGCAAATACTCAAGAGCTTACTTGCTGACGCGTTTCGAAACAATCGTTCCCAAGTATTCACTTAGTTACGTATTATTTAATTATAGTATATGTTTTGCCTATTGTGATAGACAAAAAGTCCTTGAGATTAATTATTTACTCAGTTATATTGAAGTATTTTATATAAACATCAAGCCATATTTTGTCATCATCCAAAATATTTTATTAACAGTCATTGTTTTAATACAGTAAAACCTCGTTTATCCTACCCCCGCTTAAACTTATCACACCTTCCGAAATGGATCCATATAATATGGTGTTCTGAACCATTTTGAAACTCTATTTCATTTTATACATTTTATATGGTTGTTGATTCAATACATTCATGTATTTTACAATACATAGATTGTTGATTCAGTATAATGTTTCATTATTATTAGAATTCATCTACTTATGTGTGTGTTAAACTATTGTTTATACATATGTACTGATAAACTGTCATAGAATATACCGTACATTCACTTCTTTTGTTTTAATTCATTCAGGTACCAGTTATTAACTAATGTTAAAGTGATATATATATATATTTAGAAAGCCATGTAGATTAATTAAGAGCAAAGGTTATGGTTACATATTGAGGACTGTGCAGTTATCATAAGTCCAGCTTGTGGATGTATTTATGTATCTATGTGCTATCTGAAATTTTGTATATCCAAAATTGAGTCCACCCCTATATTTCAGTCAAGTGGGGTTTTACTGTAAATTTTAAAGAAAATGCTATAAACTTTAAGTAAAAATTTAATTTAATCACACTTTTATTACAAAAAAAAAAAACAATTTTAAATATAACCTCATATAACCTCACCAACATTTCCAGGCAATCTACTAGAACATCATCTAGATTATAATGTTGTAACTTAATTGCCCACTACTCACTGAACCTGAATATGACAAAATATGTCACGTCTTACAGCTAGAATAATTTATGTAATTTTGAATATTGGTCAACATGGGATTATAAAAAACCCAATTTTCTGATATTTGCTTGTCATTGGAGTGGAAAAGGTTAAATATATTAGTGTAATTACTCACTAAAGTAAAAACAGAGAAAGTAAAATATTGTATTCTATTAGTATTGTTAGAAGTAACTGAATTAAAATCCAATAAAGTTTGGATTGATTTAAAAGTAAATCAATATTTGTATTTGGTTGTGATTGTTGTTAAAGTTGTACTGTTTTTTATGTTTTACATGCTGAAAGCATGTAATATAGTTTTAGCATTTGACTCTAGTGGTAATAAGTTTTTAGATAATTTTACTATTATATTACAGTAAATAGAATGCTGGATTTTTGAATTTAAGGTTTTCATAAGTAACGTCATATATAAAAAGTTAAACACTTTGGGCATATAACTAAATAAATAAAAGCCCACTAACCTCAATATAAAATTCTTTTATTTCACTACAATTACTTTATGTACATTTCAGTAATGACCTTCAGAAGATGTAATTAAAATGTACATAAAGTAACTAGTAAAGTAAAAGATTTTTATATTGTGTTTAGTGGGTTTTTATTTATTTAGTTCAAGAAATTTATTTATTAACGTGATCATTTATAGTAATATGTAATAAATACCTATTAGTTTGTTCTTTAATGATTCTGGTCTTTTTATGAGATTTGTCCTATTGTCAACTCAGAGAGACTGAGTTAAACAAAAAGATAACTAGCAAATCCTATTAAAGGAAAGCGTCACATATGAATATATGTCAAAATGTTTTAGTGTAAACTAGTAGCGCAAGTTGCAAATGGAATCGAATAGTTTACAAAAATGTTATTTTCTATGAAAATCATGTCTGTTATGTTTATTGTCTCTTTTTTATTGCCTGTTTTATTTGTAATACATATTTGTTTTTATTCTTAGTTTTAATTTTAACTCATTAATTTCTACAATAGGTTTTGGTTTTTATTAATTTAAACATTTTATTAAGTTTTAATAATTTATTAAATGATTTACTTTACCATATTGATTTTATTAAGTAGTAATAACCTTTTTAAATTCAGAAATTATTTTGAAAAGTCAGTAATTTGGAAACTGTGACATGTTACCAAAAATGCTCGAAATGTGATAAGTATGGGAAAAAATGTCCTTTCTCTTTATATCATATGAACATATATCATGTACATTAAAAAATATAAATATATTTTTTTTAAAGGTGTAATAAAATAATTAACTGTAAAATATAATTGTGAAGTATAGTACAGTCCCGGTAATTCAACACTATATTGGGATAGGTAGTATCAGATTACCAAATTCGCAGGATTACTGGAGGCAAGGGTTAAAAATGAATAAAACATATAAATTGATGTTGAAATTTGAAAAAAGCATATTGAAGTATAGTTGTATAACTGAGAATAAAATACACGATGTATGCTTATTGTTTGGATGTAAACATCATCGGGTACAGTACAGTAATGTATGGTAAAATAAAGAGTGATAGAAAAACAAATTTTGTATCATGCAGTAGGTACATACACCATAAAATGTACAATTGTTTTATTCACTTGTGGCAGAAAAGAATTATTTAATGTGTTTATACTTTTTGGTATTAAAAAAATCCCTTAACACTCTATCTTGATGCTGATGTACTATTCTCTTCTGTCCAAGCAATTGCAGTGGTGAAAGCATCCAGCACCTGATCGGTGTTTGCTTTATGTGAAACAGCTCCGGCTATACACCACTGCATGTAATACTATTCTCACACAAGTCAAAATCATACACTAGCCTCAGCGCGAACGAGTGAGCAACATGCTCGTAAAGTGTCATAGAAACAAAATCGCCGAGCTGGCAACCAACTGTCTCCTATGCAATGCAAAATTACTGGACTTGTCATATTGGCGCGTGGTTGGCTTATATAGAGACTGTACTGTATATAAATTATTGTACTAAATAGATAACTTACTTTATTTTATTAAATATCGAAATCTTGTTGCTGTTCATGACGAGCTGGTTGTTAATTACACTTTTTCTATTACTTGCGACCAGACTTTTTATTAACTAAAAGTTGTTTAATTGTTAACTTACACTTGGAGGAAACGTTTTTGTCTTACGACTTCTTCAGCCTCATCGACTAGGTTGAAGAAGTCGTAAGACGAAAATGTTTCCTCCGAGTGTAAGTTAACAATTTAACAAATTTTAGTTAACAAAAAGTCTGGTCGCAAGTAATAGAAAATGTTTAATTTATTTTCTGTGTAATCTATTTTTAAATAAACTTTGTAAAATATTTCCATTCTGTTGTTTTGAATTCAATATTACTTGTTTTGAATATTCTTTTGTGTTTTCTCAAGACAAAAATTTATGATGTGCAGAAATGATAATTGATTTTCATAAAACTTAAAATTTAACATAAAGCAAAAGATAATGTTTAAATATATTAAAACAGAACTAGGATTTTTTTAGTGTATTAAGATAGATTTTAGGAAACAATCAAAATATATTAGTAATTGATTTGCGATAAATTTATACCTTTCAGAATAAGTTAAAAGGTTTAAGAAAACTTAAACGTTTAGTTTTTATAGAAATTTTTGTTTAAGAAAATTAAATGAGGATCTTAATCTTAGAAAGTCCCAGATATTAGGTTTTTATTTTGCCCTTATACAATTACCAACAGTTTAAACTGAGATTTTGTCTTAAAAAACTAAATAAACTTTAAAGTCTAATCAAGAATCGTAATACACAAAACACTGATCAATTTTGTGACCAGATATATTAGTAGTGGTCCTTATGCAACTATATACAATGATTCAAAAGTGTAATCAGAATTTCTCCATCACCATTACTCTTTGTATTTTAACAATATTTTTAAATTGTCGTTTTACTTAAGTAAATTTATCAATACAGTGTGACGAACACAAATTCATTCTCAATTTAAATAAAAGTTATATATTTTAATAGTATATTACGATAAAACAACAAGGACAATCAATGTTGGAAATGAATTATCATTTATATCACTAACCCATGCTATGGAAATGAATTACCATTTATATCACAACCCATGCTATGGAAATGAATTACCATTTATATCGCAACCCATGCTATGGAAATGAATTACCATTTATATCACAACCCATGCTATGGAATGAAGTTACTTCTTGGACAGATTCGGTACAAATATGTTTGGAAGATCTGATGAAATAAATCATTGCTCCACTTGGTTTGGAGCTTGGTTACACCAAATTTTGCTGTTTTTTTATGTGAGTGGAATAGTATAGGAACCACAACAACCACTATACAATAAAAGACTATCCAAAATGTGAATAAATTATTCCAGGAAACAAAAATGTTAAAAACCTTCCACTTCTCAACCGAGAAAATGTCCACATACCACCATTATGCATTAAACTGGGACTAAATGAGAAAACTTCTCAAAGGCAATAAACCACAATGCTGGTTTTATCTATTTAAATGAAAGATTTCCTAGATTAGGTGATGCAAAATTAAAAGAAATTATTTTTCTAGACCCACAAACAAGGAAATTAATGCAGGACAATATTTTGAAGAGAGATTAAATGTTATAGAAAAAACATTATTTGTGTATAAAAGTTTTTTTTCAAACATTTTTTGGGAATCATAAAGGAGAAAATTATTGTGACTTAGGAACCTGCTTGAGTTGTAAGAAGCCATGGGGGCTGCAATAGTCGCTAAGATAAATTTTCTCACTTCGATTTTTTTCCTGAAAATCTTGGTGTGGTTTAAATCAAGCGATTTCATCAAAATATTTTAATCTTGGGAAAGCTCTGCCATAGAAAATAAATTCTATGACCAATTACTACGGGTCACTGAAAAAAAAACATTCCAGAAGCAAAATACATAAGAAAGTCATCAGCTGATTGTTTAAGGTATGACAAATTTTATATTATATGAAAATAAATAATTATATTTTAAGTTTAAATTATCTATTACATTAAAACCTTGTGTAAAGGAAAATACTGAATGCATATTTGAAATCAGTGTACAAAACACCTTTAGAATTACATAATTCACTTTGTGTGACAGAATATTTTTTTTATTTGTTTCACAGTGAAATTTTTTTAAGAAGATATATTTACAAAATATGCATTAAAAAGACAGGTGTGTATATAATATAGTTAAACATTATAAATGCAAAATGTTAGGATGGGCAATTTATTTATGTTGTAAGATACGACCAGTAAACGTGAAAGATGGAGAAATTAAAACCTGATAAATGCTCTTATTCTATTACATTGTTTGTACTCCACTTACTTTAATTCTCTATTTTACATTTTTCAATATGTTTTACTTATAACATGGAATAATAAATTACAGTATACGATTTAATGAATATTATTTATCATAAAACAAGATAGAGTAAAAAGGTTCCAGGAATCGGTTTAAATATGTTTATTGAACAAAGGTAAAAAACTTATTAAACTTATTTTCAGAGGTAACTGAATGATTCCCACCCTACCAATATACCCTTTCCAAGTGTAGTACCAACTGCTACACAACAAACTTCTCACTGGTGACTGCGCTGGCTGTTTCCAGTCATCGATTCCTGGAACATTTTTAATCTACCTCATAAAAAGCTTGAGTTTCCATTTCTGGAACACTAGAGTTACCGATGTAAAGAAATCAAGTGTAACTAAATGAGAAAGAGTTCAAATATAAAAATGTAAATAGTTTACATTAAGATTTTTGTTAACTGCAATTAATTTTCTATGCAAAATGTATTTTTCATTTTTACACAGACAGAAACATGTTTTCATCTTAGCAAATTATATTATTATATTGTCTTAAAATTGTTTATACAATATCAAAAGGCATAGTGGTACAATATATATTACAATAAAAATTTTGGAAAAACCCCCAATACCACAAAAATATGTTTATTACAAAAATTGTTTTTATTAATTTAAACTAAAATATTGCTTTAAAAAGTGTGCAGAAAAAATAAAGCTTAAAATTGTGCATTTTTTTATAATACTAGTCTAGTCAGTGATTAGTGTGTAGTTATAGAATGTAAAGAAATGCTCTTTATTTATTTTTATAGGTTAAATTTATTGAAGTGTAAATAAATTGTTTTCTGAAAAAAATAAATATGTATTTGTTGCTTAAAAATTTCATGTATTATATTTCTTCATTCCTTCAATTAATTCTTTGGTTTTCTATAGGCTGTGTATAATTGTATACTATTGGCTGTTGTAAAACCTATAGGTTTTTGAGTATGATTGGAAAAAATTTTGATAGATATGTTTGTATTGTTTTTCATATCTATGTTGAACTTAGCTACGTTTTAATATGTTGTAATTTTTGTTGTTGTTCTGATGGAAAAATAGTAGGTTATTTAATTGGTAGAGTTTTAAAAAAAACTATTTCAAAGTTGTTGGTAAAAATCAATCTACAAACAAAGCAAATGACACACTTTGTAGTCAACCCTGTGATATGTCTGTGTCACTATAAGTTAGCCTAGACAGGCAATCTAGCATAAAATATATTGTACATAATTGGTATAACCTGTGCTAGAAAAAACTTTTAATACACTGCAAACCTTGATTATATTTTAATGTAATCCAAAAGTCACACACACATAGTAATCTAATATTAACCTTTTAAGGAGGTTGGATGAATTTCGATGGGAAATCAGCTTTAATATTACTACGATTAGGGGATCACAAGTGACTTGAGAGGTCTATGTAATCTTGTATATCAATCAATTGGCTAAGAATAAACAATTTCATAGTTTATAAGAATAGTTCTTTGTTTATGAAAATAGTTCTTGTCTCATAAACAATCTTGTAAGGACAAGAATAGTTACTCCATTCTTAGCAAGGCATCATCAGTTGTTAATGATTTAACCTTCATTAAAGTGAGCATTTCTTTACAAAATATCAGCTAAGTTGTGTGATTTATGCTCCAAAGGCATCACACTCTTTTTAAAGAGACTGTTTTAAGGGTCTTCTTGAATCATACTAGAAAATTGTATGGAAAAATATCCTCTGACCTCTTAGTTATTTAAACAAACAAACAACAATGTAGGATCACGTTTCCGGTATAATGTGACAAAGAAAAAACACAGTTCTCTTATGATCTAAAATGCACAACACGGATAAAATAGATTCAGTCACCAACACATCTCTTATCATTACAGACTATAACAAACCAAAAGATTGTGTGGAGTAGATGAATGTGCATATCTTTCTTAACTTCAAAAAGGTGGCATCGTACTATATTTTTAGTGAGTCAACATAACTGGCATCAATTCTTTAAAATATATTGTACAGTATGCACAACTGAAAAGTACAGTATGCTATACGAGAATCTATTAGCATGATGTAAAAGTGTAATGTAGCAAAATTTGTAAGAAAGAGCAAAACTCTGGGATTTTTCTATTTTCCTGCCAAACTACACTAAAAGCCCATTTCTCCTGCATCGAATAGTTCAGCACTTTCAATAGCCTGGCAAATCAAAGTAAGGAATAAAAATAAAAGCTATGTTTGGCAGAGTTCAGGTCCAGTCGGTAATCACAAGATACCATCATTTCATCTGATTTCCATGCCAGAGACTAGAGACTCTGTCATGTACTGGGCAAAAGTTACGATGGTTACCGTTGCATTATAATTTTCTTCGGAAGAATTACGTTCTAAAATTATAATTAACATTTACTTCAATGTTTTATATTAAAAACCATCATTTAATCTCTTTGTTCCATAGGTGGTAATATATCATTGATAGAAAAACATGCAAAAGTTCCATGGTGGCAAAACGAAGGCTGAATATCCCAGGCAATATTATATCGTCAACAGAGAACTAATGCAAGCAGAGAACTCACGCCCAGTAATGCAGCATAATCAGAGTCCAAAATTAGTAGGTGGTTACTGTATTGCAAACAACACTCCTGCAGAAATTGTTCCACAAAATTTGAAAATAATTTTAATTACATACGTTTCTTATCTATGTTGAATTAAAAAAAAGTCATAGACAGTTAGTTGTAACACAAAGTTCTTGTTCAGGAAATATTTTTTTAAATCTTAGCTAAGAACTCTGTAGTTGATATATTAAAAAGAAGAACAGTGACGCAAACTAAATTTGTTATATTACATTACCTTTTTCATGAGCTTTTAGTGTTCTGTTTTCTTTTTTTTCACATAAAAATATACCTACAATACGTTTTTGTAGTACATTTTTTTCATACTTATAAAGAAGTATTTTCAACATTATATTGATTGGTTTATTGAAACAAATTGGTTCAACGATTGTTTTATTAAAACAAATTTCTTCATCATGTTTTTTTTTACTTAATAAAGCCCTCAATCTAAAATGTATGACAATGTCAAAGAAAGTATTAAAGCAGATAGTTTTAACTGTCTTTGCTCATAAACCTTACTCAGTTTGATGTGTGTAGCTAGAGGTAAAAATGATAGAGGTTACCACTATCCCTGGTGACTTTATTAAACCTGTTTATGGGTAAGTGCAGTGAACCCCAGTCATGTACCATGTAGCTACTTCAAAACAAAATAGTTACATACCATGGACAGAATAAGTATTCTAGTCAAATGTGTAATACAGTCTACCAACTCGGAGCAACAATGCTTCAAATTTATCAAACTTTGATGGGATTAAGAATATTAAATAATTTAATAATTTCAACTTTAAGTTTCCTATAAAAACTATAGGTTTCTATACTGTTGTATTCAATTCACTTTAAAATAAGCCCTTTATAGGTCTTTGTTAATATTAGATTATATTAAGACTAAAATATGCATCATAGGTTTCTGGCACAATGCGCCAAATGACTGGGGAGACATTAGTGTATAATACTCAAGACCTTCATCACTCCTAGTACACAAGAATGTCAATGTTATAATTAATCTTTCATTGAGGGGAATGATTTGACTCATAATTCTTTTATTTGATGATAGAGAGATGAGCAATGAACGAAGATGTAAATATTTATTGTAGTCTATCCTCAAGTAACTGTGAAAATCCTTTGGAAAAATCTCCAGTTCTTTTGATTATTGTAAAACATGCTTCTATTCAAAAGAAAATTCTCACACCACTATTTTCTGCTATTCTTGCAAAAGTGCGATGGAATTACACTACCACCAAGGATTAAAATATCATCGCCCATTAATAGAACTTGACCTTGATGAGATCTCTTATACTAAATTATACCTAACCATAACAAAAAGCCACACACAAAAACACAGCTTCAACATTTACAGGAAACCTATAACGACAGACACACTTATCCACAACACCTCAAACCAACCTATCCAACACAAACACGCTGCCTTCAGATCCATGCTCCATAGACTTAAAGTAGTCCCAATGACCACAGAAAACATAAACTAGACACAATTAAATATTTAGCATACACAAATGGATACAATACCACAACACTAGACAAACTATGGTACAAAATACAAAAAAACACTAAAATTAACACTACATACAGGGAAAACAAATACATCACATTACAATACATAAACAAAACAACAAAAAAATAACCTGCAAATTTCAAAAAATAGGATACAAAATAGCATACAAAACTAATAAGTTACAATACAAAATACAACACGGCACCAACAAAAAAGATAAACTACAAGCACTAGGCGTATACAAACGTAATTGCAACGAATGTAACAAATTCTACATTGGACAAAGAGGTCGCAACTTTAAACAGAGTCGAGGAACACAAACAGAACACCGACTCAGCATTTTACAATCACATAAAAGAAACAGGACACAAATACACAGACATTTACCATAACCTAGAAATCCTACACATCAACAAAAAAGGACCACATCTCAACACACTAGACAACACACAATATGAAATTTACAGACACACAAAAAAACAAAGTACAAACATATTAAACAAACAAACAATACAAATCACACATACTCTTTGATACTATTGAAAACCTACCTTTAAAAACGTCACCGCTTGCCCCGACATCTCCAAGAAGAAGACACTGATGAAGATCGGCACATAGCAAAGAAAACGTTCTGTCTCAGTGTTTTAACAAATTTACAAAATTTAAAGTTTGGATAGTCATAAACTGCTGTTTAAGTGATTAATTAAATTATAGTTACAAAGACTCTGATTACGATAGGTTTGGTTCTAAATAAAATAAAATGTAAAATTTATAAATGTTAAATCAACCTTACTAAGATAATTACTTTTTAATCCAATGTTGTATTTAAAGAGTAAACATTGAGTTTATAAATATCATTTAGTAAAGTTCACTGACAGTCTTTAAGTAGTTCAGTTGTAATTACAGTAAACTTTCTGTAATGTGGCAGATATGGTACAAGGAAACTGCCAGATTACTGGAGGGTCCATTAAATTCACAATGTACATTGTACAATTTTTATAAGTATTGCCCAAAAATAAAGAAAACAGGAAAACAGTCCTGTACTGTACTTGTAATGATAAAACGAGATTGAATGCACTGATCTATACTCTACAATAAAAGGTTATCTTACCTTTAACAATACAAAAAAATTCAAAAGCATAACCTACAGTACAGTTTTTATTATGCTCAACAGGTTTTAAAAAAAATAAATTTTCATCTTCTTTTTGGCTTGCAATGACACTCTTAAAACTTTGTCTTGCACAAAAACTTTAAATCTTCTTTCTGCTGTCCATTCATCACCATTTTGAGAAAAAAAATGGAAGGTCATATGTGGGAAATAAGGATAGTGAGGGAAATTTTGCCAAAAAACTTGTGAACATTCTACATTAAAAGTTCACATTAGACATTGTCATGGTCAAAAAATTATCCAGTCTTGGCTAAAATTTAGTTGCATGCAATCTCTAAAACACTTAAGAACCATGTCATAGAAGGCAGCATTTTCTTTTATCTTTCAGGAAGAAATTCAAGGTGATCAACATCTTTTACTTCAAAGAAAACCCAGAGTAAATGAATTTAGGTTTTTTTTTCTTGTTCAGGGTTCATTTTTTCTTTTTATCCCTTGCTTTTTAGTTGAAAGACTTACTATTAAAACCATGATTTATCCCCAGAATTCCAAAGTCATTTTAACTGGATTTTATCAGTCAGCAACACATTCAACATTCTCAATTTTTGATCCACCATCAGCAACTTGGGTTGAATTTTTGCACAAAATTTGTTTTAATCCAAAAGTTTAGTTAGGATTGTATGAGTTTTCCAAAATAAAATGTTCATCAGTGATCGTTCCATATTTTTGGTGATCAGTATGGATAAGGAGCTGCATGCAACCAATGTTTTCAACAATGCAGGAAGTTGAAGGTTGTCTCTTTGCATCATCCTTGGCAACCATCTTTAAAATGCTTAATCTACTTTAAAATGGAGCTTTTCGTTACAACATTATCAGTATAAACAGTCAACATATTGGTAATTTCTTGAAATCTTTTACCGAGCTTTAGCAAAAACTGGATATCTTGTCTTTGTTCAGTAATGTCCTCAATCATGATTTCAACAAACATTAAGAAAAAATGTAACACAAATAAATACGACATCATGTGCACAATTCCACATTCAAAAAGTACTGATTATCATTTGTTTTCAAGCCACACGATCTAGGGTAGTGCGTGGTGCTACACATGTTATATAACGGCCATATAGAAACAGTTCCCGTATGTATTGGACAGAATCTCCTATGTAAAATATGTATATTGTTTCACAAAGGTGTGTAGAACCCAATAGTATAATTAACATAATTACATAACCTAAATGTTTTAAATATAATTGATAAATAAGATACAAAGAATTTTAGATAATTTTAAAATTTTGGACCAATAGGTCTTTTTCTGTTTTTAACTATGTTACTAAAAATATAAATTTCACGAAACAAATTATTTCAAGCATCAGTAAATGTAAAACGTGTTGAAACACTGGAAAATAATTTAAACACATCAATACTCCCAACATTGTATAAATTTGAAGTTTCTTAATAAATCTGAGCACTGTAGAAACAATAAAATACAGTCCTGAACATTGTAAATTTGATTTTCCAGCCAACCCATTTGTCCATGTGACCAGTGGGTTATCTGGACACATGTAATGTTAAACCTCCTTTGATTAGTTAATCGGTGCAAAAGACTATAATTTAGAAGTCATCACAATTTTTATAAAACTCAAATATACTTTTTATAAAACACAAGAACAGTGAACTTCAATACTATTTCACACCCAGACATGGCTTTCTGAAGTTTACCGTAAGCTTGGACATAAATCAAGATGTTACAAGGTTAAATATAAAATAACGCTATATTTAATAATTATTAGGAAAAACGTTTTTTACACATAAAATATTATTTAAAAAATAAAGTGAAAATTGATAGTAACGTTATATTCAATGAATTTATCTGTTGGTATTTAGTAAAGTAATGAAATTTCAATTTGAGGATTATTGAGTATCTCCTTAATTTATGGTAAATGAACTAAATCATATTTTCAGTTTATTTATTTTGGCTTATCTCAATCAAGTTATACCAAGTAATATATCAATACGGGTAAACCATTGAAAAAAGCTGCTTTTTTAAACAAGAAATGAAAAAACCTATTTGTTTTATATTTATTTTTTCCATATTATTTTTATACATGGTAGAGTACTACATAAAACAATTGCTGGGATTGTTTACTTTGCATATTAATTATTTTATAGTTCATAATTCTTAAGTCGGTTAAAAAGGGTAGAAATCAAATAATTTGTTCAACTTTTTTTTATTTTGTATAAATATTTTACATGCCAGAGTAATTGGTAACTGTTGTGTACATACAATATGAAACAAAGCATAAAATATTCAGATAAAAACAGCAGCAAATCCTAGGTATGACTAAATAATATCACATTCTGAACACAATCACTTATAATCTCCATTCTTGCTTTACTCTTATATAACTATACAAGTAAAAACTTCACTCCTTACAGGCACAATCCAGACAAGGCAATTTTAAAGACAATACACAGAATATTATAAAATCAAGTGCTTTTATTTTCTTATTTTGAAAAATATATAAAGCTATTACGGTTCTATATAAAACTGTATCTAGGAGTTTTGTTTTATAATGATATTGTTTGTTCAATATCTCAACTGATTAAAAACCTTATCTCTATTCACATCTTGTTTGTGAGAGAAATGTAACAAAATTCGTAATATCTTTCTTCCATTACAATATTTTCTTGTTTAGTTGCACTTTACAAATAAAGTCCACCACAACTAAATTGCACTTGATAACATTATACAACAGCATAGAGAACATTTTTTTAAATAAATAACAATTTTTAGAAATGTAAACCTTAATTAAAAATATTTTTTAAATTTTATAATAACAAACTTTCAGAACTTGATCATTTTAGACTTATTTTATTTAATTCTAATAAAATTGTTTCATTTTACAGTGAGTTAATTATATAATTTGCAATTTTTATCAAAATGAAAGCTTATTTTCATTGATGTATAGACAAAACAAAACTTTTAAAACACTTAAAATGTATTTAAATAGAGAACTGAAAAAATTATTGAAAATAACTAAATGTGTACCGACTGTCTATGAATAAAAGTGAAAACGTCTATGCATACATTTTTTAAAATTTCAAACATATTACTCCCTGTAACAATAGAATAATACTTCAAAGAGTTTTTTATGACTTTAGGTCTAACAAAATTAATCATAAAATAGTTTAGTCAATTTCTAACAATCATAAAAGTATAAAATTTTATATTCCACCAACAACAAATGTCTATGGAAAACTAAATTATTTCTGATATGTATATTATTTTCTATTAGGTTTTTAATTACAATTCAAATCTTTAAGAAAGGAATATTATTATTACGATAACAGAATTTGCAGTTGTAGGAGATATTTGTAACAAAAAAAGAAATATAAATAGTCTGTTGTATGTAATGTGGATGTGAAATTATACACAAACACATATTAGCAATATTTACCACACTTCTCGTTGACCAAAAATTAATATTTCCAATGTTCTAGCCCAATTTGAAATTTTGTGAAAACAAATCTAACAAATAATATTAATTACACATATTTCTGTAAATTAAATTGTTTATTAATCTATTTATTTTAACACCTACTAATAAATGTAAATTACTACATCGCGCAGTCATAATATAATAATCTTTGTTACTGTTAATATTATTGGTACACCTTTGATTATCCTTTTCTGCCTTTCTTAACATTAAAACATTGTTCTTTATTGACGTGTTTTGGAATGTCTCCATTTACTGTACTCTTACAAATTGAAAGAATACAGTATAGATTTTTGATAATGTAAGAGAACGGTTAAAGTTTTGAAAATGAAAACATTCCAAAACGAGTCAACAAAGAACAACGTTTAAGAAGAGGATACTCAAATGTATACTACATCTAAAGATTACTAGATAATGAAAATTTTATTTCATTCATATTAATTTTGAAATTACAAAAAAATATTGATTCATAAATGTGCTTCTACTTTAAATAACTACCATAATTTTAATTTTTCACATCAATTTAATAAATTTTGACTGAAAAATTAAATCTATAATCCTTTTTAGAAAAGGTAAATGAAACGAGTAATGATTTAGGCATTTATAATTAATGGAAACTGTGATTTCCTAAATAATTTGCCTGAACCCTATAATCACCCCCACTACACTTACATTTAGCATAAAAAACCCTTTAAAAATACTTTTCAAATGTTTACAAAAAAACCATGTGTTAAAAAGGAGTTTAATATTGGATGAGAATAGAACTGAATCATACACAGGTAAATTCATTTTCATAATGAAATGCACCAGACCTACAGTATTTATTATAATATTGTTAATAAATAACACTATAATGCTTTTTATAAACCATTGACATTCCATTACTCCACTTTATCTGTGTTTGGTACTCTATTAGTAAATGAATTTGTATCAATAAAAATTACATATGACTCTATCTTCATCACACCATTAGGTTAATAGGTTATTTAGTACATTAAATCTATTCACATAATCTATTCTTTTGAACAAAAGTCTCCATAATTGTTTTCTGTATTGTTCCTCACAACTGCCATGCAGGAATGTTGAAGGTTCGTTATTTATGATAGGAGAAACAACACCATCAACATTAAAAAGAATCGTTTGTATTCATTGTTTGGTATTTCAGAGCTATGTATACTAGCAGACTAGCATGTATCATTTATTACACTGATTTGGACATAGTCTTTTGTGGGAAACCTTTTTATTTCATTGAAATTATGTTCGATAAAGCATAATAGGAGTGTTTTCCAAAGTTTTACAGGTTATAATAATAGTTCTAATAGAGCTCAAACTTTACTTGGATAAGAGGTGATAAAATGGCTTTCTTAGAAGTTTCAGTATGTTTACTTAATACAGACAATATAGAAAATCACCGAGATAGATCCACCCAGACTATTTTACCAAGGTAAATCTGTCAGTCTCAATGGTCAATCTAATAAATCTTACATACTCAGATTAAAATGATTGGTTAATAAATTTAAACAATAACAGAATTTCAGTTTTACAAAATATGTAATTTTAAGGACTTGTTCAAGTTTATATAGTATCTGAAAATCTGTGCACAAATTTATTTTATATTCTACTTAATTATTTTAAAACAAATTAACTTCATTATTATAAAATATATAACAATATTAAGAGTTTTTAATTGATATAAATATGATCAGATATTGACTTTACTTAAACATTTTTTATTTAAATTCTAGTGGATTATATCAAAAGAAAGTGGATATCTGAAGATGCCCTTTAATTAAAATAATACTCAAATTTCACAATCTGTTATGGTTAGTTATACAGCTTTAATTCGACAAGCTACTTCTTTATTATTGAAACAGAATGTAATAATTATAATTTAAAAAACTGCTATAACCAAACAAACGGTAATATGTTTCAAAATTTTAAATAAACAAGCCTTCGATAAGAAAAATTACAAATTACATTCAGAAAAAACATGGTTAATTAAAGTTATACAATAAACCTATAATTCTTTCTACTAAAACAATCTTAATTATAAACTGTAAAGTGAAACTACTAATATCTACAAAAATAATGATCTTCAAAAGGACTTCTGGAAATCCATTTGCAAAGCTGATAAAAAAAGCAGTGACTCAAGAATATAAACGTTTATTAAAGAAAAGTTGAACTCTGATTCATTACATTCAAGTAATTGCTATAATTTTTTATGAATAAAATTGTACACTCTGCTATAGAGAATTTTAAAATAAAAAAAATGAAATGTCTGAAAACAAAGATAACATCTTAGCGAAAAAAAACATATGTCTGCCTTATTGAAATATTTTATAACCGTTTTATATATTGTAAAAAATTTTGAAAATTATTATTAAAAAAAAAATAATTATATTTTAACAGTACCAACATTTTAAATGATAAAGGAATGTAACAATTATAAAGCTAAACATACAAGTCTGAACTATGACTAATGCAGTTAAACATGTTAAATAATGTTAAACAGATGTAAGCCAAAATTTGTATTATATACTACCATATAGTAATGTGTAAATATGAAATAATAGACACAAGAAGAATATATTTAAAACTCTGAAATAGAAGTAAAAATCATATCTGTATTTATCAGTATGTTGAAATAAACTGTATTAAATCCATAAATAATAAATGAACTTAAGGGCATTAAAATAAATAAAATAATATATTATCTAATGAACTATCAGAGATTTTTACTATGAAAAAGACCTGTACTTTTCATTGCCTTGAGAGTGCATCACGGAAGTAAAATAGTATATTATTTAGAAAAACAAACTTAGCAAATTTATTACTGCACAGGATATCTAGTCACTATAAAACCAGCAAACAAAATATCTTGTACTAGCAGGTGTTGACATTTGCAGCTAACTGAAAGTCCCGAAAATTCAAATACAATGCAGGATAATGTTAACTTTGTATAAAATGACACACACACTGGATTTACTTTATTTGGCCACCTGCTATTTATTACCAATTATATACATGGCAAATGGGAGCCATTCTTCAAAGTATGATCATACATTTTTTTTTTTTAATGTAAATGATGGAACCCTAATTAGACACTTCCTACTGGCTCAAAGGGTTGTTACTTTGTTTCTGCATTATCAGTTCCACATTACCTCTTCAATTTGTCTATTGATTTCACTATTTTGATTTAGACTCGTTTTGCTTAATATCAGCAGACATATTACATGATACATCGAATCTACAAATTTTAATATCTTTATCCTACTGAAGTTTAGAAAAAACTCATATGTTGTCCAAGATAATGCTGGTTTTGTACAAAAAGTCAACTTTACTGCATTCATTTTATTTGGCCAATTGCTATTCATTACCAATAATAATAATATTTGATGGCAATCTACATATATGCATGCTTTCTATAAATTCTTTGAAATGTATTACATATTTGCTATCAATCTGAGTGGTTCAATACTTGTTTTTAGATTCTCTCTATTCCTTTTTTTGTTCAATTTATCCATTATTTTTGCTATTTTGGCCTGGACTTGAGTTTTTTCAAGAGAAATGCTAATATTATATTTATGTTTTTAGTTTGCTGTTTTTATCTATATATTACATTCTAAATATTTAAGGCTATAAAAAATAAAAAAAACATTAATATATATTGTTTTATTTTTCATCCTTGCCTAAATGTAAGAAAATTAATTTAAATAGAACTAGAAAAATTAAGGTTTTATACACTAAACTTTTTATACTTTAATTTTGTGCTAGAGGTAAGTTGTCTATTTCATATACAGTGCTCAGAAGGTTAATTAAGGAGCAGTCTTTTAAATATAATATTAATATTTGTAAATAATATTGATACATGATAGACTTTAGATTCAGTCTATAAATTGGTTTTTGAAATCTTGGTAAATAAGAAAATATAAAGGTTTGAATAAAATTTTACATTAAGTAATTTTATTGCAGTTGAGAAATTAAAAAACTCAAAAACAGTTAAAAAGTACATGCATCGATTATCCAGGCTGTCGGACTGAAACCACTATGAAAACTCCACTTTGCTCCTACTGTTGATTGGTGTTATTTGTTTTTAACAGCAAAAATTAAAAAGGGTATTGAAATTTATTACAAGATGTCTAGTGTTTATAGTGAAGATTTTATGCCAAAGCCAATGATTTTTCACTGGCAACAACTATTCATAAAAGGAAGTCGACATTACCCAATGAATAAAGAATACATGTAATTTGTCAGTCACAAGTTTTGCATTAAGAGTTCCAAAGAGGGATGTTTATAGGTATCTGCTTCGCTTACATATATCTAACCTTGCACCAAGTGATTTCTCCCTGTTTCTGCTGTAACATTTTAGGGGAAAACACTTTGGAAACAAGAATGATTTGAAACAATTGGTTGTGAAGATGGCTAACCAAAATGGCAGCTGTATAACATGATGCAAGATTGAAAAAAACCATTTATGATGGTATTAAAAATTTATTGAAAACCAAAGCGAGTATGTAGAAAAATACATTTTACATGTACTCAATAACACAAAATCCCTCTAACCACAATAATTTTTTTTAACCTTATGTACATTCAGTTGTACAGTGACCATCCTCAGAGGCAACAAACTGAGAATTGTTGTTGCCTTTTAGGATTGTTGTTTGCTACTGCAAAGAGTATAAAATGGCAATATCACATTGCATGAAGCAAAAACAATTTGCTAAATGATCACTGAATACTAATCCCATTATTATAACCTTAAAAACCTTCTAATAACGATTCCTCTGATAAACCCGTCATAAAGAAAAAGAAATACTATATTGATGCTATTTACACAACCTAGCCTGAGAAATCCTGAACATCTTGAATTAAAAGCGCTAAATATGGAAGAAGCTTAACAGCCGGACCATTTAAGCACCATCTATAATCTTTGGAAACAATTAAGGACATGATATAAAATATATATTAAAATATTTTAATTCTAACAATGATTTTAAAATTCTCTATATTAACAATAAAATATATTAGTAACACAATTTTTTTAAATACTTATAAGTGTTAAATATCACATCTGTTCTTAGGTCACTGCCTCTCTTACTCTTGTAACATTGTGACTGAAAGAAGTTTCTTTACTAGACGAAATTATTACAATCATAACTAAATCTGAAAATATATAAATGATTAATGCTACTTAAGATTAATTTTTTGTTTTTGTTTTTTTTTTTATGGAACATTAACTAAGTAAATACAAATTAGGAAGGAATATCTGAGCACAAATTAATAATATACCATGTACAAACTAACTAATTATTTATACAACAAAGCCCTTAGCAAAAAATCACCTGATAACATCACAATGGTTGTGTTTCAATGTACACAAGTGTCTTAATTTTGCTTTTATTTACATTACTGCACTAAAGCAACTGTTTGGTTTTTGCATAGCAAAATCTTTCTTGACTTTATTATTATAAATAATTATCTACATTTCTCAAGATCATTAAAATTAACTATAACTAATTATATAAATAACTATTTTACAAACATTTGCTGATTTGTAATCAACATTAAAATAACGAATTCAATTCCAATAAAAACTGTTTTTAAAAAAATGTCTAAATCAGCATATCTTAAACCGTTGTTTGTTTTCTAGAAGCCTGTATATTCAACTTACTCATGAATTATTAGATTCTGGAAAAGATAAACTTAAAATGTTGTGACAGTATTTATACAGTACAAACATATATATATATATATAAATTTCACTAATTTTGCGACAAAAAAATCTAAAACACAAAGATTGTATGTATCAAATTTTTTCTATGCTTGTTTTTTTGATTGAATCCTCACACAATATTTTAAAGCATTCTCAGTATTTTTAATTTTACCTATCTCTATACATGTAATACCTGTTCATCAGAATCTCACACATAATAATAACCTCAATGTTGTTTAAAGGTAAAATCGACAGTCGAGGAAAACACTATATGGATATATAAAAATAATGTAATATAAGAAGAGTTTCTGTAGTTTAGTCCAAACTATTTCAGCAAACTAAACAACAGAATAAACTTTCCATAATTTATTTGAAAAAATAAAGCTCACCAATCATTTCCTCATTAAAACCTTACAGTAGTTAGTTACCATAATCAATTATAGCATTAAATCTATTATGGCAGTTTAATAAACTGATAGATCTTACAGGTACTTGATTTGTTTTTAGATTTATAGTTACTATTTAGCTGGCTATATGTCAATAAATCACATTATAGTATATCATTATTTTAAAGTTGAACATTTTTAATATTCAAATGCTTTTAAAATAAAAACATGGCAATAATTGAGTAACATTTATATAAACACTGATGTCAGTAACACACATATATGAGCAACTTTCTTATTTAACATGATTAAAATAACACAGAACACACTAGTTTAAAATACTTTACAAAATGTCCCTTGAAAAAACATTATTAAAACTCAATTACTTGGTGTATGTTTTAAAACACTTTATATAAATCTAACATTTCTAATACAACACAAACATTAAAATAAACCAAACACTAATTTTATTCACATCTTACAGCTTCAATAATGGTAATAGTTAGTATGTTCTCTAGTAATATTTTGTTTTTTACACATAAATTGGACTCTCTTTTAAAAATATAATTATAAGCACACAGAAACATTTATACACATATGAACGTATGCATGTGTTAAGACAAATACATAGATACTCATAGCAGAAATATTAACAAACAAATTAGTTTTTAAACTATAAAATTTACAAATGAAAATTATTTTATAGTTCATTAGTCACTAGATGACAATCTTAAGACCTTAGTTTTTTCATAGGTGAATTACTGTTCATTTAGTCATATTTTTTATTTCTAGATACCTTATTCTGTATGGTTTTGATTTTTAGTTTCTGTAGGAATATAAACTAAACGTGAATTTTTTTAAATCTGAGAGCAACTTTTACTTAATGTTTTCTAAGTTACAAGTGAATGAAAACTATTCTATTAATTTCAGTATTATTATTTTAAAAAATGGGTGGATGCATTAAGTTTTAAGTTTAGTGTCATAAGTTGTTAACTCCATTGAAATGAAATCATTTTAACACATCAGATAATTTTTGCTTCATATGAAAATTGATAATAGCAAATAATGAAACCCATAATTAATATTTAGAACAATACTATAAGGTGAAGAAAATATGCATTTATGTAAATTTTTAAGATAGAATATTCAATAAAAGCCTCAAAATATTCAACACAAAATTTAGGAAACCTTAAAATGTTTGTCCTTTCTCATATACTAATTATAAATACATATAATAAAAACTTTGGTGCTTAAAACCTTAACATTTATAAAACCAATAATAAAGCCAAATATACAATGATATCTGAAAAATTTATTTACACAATAAGCTATTTATTTCACCTGACTATACCTTTTGTTAACAGTGTCACAGTTTTCAGTATGGTTTTTAGCCATAATATTGATTTTAAATATTTATCTCATATGTATTAGAGGAGTTTTGGAAATATTAAACAAACCAATAAAATCAAATCCTCTATTTTTTGTACTTAAGATTTTCAAAATTAATAAGTTTTCTAAGCTTAGTAAAATAAAATATTTACTGGAGATAACTAAACCTTACTACAAAAAAAAAAAACATATAAATTAAACAAATAATAATGTAGAAGTATTAACCATGCACAAAAACTCAGCATTAAAGCATATTATTGGAATAGAGTTATAGAAAGTTTCAAAATCCCTTGCTTAACACAGGGTAATTTGTTGTTACTTTACAGGCGCATATCCAAGGGGGGGCGATCGCCCCCCCAACCCTCAATAACTTTGGGTTAAAAATCGACAATATATTATTAAATTCGGACTTTCTATTAAATTAGACTTTTACTTAAGTTAATTCGTCTTTTATTCTAAATAAAAAATTAAAATTTAATTTTTAATTTGAAAATGTGACGCGTTCCCTCGGCATACGCTCGTAAACGTCTAAACGTTTTAACAACAGATAGCGCTAGTGAAGCTTAGTCTCGAACATATGATTTTCAATACGTAATTTTGCAAGCGTAATATTGGCAGTTGAGTCCGGAATTGTTCGTGGAAGAATAACTACTTATATTAATTAATAAACCATTTTTATAATAATAGCTTATTAGGAAATTAATAATATTCTCTAGCCATAAGTGTTATCGAAACTAGAATAATTATTTATTAAAAAGTCTAATTTGCTACGAATCTTTATCACGTTACCGATTTCTAGCGCAAGCGTAAAAAGAACTTTTTCTGTTCTATGTTTTTACATACACGCACACACACACACACATTATATATATATATATATAATGCATCGATCGCCCCCCCCCCCAAAGCAAGTCGCTGGATACGCGCCTGCTTTACAATACATTAACTGACAACAAACTTTACAATTTCTAAATTTAGCTTTTGCTATATAATTTTTTTATTGTCACTGAAATCAATCAACTTACACAACTGCCTACGAAATTTTATCACACATGAAATACACAACATAGAAAAATATACACAACATGTACTTAAAGTTGTAAAGGTAGAGAAGTACAATTGTACAAACTGTATGCAATTGTTAATAGTCTGAGTGCTACTATAATATGAAAAAGAAAATTAAATTTTTTCTCAGTAAAAATTATATTATTGTAGTATTTACAATAAATTTTAAATGAGATATCTCTATCTGAAGACAAATTACCCATGTGTAAATATGAGAGTTAACTTTATTTTATTGGTACAATCTGTAAGTACAAATAATTATCGTTTAAATATCTGGAACTTTACTGTTCAATATAGTTTACATATTTAGATTACACTTTGAGCAGCTAATGTTGGAAGCATCAAATATTAATAAATGTTTAAATATAATTAAAGGTTCATACAATTCCCATAGAAAATTAAATGCTATGTAAATATTCAACAAATTAAAATACTATTAAATTAAGGAGTTTGAGTTTCTACAGGGAAAAAACATTCAAGCAATGTAGTAACAGTTTTTGAACTAACCGTTTTGTTGACTTAAATATTGGAAGTGACAAAAAAAATATTTGGTGTAATTTAAAAATATATTGCTGTACTAAGTTTGGAAATTCTGAAACTTTCAATGAATATCATATTACTCTTTTATTCTAAAAAAATTACATTAAATCAACAGGTAAATCTGTGCTTATTTCAATGTTATATTGAATTCAAAATAAAAGAAAATGTTGAATTTTTAAGAATAGTTTTTAATCAATAAGTATATATTATTTTTTTTTTATTTGAAGTATTAACATCATTATTTGTATAAAATAAGTAATTGTTTGTATCTCATAACATTGATCAATGGGACGGAATTATGCCTCGTTGCTGAGAAATAAATGGTTATTTATTTATCATGAAATTGGTGATTAAATATCTCTTTGATAATTTTTTGTGATAAAATCTCCTGTCATTAGCAATTTTTTTATAAATAATCCTAATTTTCATCATTTTTATTTCTTAGTGAACTGGTTTAAAAAAATAATAAATAATGTTCCTTTAATATACTGTTGAGTTTTGGAAGACAATAAATAATTTGCCTCTAACATTGTACATTTATAAATCAATCACAAATGTTGGTATATTATAAACGTTAATTTATTATTCCTACCCTTAGGAAGATAATCTCTTTTCCCCAGAAACTCCTTAACTTACCATTTAAATATAAATATATTAGATTTTTTATTCACTCCTTTTTCTTCAATGTAGTCTGTTTTGAAAATATGCTAAATAAACAGCTCTATCAATCTACTGTAACCTAACAATTTAGAAAAACAATTGTTTACCTTAAAATTAAAAACAGTTAATTTTTCCATTTTTTTGTTGTAAAAACAAGTTTGTTAGCCTTATAGGTTTTTTACCAGTCTATAAGGGTATTTTTCACAGTATTCATGCTGGTAAAATACAAAACATTTAGTATACAGTTTGTTAACCCACTTTGTTCTATTTACATCATAAAATGTAATAAGCAGTGTTATTTTCTAATTGAGCAGTATAATATGATAATCTATTACCATCTAGTCAAAAATATTTATCCAAAATATATTCATTATACTGAAAATACAAAAAACCTTAAGATTAAATCCTAAACTGTAATTATACTGGTAAGATAAAACAAGAAAAGATATTCATGGACAATTGAAGACAATGTTCAACATCAATTCCTTAGTTGCATGTAAAATTAATAAGCAAATATGTTTGGTCAAGTTAAAACGTTAATTGAAGTAGTATTAATTTTCTTAAGACTTGTCAACAATATTCACAATATAGTTATAATTCAATGAGCTACGTCTTCTTTTTTTGTTTTGAGATATTAATAATTTAATGATTTATACACGAAAGAAAGTTGCTTTATCTGATATACTTTGCTTATCTCTATTAACACTTATCTTCTAAACTATGCAAAGTAATGATTTTATACAAACATTTAAAATTATTCATATTTAAACTGACAAAATAATGGTTAATATTTTTAAAAGTTTGCAATTAAGAAGTGAAAATAGGAGATATGACACATAAATTTAGAACAAATGAAATAAATAAACTATCACATTATTACCTGAGTGGAGTTGAGCTTTAATGAAATTTATACAAATTAGCTGCATATTGGTTAACCCATATGTTTTGTTCATATAAACATTTTAGATTACTACAAATTCAATAAACATTATTGTATGAAACTAAATAAAGGAATGGAATATTATAATCTAAACCACTGGTTGATACACTGAAGTCCTAATTCTCCATAATAGCCTTTAAAAAAAAAAAAGAATGCAGTTTATTGAAAAGGAGACAAAAATTAATAAAACACAAAACTTATGAAAACTAACACACACTTCAAGTTTCTATAACGCCAGTGTAAAGTAAATACAGGGATGGACAATATATGTGTATATGTGCACATCTGCGATATCAATAACCATAGATTTTTGACTTATACAAGTCATAAGTAACTATTAAGTAACTGAGTGAAAATTACTAACTTACTTGCTGAAAAAGTTTTTACTTAGTTACTCAATTATTAATGATTTATTCAGTGAATTCAATATGATTAGAACAAGCAACTTTTATAATAAGTATTGGAAAAACTCCTGAGACATTGAATAGTACTGACGTTTTTTTCAGAACACAACTTTTTTTCATTTTATATCACTGATAAAGGTAATGGTTTAATTAAATGCTAACATATTTTCTTAGAGATTTTCTTTAACATTGGTAAAATGAGAGTAAAGTGTGGTTATGTATTGTTCCAGATGTCAGCAAAGCGTAAAGACAATGGAACTTAAAACGCAATTTTATACAAATTAAATAACAGACCAAATATAAGACAAATGCCAACACAAGAATATTACATACAGCCATTCAAAAGTGTATGATCTTGTAAATATCTATTTATTTATGTTCACACCAGGTTGGAAAACACTAAAGATAAGACTTAAACAATGAAACCTGAAACTTTTGTGCTATGAGGTATTATATTATTTAATGAGAAAAATTCACACAAAATTAATCTTTGGGAAATGTGCTATTATTTTTTTAGTTTGATACTGGTAATAAACTGGTTTTACCCAACATGAACAGCCATCTACTGGACATGTTTCATCAATTAAACTAGAATATGGTATCTTAATGATCAGACTTTAAAAAAATGTTCAAATTAACTGTGGTTTGGTGTCCTTTGACAGGTCTATTATTATAGCAAGGAATCGAGACTTGTAGAAACAATCAAGTATGGTTATAGAATATTCCATAAAATATACTTATAAAGAAATAATTTTATACCCTTAATAAATAATGCTTTATTTGTTTCAGAAATTGTTGCAACACATTTCTTTGTATAATATGCTGGTAGTAAATCCTACTAAAAAAGAACCTTTTTTCCTGAAATACCAATAATTGTATTTATTATTCATAATAACAATTTGAGAACTTAATTTACAAAACAAAACACTTTCATTTAATTTAATAACTTGTTTTAAAAATAACTATAAGCCTATTTAACAGACTTCTTTATTGCCTATTTTATAATTCAAAATATGGGATTAAAAATGATGCAGCAATTGTTAATGGACAAAATTATTACCTTCTGTTAATTTTTTATATAGTAAAATTATTAAAGTAAGTTATTTAATAAAAAAATTAATTAAATATACAAATATATATTAGTTATAACAACACACTTTTGGATATTCTGGATTACTCCCCATCATATTTATTTACATTCCAATTGACAATAAAATAATTTTTACAGTCAAGATTTTTTTTAAATTAAGCGATTTATATTTTGCATCAACTGCTAATGAATCTAAAAAAAATCTCATCAATCCCTATAAATAATGAAATTTAAAAAGTGTCTTTCCTTAAAGAAGTAACAGGAATACATCTACAAAAATAAAAACCGATGCATGTCTAAATAGACGGAAATAGGCAAAAATGTATGTTTATATAACAGGAAAAGACAAAATTCTGCATTTGTGTATATGTTGCTAATTTTTTATCTTAACATAAGATTTAAAGGCAAAATTCACTTTTAATTGAATAGATTCATCTTGTTGGCAGACAGGTTTTATTCTGTCTAGATACTGTAACAAACAAATCACAACATAAAGAGCGAATTACCATACTAGTATAAGCATTAACCCTTTGATTAGCATTCGCGTACCAGTATGTGAGATCGCTCAACAGCCAGTTGGAGCATTCCTGTATATGAACGTTCTGTCATTTCTCTCAGAATAGCATTGCCGTATGTTTGGGATTTTGTTTTCTGTGTATTGTACTGTACTCTGAGTTCAATATTAGATATTATCTGGACAATAAATGCTACACAGCGTACATAGCCACCATTGGTTTGTGTTCAAAGTCTATTTTTGTCTCATGTGTTTACAAATCATTGCATGATTTTGATACAAATAAATCAGTTATTTTTAACAAATTTGTTTTCTCATCGGAACCTAAAGAAATACTTTTTTTTAATATTTTTTAATAGAGATCTGGTCAACAAAATTGTTATGGAAACCAAAAAATATTACGACTTTGTGTGTGAAAATACTACCTTGTCTAATCATTCAAAAATGAAAATGTGGACTGCTTCTAATGATAAAAAAATGTATACTTTTGTAAATATTAAATATTTTTATAACAAATATTAAAAATATTACAATAATTAGAAAATTAGAGATAAATAAAGATGACAATTTGAAAAGAGATGAAATTCAAAAATCTTTTGAAAATGTTGCTCCCAGAGATCTATCAGACCATACATATGTTGCTAATCAAAGGATTAAGACCTATATGGACCCTTATTTTGTAGAAGAAATAATGCAAATTATTTTACTGTATACCAGGTGTGCTACAGGGAAAATTATTCTACTACTTAGAAATTTAATGAGATTTTGTCTCAGAAGAAACCTGCCTTTGGTTTTACTGGTTCTAGCAAGATGGTGCTGTTTTTTTTTTTTAATTTTCAAAAGTCCAGATATTTCAAATGCATTAATTATTCTACAAACTGTTTTTTTAAAAAAACTGTTGAATAATTTTGTACAGTGATATATGATAATATAAATGGATGAAATGTCTTTTCACAAAATAATATTCAAGGGAAATTTACATTAAAACTTTTTAGTGCCTATTTTTTTAGTAGAGGTATAGTATCTAAAGTTTAGTAAATTGACATGCAATGTTTGTATATAAATTATATGTATTCAGCTTGTTTCCATTAGTTAAAATTTAATCAATGGTAACATACAGCTTAAAAACGTTTTTATAAAACAAAATTAAAATTTCTACACTTAAATTGCAGATTCAAATTCTTTCTCTTTATTGCCAGAATTAGTTTTTCTTTCAAATCTTTCGGTTTGTGGTTTTCTTTCAAGTTTATGAAATTTAATATATAATTAAAAACAATATGCACAATTGTACATCATAATATTTTCCACAAAAAGTTTTGAAATGTTCATGTTCAATTCAACAAAACATTAACATCAATGTCTTTGGTAATACATATATCTTTAAAAACAAATAAAAACATGCATAGAACTCACAAATTAATCATTTGATTTACTCATACGCGTTTCAATGACCAAGTCATCATCATCAGTGAGTGTTACTACTAATCATTAAATGATTAATTTGTGAGTTCTGTGTATCTTTTTATTTGTTTTCAACATAACCTCACAAGCTAAGCTCAAAAAATATCTGTTGACATATATCTTTGTTTAATAAGATGCAACACATTATTTTACTTGATTCAATTAATTTATGGTGATATGGTGACTAAATTACCTAGAGGAGCAGCCCCTACTAACAAATCTAGTCATGAGAGGCCTCAAAATGGCAGCCCTGTCTTAACTACACTGCAAGATGTTGACAATTAGACAAACATTACTTGAAATTAACTATTATATAAATATATTTACTAGACATTGTATGATTTCAAGTAAAATAATAAGACGTAACAAATTATGTCAGGTAATTCACTAGCCTTCCCATCTAGGAAAAATATTTGTGTAAAATTGTCTTCTTTTGTTTTATTTTCAGATTTAAATTATTTTTCCTAATTAAATCTATGATTTTAACAACTTAGAACCATCATTATATTTGACACACTAGACATTACTTATGATTTCCATTTGATACTCCTAGCTTTAAAATAGTGTAATTATAACTTTATATTATACTTACAATACAGAAAAATAATTGCTGCAATTACCTGCAATTGTTATGCGAATAAATTTTTTATGGTAAAGTGGTGAGGTAGGTGTTCAGTATGAAATGGTGTATAATTATTTAGTTGTTGGCCTATGTAATCATTAAGAAAATTACATTTGATTTAAGAAAATATAATACTTACTTCAAATATTAAATGTTCTATAACAAACCTTAAAATTATATTTTACAAAACTAAAACATTGATATTCTTTATACAACAGAATTGTACAGATAATAAAATAAATACATCTATTATTTAGTTAATGCTTAAGCTAAATTCTACTAATGAAAAATATTACAATGCTATACATAACTACAAAAACAAATAAATTTACAGTAGTATTTAACTATTCTTTTAAAAAATAACTCAAACAAAAAATAAACCATTAACATAAAATATATTTGTAATAATTAGGTTCAATATTAACATCATTATGTTTTTATAATCTTAAATTACTTAGAATCTAATGGACTAGCCTATAATACAGAAATTTGACTTTGTAAATTAGCCTATGTTAGAGAGCTAGAAACAACTCTGTCCGGCATTAAACATAATTTTATTCCTTATTCTAGTCATTATAATTAGAATTTAGCTTTATTCGATTATGAATTAAATTTGAAAAAGCATACATAGATTATTGTTCAATTATAGAATGAGAGAAATGATTTTCAATTAGAGAATAAGACAAGCTATACTTCCATTAATAATGTCTTCCATATTTAATTGTCCGTAAAATATTTTTTAAAGTTTTAACACCCCAAAATTAAGTTAACCCGGCAGAGGTCGCGTAAAAAATAAAACGTGAGGGGTTGCGCACGGTGGATTCGACCAAGTCATATTAATAATTTTAAAAAATTACTGAACAATATTTTATTTTAAAAATACAAACATTATAATTAAGTATAATGTATTTACTTAAGTTCTATTGGTTTTAATTGTAACATTATTGTATAAAATAATTCTAAATAATATTTTAAGATTTGCCAAATTTTATTTTTTTAAAAAAGTACAAGACTTTATATAAGTTGTCATAACATAAGGACTCCTTTACAAAGACTTATGTTTATTGATATATTCTGAAAGAAAATTAATTTCTGAATAAGAAAATGTACTGGATGTTTATAATAGCTGTAATGTAAAAAGACCAATTTTGAATCAAAATGTGTTGAATGTTTAAGTAAATTTATCATAATATTACAATTATAGTGATGAAATGAAACCATAAAAATTTATGATTTTGAACAAAAAATTACATATAATATGTCTAAGCACCTGACGGTTATAGCAATGAAATTCCTTACAGTTCCTCATCTGATTGATGCCCTTGGGTGGCGCAGTCTTAACAAGAAGGTACAGTGTGTTCCCTGCAGATGAATGTACGACAGTTGTTGCACCGAGTTTTTTTATTTACTGTTTTGTCTTTAGTTTCATGGACCGTATCGTCATTCACGTGCATCTTCTGCAATATTTCGTCCCTGTGACTGTAGGTACAGCATTTCTTCAATGTTTCTTTTCATGGAAAAGTTGCTTTCTAACACTACCAGGATTTTCAATCCTTTCTTCCTCACTCCTTTCTTCCCTTTCTGCGTTATCTAACACTCTAGCAAATCTTTCTTCCTCTGCTCGATTCATATTGCGTAGTAACACAATAAATATAAAACACAACGCACTAAACGATCAATAACACAAAAGTGGAATTAAAATTCATGTCACACTTTAGCACATGCGAGGGGTCGCGCACGGTGGTTTCCACACTGGCTTTTTTTAGGCTGCTACACTAAGACACTCGTTGGTGATAGCGAAAATACAAACGCAGCATTCGCCAGTGGACGAGTCTATTTGAAGGTACTGACGGGTTGGAAGCTTACAAAAATCGGTAGTTCCACATATTAAGAAAATGGTGAAGGCCCGTTGGCAAAGACCGCAACGCGACCTCTGTCGGGTTAAAGTACATAAATTGTCACATTAATAAAGATTAAAGCTAAATTACTGTGTATCATATTTTAAACAGTGGGCAGTATACCAGAGTAGAGATATTACACCGCAAGCAAATATGTAACTTTTTAAACTATCTATTAAAAAAATTTTGCAATGTACTATATTTAAAAAAGGGAAAAGATTCTTTACTAAATTAAACATTTAAATGTTAAAGAAACAAACAAAAAAACACTTTCTACAGAAATATGCCTTAAGATTTAGCTCTCATAACTTCCCATATTCTTATAATAAATAAAAAAAATTAAATATTTCCAATCTCTATAAACATACTAAGAAAAATATACATATTTCTTACCACCCCAAATGACCTCTTAAGATAGATAAAGTTCTCTCTTTTCTTTGAAAATAACTATAAAGTTTGTCTTTGGTTACCACAAGGTTTGCAGTATTTGCAATTGATGCTTCAATTTGAAAATAGACTAAGATTCAATTCTCATATAGAGTACTAAATGTTTTTGTGGAAGAACATTTCGTGTTTATAGAGATAATAAAATTTTGCTAATTTTCTTCATATTTTAAAAAATAAATTCTATCAAAATACATACGTTATACGAAAAAAGCTTTGCTATATATTATGAATCTGTCTCTTTTTTGTAATTAAATTCTGATGAAGGAACTAAGAAAATTTTGTTGTTCATTAGAAAATATAAAATACAATGAACTAACATACAACAATATAATATCGTCCTGACAAGTGTATTACTTACAATCTGCAGCCCGATGAAAAGTTTACATAACCAAGTGGTACCTTTTTAATAAAAGATATACAAGGTAAAAACTGACGCATACAAAATTTAATTTTTAGCAGAAAAGTTTTCTATTGAAAATCACCATATAACTACATGGAAATAAAATATTAGTGAAATACTATGTACAAACATATACAAAATTAATATTTTACAAGATTCTGGATCTTAAGTTCATGGAAATTGTACGACAAGAATAAAGACTTGTCAAATTCATATTAGTTTTTATTACTAATTTTTTTTTTAAATTTACTTTAGGCTGATATTTAAAGAAATAAATGATAATAAACCTCAATGAAACACTTGGCAATAAAAAACAAACCCTTTAAAATACAATGATAAGATAGATATACAATTTTAATTATATTTAAACCTACAACTTAAAATTAATTCACTATCCCAAATATATCAGTAAAGTTTCTTTACAGAAAAAAAAAATTTCTTACAGAAAATAATGATAGGTTTGTGTTGATTCAAAAACTATTACTTAATTAACAATTTTTTGAAATAATTATCACTATAGTTGCACATAGTAAGAAACAACTATTTGTCTACAATATTTTCCATTTCTATAAATATTCAACTTAGCACTTATTTCACAGCAATTATTTTTAATGTATTAATACAAATTTCTCTAATACAAATTTAGTTTATGCATTCCGAAAAAATTTCAGAGTTAAATAAAATAAGAATTTTGTAGTCTCATTAACAATAACTGTTTCAAGATTTGAATTGTTTTTAAAAAAAAGCGTTACTAATGTTTCATCACATTAAGCGTCTTTTAAACTTCAATTTACAAAGTAAAGCTTAAAATAATTTTGATACCGCACACCCGTTCAAACCCGCACACCGCATCATTCTCATTCTATAAGAGAATTACAAAAAAAATGTATTATCTGTAGGCTAAGTCAATATAAACTCAATATATTAAACTTATCGTAAATATATATTTATATATGTACAGGGTCAGATTTCATAGGTTTCATTATGCTACAGCACCACAAGAAGAACTGGTATTTTGATCCCTAGCCATCCAATAATTCGGTGCATATTCTCTTTTTTGATCAACAGAATTAAACAAAACTTTAAATATACATTACTGAAAAATGTAATTTTTCAACTTATCTCCACCTCTGCCCTTTACTTTCTGCAAGTGTTCATGGTAGCATTACATTTTGGGTGACTAATGTCAATCAACTGTGAGGAAGAGTTGATACACACTGTTAGCAATGTGACCTTCAGGCTGCTACCCAGTCCGTCTAGTGGTAAATCCTGCCCTATATATGTAAAAGTGTGTGTGTATGTGTGTGTGTGTGTGTGTGTGTGTGTATATATAGGTGTTGACAAGTAAGCTGGCACTTGGATCTAGCGTGCTGCTAAAGGTGCAGGGTGGGTGGAGATTGGGCAAAGACAGTTCTGCAAACATTTCCACGGGTGTAGACATACATCACTTACAGCATTTCGTATTTCATCTACTTCATCGCCTTCACAAGGGCTGTGAGGACAATTAATGCAACCATAAATAACGGCAGACAATGTTTTTTTTATCTAGGGTAGTACAGAATTTCTATCGATCAGTCAAGTCCCAGCCTACATGTAAACACCTGTACGTATGTATGTGCGTGTGTGTACACAAATGTAACACATATATATTTTTTGTACAACAATAATAATGTTACAACAATTACGTTACTTATAATATATTATGATGACTATCAATAAAAAATAAAGATTCCTATTTGATATTTTGGTAATAATATATAAAAATAAATCTATAATAGGTACTTTCATCTTTCTTGAACTAAATATATGCTTTGCTTCGTTAATTTTTTGTTGTTGTATAAAGCCAGATCCATTTTACTGCTTGGAAAAGTTTATAATATTATAGGTTTGAGAAGCGCAACCCATTTAACATTATATAAACATCTAAAATTATATTGGCCAAGCAGGATATATACAAAAATAGCTTATACTCTTGTATGACACAAACAATTACACAATGACAATATTTTATATTAATAACAGTAACAAAATAGTATCTACTGCATTAACTACACAGGCTAATCTCTGTAAACCTATTAGTCTAGCTTGGTTATTTTGTTTTTTACATTTCAATTTTTTATATGGACTAATGACAGATCACAGACAAATAATTCAGGTGTTTTTTAAAATGTTTTAATTGTCTGTGATCTGTCATAGCCTATATACAAAATTAATAGTTATAAACAAACATTAAAGAAAAATATTTCAATTCTTAGTAAACACAATATCAAAGACTATCCTAAAAGCTAGCAGCTGTCATTTTACTGCAATCAATCTCGTAATCCCTGAAATAATTATTCCAAAAATATTCGATGTTTTTAAAAAAAACAATTGATATCTTTGTGCTTTAATACTCAAATTCCCTCACATCAAACTCTTGTAGTTCATATAACGGAAAAAATTTCAATGGCCTAAAACAAAAGAAATTTATTCTCAACACATAAATTTTGAAATAAAAATTATTGTATGTTCTATTTGGTTATGTTTTACTTTTGTATAGTTAATGCAATACTGTTCTCTGAATATTGAATACTTAAAGAAGAAACATGCATATAATAATTTGTTCAAAAAGGTCTAGGCATGTTACATTTTGCAGTTTATATCTCTTCCAGTCCTCCATTTCCTGCACCTGTCTTCACCTTCTCCAATACTTTATTTACAAATTCTGTTGTCTGGCCTGCAATCCTTGTTTCTAAAACAATAAACAAAAATTATTTAATTAATAAATCTCAGCCTGGGAAATTACAGTTTCATGATGACTACATAGACCGACAAAAGAATTTGAGAGAATTTGGGTGTTTAATAAACATTTTGGAATATTAAAAACATTGATGGAAAAAAATTAGGTCACCCACACAAGCATTTCAAACGAGTTAGGCATGAAAACTGGAAAGCTTTTACATGTATAAGTTTAAAAAGTCAATATAAATGAAACGGGTTTGAAATAAGTTTCCAAACTCTCCGTGTGAAATTGAGATTTTAGATCAATATTAAATTTCCAACTGTACTGCTTGCATTGTTTATAAAGTATTAATTTTACAGCAGGCATTCTAAAATTTCCAAGATACTATTACCATATTTACTGCTGACCTGAAAATGTGGATATATACCCGTTGTTCGAGTCAGCGCTCGAAGTTTGAATTTGCTTTGATCTACCTAACAGCTGTGCCGTGACGTATTGGTCACGTGATCTCTGACACGCTAATCGATATTGAAAAAGTATTGATTTTCTTTGATGAATGCTACGCACCCCCACTCCCTTTTTTTTATTCTAGGTACTTTTTCCGCTTCAGCACACAAAGGAGAAGCGTTCTGTCCCTCGACTAGTGCAGTCCTACGTTAAACCGCGCCGCTTATTTCCGCATGGGTTTTGTTTCAGACAATTTAAAGTACCGCTTTCGTGCGTTAATTGTGCTTCAGGTGCGGACCGCGTTAATGAACATTTTAATGAACATTTTAACTGTATATTTTCGCCGTGTTAGTAAAAGTGTCGCCCGATTTCACCGGTTGCGCAATCTTAGTGCGAGTACTCGCGGTAATAAGCTAAGTGCTTTGTAAGCTTAACTTTACGTTTACTCATAATTTCAATTGAGTTTTTTAGTTGCGTGATCGCCTTCAAGAATTCTACGCTGCCTAAGACGACCACAGTACTGTGGAGACTTCACCTCGATTCCAACGTTGCATCACTTCTTACCTAGGGTAAGTGCGTAGTTAAGAAATATGAACAATTTATAATTTATTTGTATTAAATTCAGTGTCGTTGCGTTTTATTGTTAAATGACTCGGTTTTGCTCAGAACTGTGTTTAAACTTGCTATGTTAAATATTAACGTAAATTACGCAATCCAGAGTAACCTTGTTAACAATAGGGTTTACCGCACCTCGTGGTTTTATTTCTAACCTTTTTAATCTGCGGATTAAACATTGGTCCCCACTGGGCCGGATTATTTGAATTATTTCAGTGACCTAGGGTTGTTCTTTAAATTTCACGATAATTGTATTAGTGACCACGTGGTTCCTTTGTAACCAAATTAAACATTTGTTGAGTTATTTCAGCGATAAAAATTTACAAATTTAAAATTTTTAAAGCTGTGACTAACGTAACCATGTGCTTACCGCGACGTGGAGAAATGTGCGTCACATCGATACAGGAAAACGGTAACGATAAATACCGGTGCCACATTGCGCAATAAGCCACGTGGCTCATAGTTGCATCGATCGATACACGAGTACGAACAAGGAAGTGTTTATGCTTGCTACGACTTACAAATTCTATACAGTCCACTTTATTATCGCGTTTGAACTTATAATGAGTTTTTAAATTTTAATTGTTTGCGGTTTTTGAAATTTATTATTAAAATGGAAATTAATACGGAGTATTATTTGTCTAAATTGAGAGATATTGTAGGCGAGCTGGAACAAGTGAAAAATGTGCTTAACGATAAAGAAATACCAGAAGGCCTCGCACGGGAAATTCGTCGAATTCAATCCAATTTTATTGAAACTTATGATATATTGGAGAAAACGTTCGCCAGTCAAGTTGCCGATCTTGCTGAAAACGCATTTAAAATTAAAAAGCAATTTCAAGATATGTATTTGCCAATGTTGGCTAAATATCCGAGCATTATTAAGACCGAGGTGAAGTTAACCTCGCAGGTCAACCCCGGCACAAGTTCGCCTCACTTACCTAACCTTACAATGCCTAGCTTTTCAGGCAATAGTAATGAATGGATTGATTTTATAACAATGTTTGACTCAATGGTACATTGCAATAGCAATATTAATGCAATACAGAAATTTCAGTATTTAAAGTCAGCGCTTAAAGGAGACGCGTTAGCCATTGTTACGGGACTTACAATATCTGAGCATAATTATGATATCGCATATCAAGCCTTACGCAATCGTTATGCTAACCCTCGCCGTTTAGCTGATCATTATTTTCAAATCATTAAAGACTTTAAGCCTATTAAGAACGCGTCTCAGAGTGAACTTAATCGATTTTTAACCGCACATTCAAATGCTGTTTGCGCAATAAAGGCTGTCCAGTTAGACGACTTAGCGGACTTCTTGCTTTTTCAAATGTCTGTTGGTAACTTAGACGCACAGACTCGACTTAACTTTGAAACCAGATTGGGAACAAATCAAATGCCCACGTACAGACTTTTAAATGATTTCGTCACTGAGCAGGCTAGGGCAATGGAGTTGCTCAATCAACCCTCTGCCGCGACTGCAGTTAACTCAAGATTAGGTCAGCAACCTCGAGTGATGGTCTCTGCGTTGAATGACTCAAATAACAGCGGTGCCTCTAATTTAAATATTGAACCTGTCGAAGCTAACCTCGAAGCTGAACATAGTCCAACGGTCCAGCCGTCGACGTCTTATGTTAATGCGGCTACGTCTCAAATGCTACCACGCACTTATGCGCCCAGACCTGTGATGCAGAGCCCCATACGGCCGTCTGCAGGAGGGAGACAAGGAAATGTGCCGCCAATTACGAACGCGCCTAGGCTTTCAGTTTTCCGACATCGGTTGCCACCGCTTCACATGGCTCAAGCCAACATATCAACCACTCATACTGGGATGTGTTATTATTGTGGCTCAAACCATAACGTTTTTAATTGCCAGTCGTTTCTGGAATTAACTGTGTCCGAACGTAAAAGTGCCATTGGAAAATTACGACGTTGTTTTAACTGTCTTGGATCACACTTTCAGTCCAAATGTAAATCGATGAAACAGTGTAAACAGTGTGGAGAGTCACACCACACATTGTTACACGACAACTCTCCTGCACAACAATGACTAGTTTTACCGCGACACCCTCGTTCAACAGCCAGACCCGACCTCGCTACTCGATCGCTACCGCATGCTCTTTCTTGTAATATTGAAGCTTCTCTCGCCCTGTTAGGCACCGCGCAGGTCATCATTCAGGACCAATTTGGCCGACCGCTTCCATTTAGAGCACTTATAGATCCAGGCAGTCAAATCTCTGTCATAACTAAGCATGCGAGCACTCTGTTGAATTTACCCGCTCGGAAATCAAATCTTTCTTTGATTGGTGTCGCAGCCAAGACAACCCGCATTCATGAGTACGTCACTTTGCTTATTTTCTCGAGACATGACCCCGGTGTCATGCTGACCGCAGAAGCCGCTGTGCTTCCCCGCATTACTGACCCGCTTCCATCTACCGCTTTGGCGCCTTGCATACGCGCTCAATATCAGCACTTACCGCTGGCTGACCCTCAGTTCGACACCCCTTCCGGTGTTGACATCATTCTAGGTGCTGACATTTTCACACAGATACTTGTGAACGGACCTTGCAATATTATCCACGGACAACCCTCGGCACTCAACACCAGGTTAGGTTGGGTCATCATGGGTTCCATACCTTATAGCATGCCTCAGCAGCCACGTGTATTCATCACTACTCTGAAGTCAATCGATGACAACATTAGACGCTTTTGGGAAGTTGAGGAAGTCGCACCAGCAAATCACCTCAGCCCTGAAGATCAACTGTGTGAAGAACTGTTCGCAACCACCACTGATCGTGACGCAACGGGAAGATACATCGTAGCACTCCCATTTAAGCCGGAAGCTATCTCGCTCAAGTCTAACCGTAACACTGTTCTTGCGAGTTATCATGCGTTAGAAAAGCGTTTAAACCGCCAGCCTGAGGTAGCCATACAATATCACCAGTTTATGGCCGAGTATATCGCTCTAGGGCACATGTACCCTGCCCTCCAGGCTTCCGACTATCTTATTCCGCACCATTGCGTATTTAAGACCACCAGCTCTACTACTAAGCTTAGAGTGGTATTTAACGCGTCATCACCCGATTGCCACGCAAACACTCTGAATCAGCAAATGTTATCCGGTCCTAAACTGCAAAAGGACTTGGCTAATTTAATCATCTCTTTCCGTTTATATACTTACGCTGTTTGCACCGACATCAAGATGATGTACCGTCAAATTTTGGTCCGACCTGAGGATCGTTCGTACCAGCACATACTTTATCGGTCTTCACCTCAATCACCGTTAATCGAGTATGAGCTAGCTACGGTCACCTATGGCCTAACTCCTTCCGCTTACTTAGCTCTGCGAACGCTGGAACAACTAGTAAAGGATGAGGGAACCCGCTATCCTACAGCCTCCGAAGCAATCCTTCATCAGACCTACGTAGATGACGTCGTCGCTGGAGCCGACACGCCCGAGGCCGCTAAGACGCTAATACAAGAACTTATTGACATTTTCGCTCGCGCCGGCCTGGAACTCAGAAAATGGTCGTCGAATGAACCCTCGCTACTCGCAACGCTACCTTCCTCTCACTTGGAAAATCCGCTGTTGTCTCAGGACGAATCCGCTGCCATTAAAATATTGGGCTTGCAATGGAACCCCTCGTCAGACTCGTTCTCGTATCAAACTCAAACTTTTACGCTGGTGCCCACAAAACGCACCATCTTATCCTACGTCGCTCGCACCTTTGACCCGCTTGGCTTCTTAACGCCTATTACCTTTTGGATTAAGTCTTTTCTTAAACGCTTGTGGTTGGAGAAACTGGACTGGGACCAGCCTCTGCCAACCCCTCTACTCGATCAATGGGACAGCTTCATTGTCCATTTCGCTTGTTTGTCCGATATTCAAATTCCTCGCCATGTAGGCACGCGATCAGCTAGTCATCGCATCGTTGGGTTTTGTGATGGTTCCGAAGCAGGCTATGCTGCTTCTATCTATTTGAGATCTGAGCTTAACGGGTTTGTCAACGTCAGCCTGTTGAAAGCTAAAAGTAAGGTAGCCCCTGTTAAATTACTTACCATACCTCGTTTGGAACTTTGCGGCGCAGTACTGCTGGCTAAGTTATACAAATCAATTCAACCAGCTCTTGATTTCATTCCAATCGCTAACACTATCTTCTTTACTGATTCTGAGATAGTACTTCATTGGATTCAGACCCCGCCTCATCAATTGAAAACTTTCGTAGCTAACCGCATCACTGAGATTGTGTCAATCACCTCCATGGATCATTGGTTTCATGTCTCGACTCTTGATAACCCCGCAGACGTCGCGTCTCGCGGTTGTTTGCCTGATCAACTTGCTACACACCCGCTCTGGTGGCATGGACCTCCTTGGTTATTACATTGTCCTACCACTTGGAATCTGTCTAGGCCTAAAGGCACTAACCCGGATCAGACGGAAACAAAGGTTGAGGCTAAGGTTAATTGTACCGCTGTGCCAGAGCCCAACCGTCTTATGGAAATCATTGAGAAACATTCGAGCTTAACTACTCTTCATCATGTTTTCGCGTATGTATTACGATTCATCGATCACTGTCGCAACAAGAGCCTGGCGATCGGCCATCATCACAACACACGCTATAAGGCCAAAGCAGCCTCAGTTAAACCTACGCTACGACCGCTGTCAGTACAGGAGTTGGATAACGCAAAAGCTGTATGCGTTAAGCTGGTACAAACCTCTGTCTTCAGTGAAGCTCTGCAAAAGCTTCAAACTGGTAAACGCGTCAACGACCATTTACGTAGCCTAACACCATTTATCGACGCCCATGGTCTACTCAGGGTGGGCGGTAGACTTGATCATTCGGCTCTTAGTTACGATTCTAAACACCCGCTTCTGTTACCAAAGCGCCATCATTACGTTGACCTCATCTGTGACCATTATCACAAGCTGGCCTTGCATGC
The DNA here is from genome assembly GCA_036971475.1 of Prosapia bicincta. Classification (NCBI taxonomy): domain Eukaryota; kingdom Metazoa; phylum Arthropoda; class Insecta; order Hemiptera; family Cercopidae; genus Prosapia; species Prosapia bicincta. Next base: position 42,445,312 of record JBAIZL010000007.1, read on the forward strand.
TGGACCGCGTACCACTCAAGCCTTGATCAACAGTGAATTTTGGGTCATAGCTCTGCGATCATTACTTCGCCAACGCATCCATGCGTGCATTCGATGTTTCCGCATGCAAACTAAACCACGCCAGCCCATGATGGCACCTTTGCCCTCATCGAGAGTTACGCCGTCTCCACCTTTCTATAGAGTCGGGGTAGATTTCGCTGGACCTTTTGACACAAAGGCCAACCATTTGCGCACCTCCAAGCTATTGAAAGCTTACCTCTGTTTATTTGTATGTATGACCACTAGAGCAGTTCATTTGGAATTGGTGACCGACTTATCTACTGATGCCTTCCTCGCCGCATTACACCGCTTCACCGCTAGACGAGGTTTACCTTCAGAAATTTATTCCGATAACGGCACGAATTTTACTGGCGCTGCTAACCGACTTAACGATGTCTACAAGTTTCTGGACCGCTCTAGCTCACTTATTGAACGCAAACTAGCTGACCAACGCATCAGTTGGCATTTCAATCCTCCGGCTGCCCCTCATTTTGGCGGACTTTGGGAAGCCGCTGTCAAATCCGCTAAGTTGTTATTGCGACGCACTGTAGGCAACACCACTCTCACCGCTGAAGAGCTATCTACTCTGTTCATCAGGATAGAAGCCATTTTGAACAGTCGTCCTATTTTCGAAGTTTCGCCAGACCCCAGTGAAGGAGCGTCCTTTCTCACTCCTGGGCATTTTCTGATTGGCCGTCCACTACTGTCACTTCCCGAAGAATGTTATACTGAGCCTCCGCTTAAATCTCGATGGTCTATGCTCCAACAGATGTCCAACCGCTTCTGGAAATTTTGGTCCACTCAGTATCTACACACTCAGATTCAACGACACAAGTGGAATAAGGACTCGACGCCACTCAAGGAAAATCAACTCGTCTTCATAACTGGAGAACACTCAAGCCCCCTTCATTGGCCTATGGGAAGGATCATCAGTCTGCATCCTGGAAAAGACCGCGTCTCTAGAGTAGCTACGATCCAGACCGCTCACGGACAGCTGAGACGACCAGTCAACAAGCTCGTCGGCTTTCCGCTTCATCCTTAGATTTTCACCGCTTTTCTACAGCCTCTTCTTCGGCGCTCTTGCCCTGTTGATTCTTTTGGTCTTTTTCGTTTTCCCTGCCACTTTCTTCTTCGGCACCCTCGGGTCCCGGTGCTTTATGGTTCTTCGCCCCCCACCCACCTGGCGGATTAAAAACATTCGTTTTGGTGGGCGGTATGTTCGAGTCAGCGCTCGAAGTTTGAATTTGCTTTGATCTACCTAACAGCTGTGCCGTGACGTATTGGTCACGTGATCTCTGACACGCTAATCGATATTGAAAAAGTATTGATTTTCTTTGATGAATGCTACGCACCCCCACTCCCTTTTTTTTATTCTAGGTACTTTTTCCGCTTCAGCACACAAAGGAGAAGCGTTCTGTCCCTCGACTAGTGCAGTCCTACGTTAAACCGCGCCGCTTATTTCCGCATGGGTTTTGTTTCAGACAATTTAAAGTACCACTTTCGTGCGTTAATTGTGCTTCAGGTGCGGACCGCGTTAAAAGTGTCGCCCGATTTCGCCGGTTGCGCAATCTTAGTGCGAGTACTCGCGGTAATAAGCTAAGTGCTTTGTAAGCTTAACTTTACGTTTACTCATAATTTCAATTGAGTTTTTTAGTTGCGTGATCGCCTTCAAGAATTCTACGCTGCCTAAGACGACCACAGTACTGTGGAGACTTCACCTCGATTCCAACGTTGCATCACTTCTTACCTAGGGTAAGTGCGTAGTTAAGGAATATGAACAATTTATAATTTATTTGTATTAAATTCAGTGTCGTTGCGTTTTATTGTTAAATGACTCGGTTTTGCTCAGAACTGTGTTTAAACTTGCTATGTTAAATATTAACGTAAATTACGCAATCCAGAGTAACCTTGTTAACAATAGGGTTTACCGCACCTCGTGGTTTTATTTCTAACCTTTTTAATCTGCGGATTAAACACCCGTGCTAAAATAAAAATGAGGTTTTTTAAAAGCTTTAGTAGCTCTTTCTTTCTTTTTTTAATCAGGTTGTGTAGGAAGTTACAAAGAGTCCAGGTGTTTGGCAAATACAGCAGATTCTCCCACATAGAATAGTATAAATTATTTGTTCTCTGAAAACTTATAGAGGGATTTTATTATGGTAATTATTTATATTAAACAATAAATAATATTTTAGTATGCACATGTATAAAAACTTGCATCCACAATTGGAAAACCTTATGATCTAATGAATAATATACCATCAGTTATTCACAATGATCCACTCCTTCATACTTAAATTATAGTGTAAAATAAGAAAGGGTGTTGCAGTAGAGTTTATGAGTGTTTTGTTAAACAAAAACTTTTCCAAATTCACTACACAGTTGATCCTAAAAGGTAATGGCCTGAAATGTTGTGTCTGTTAAAACTACTTCAAATGATATATGAGGACTGTAGTGTAAACATATCAGTAATATTTCTTGTAACTTAACAACTGTTAATAAGTGTTTTGTAAACAAATACCACCCTACCGAATAGTCTCTGTGCTGAAACTTGACTTCTGTTTATTGAAAAAACCTTAGAAAGCTATAATCTGAAGATATCATTATTGAATTTTACTTAAAATATGTTGACTGATTTTTGAAAAGTTGTATGTGAAAGACTGAGATAAGGCCAGGCAGGTTTTTAGAAGTTTATGGTGGTGCTATCTTGCAGCAAATGCTCAAAAGTAACCCTCTTATTACCCTTAGTTGTGCTGAGTCAGTAGAAGGCGAAAGGGCTGCGACATTATGAGTTGATCTAAGGCAAGTCCTCACTTATGTAATTATTACAAACATATAAAACAAGATAGGTTTTTGAAACATAATTGGTTTAAGAAACTGGTAATTTAGCCACAAAATACGATATTAAGAAATGATCTGTCATTGCATGTTGAGACCTGACAATAAGCTTTTATTAATGGCATCAGGGTGTGCACAACAGCCCCTAGGTGGCCTATAAGCTTGCAGATGTGGCCATTACGCCTCCCTTTTATTACTTTTTGTGAACAATGCTAAATAAAGCTCTTTGCACTACCTAATACTGTTAGAAGTAAAAAATGTATGTAAAATATCTTCAGCTGCCAAAGGAGGAAGGTTCAATTGACGGATGGAGCTCCACTTGGAACTGTGTTAACTTGCCACCCTATCGGATGGACGCAGACAGAGCTTTTTGCAAACTTTTTGTTTCTCTTACATCTTACTTTAGTTTTAAAAGTATTTTTAGAAAAACAATTTCATGGTTTCTATCATATTATTGACTTTATATTGATTATTGGACTTGTTCTTATGAAATCAACATGCATTGCCTTTAAACAGCGGACGTTAATAGTAAACACAAGCTTAACTGACAGAATAATACAAATTAAATAGGACTTTTTTTACATTTATAACAGATAACATTCCATGATACACACTATATATATATATATATATTAGGTCCTTGAAGATGGAAATTTGTCAAAAATGAATAGTCCGTTACATATGCTGTGAAGCAAAATATCTTTAAGATTACTAATATCTTTAAGATAGAGAAATTTTAGACCAAGTAGAAAGTGACACAGATTACAAATTTCCAAGTTGTTATTTTACAAGATGAAGAAACTATTAAAGATGTTTAAATGAAAGAAACATTTACAACCAACATCCTCTAGATATAAAATAACAAAAGATATATCTCTACTAACATCGTCTCAGTATGAAAAAAACATACAGACAGTAGCCTCATCCTGTGAACCTAAAGAAAAAAAGGCTATCTTTTCAACTAATATAACAAAGTTTTTGAAAAACCTATTTGATCCTTATAAAACACACTGGCTAGGACATCTTTTATTTACTTCAATATTTCAGACATCCAGTGTTTTATGACATATTCTAATTTTTACCACTGCACAATTTGAACATAGCAATTAATTATATAAGCCTTTACATAAGAACTCTATAGGTCCAATTACCATGGAAATTATAGGGTTATTTGACACTATGGACTTTAGTAACAAAAAAGTTGTGTCTCAGTGCAATGTAATTCATATAAGAAATATAATCTTAATGGTCAGAGCTAATTTACAATCACTGCAGGTTTATTATTATTAATTTGTATTTATTGCCCGTTTTAATAAAACTCCATTATAAAGCAAAATTTTGTCTTAAAGTTATTTAAAATGCAAAGAAAACAAAGAAAAAATGTAAAAAATAATGAAAATAAATAAAATTATTAAAGCAAGTAAAGTTTTATTTATAACAATTAAAAATGAGCTATCATATTCGACTGTCACTACTGTAATAAAAAATTCAATGACAATGCTAAATTGTTTACCTGGCGTTTACTTAGAACATCTTTAAATTAATACTAAAAATATTTTGAGGTTGTTAGGACATAAGTCAAATTTCAACCCAGTGATATTTTGGTTAGGGCAGGGTTTATATTTGTTTATAGAATACTTTTTAACACCTGATATGTCAGTTAAATAAATATTACCGATATATCTACACTACTTACAGTTCTTTTACCTAATTTTAAGGAATGAATGTCATTTAACAGAAAGTGACTGTGTTATTTAATTTCTATTTAGTATTTGAGATATTTTAGTATTCGTAGTACAGGGTGCGGCAGCATAACTTCCTTTTTTTAAATGCTCGCCATTCAGTTAGTTGATGTCATAGCGGAGCGCTAGTGGTCTCGTTCAAGAGGGGGTACAGTAAAGTTTTGTCTCGACATGTTTCAGTCGCCATCATGCGTTGAAATAGTGAGGAGCGTGCCTTTGCCGTTGAGGTCTACTTTTCAAGCGGATGTTCGGTTATTGCAACACAGCGCGTATTTCGGAATCGCTTTAATTTAGCCCCGTTGGCTCCCGTCCCAGACCGCAAATCAATTGTTACATGGGTCACTAAATACAGACAAACTGCAAGTGGGACAATACGAAGAACTGGAGTCCCTCGGCCAGTTAGATCACCTGAGAACATTGAAGCAGTGAGAGCATCAATGTTGCAATCACCACGGCGTTCTGCACGCAAACACGCATCTGCCCTTGGACTATACGATCGTTCTGTGAGGAGAATTCTTCGTGATGATCTTCATTTTCATCCCTATAAGATGGCGATAGTGCAGGAACTTTCAGAACGTGACTTCAATTCTCGGATGAACGCGTGTGAGCTTCTTCTTGATGTCGTTCCCGAGGTTGCTATTGTTTTTTTTAGCGATGAAGCCCATTTTCATTTGTGTGGGTCGGTTAACAAACAAAACATGCGCTACTGGGCTGACAACAACCCTCGAGAATTGCATCAAAGGCCTTTGCATTCACCCAAACGCCAGAAATCGGTTTACGCAATGTATGGAGAATGAGGGACGTCACCTAACAGATTTGATCTTCAAAACAATGTAAATAAAAACTTTAGACATGTACCTACATTATAAAAAATAAATAAATATTGTCAGATGCATATAATAGTTCTTATTGAGTTTTCAAAAAAGGAAGTTATGCTGCCGCAACCTGTATTTAACTTTTCTATTTAGAAAATCTGCAGAAATAAAATATTAACGAGTTATGGACCAAGTTGGCAGCCACATCTTCCGTAACAACCATCCTCATTATAAATTACTTTAGGTAAGTATATAATATTTTAAAATATACATGTGTTTACTAATAGCTTAAGTTTAAGGTAGAGTTGAACAATGTAAAATAGTATATTCTCATTACTACATCAACTATACAACTTGCAGGACAAATTTAACTTACTTGTAGCTATTTTAACAATCTTGTCTGCATGCTTAGACATGTCTTGAGCATCAGCCGAGTCTGACACAAATCTAGCTCTCAGTAACTGCTTCATTTGTCCTATCCCTCCAAGTAAACGTTCTGCAATTTAAAAAAACCTCATGACAAAAATTGCAATATGTTTTTCTTACTTCAAATAACAATGTTTTCCAAGAATGTTCTTAATTTGAGGTAAAAATTCTGGCAAAAACGTTAAAAACTTATTTAACCACTTGACTTATACAGGGTGTCTAGTAAAATAGCTTGAAGAAATTCCCTGAGTTTTCCCTGACTTTTCCTCTTTTAGATGTCTATAGAAAGCCCAGCTTACATTGGGCCCATCCATTGATATCTGAAGGATCTTGGATAAATCCAGACTTTGAACACCTTTTAAGAACGAATTGAGTAACTCTTTTGCTTTTGTGTCTGTAAGGAACACAGAACCAAAATATCGAGCTTTCACTTCATCCGTCTCTGCATCCCAATACCTAACACTCAAATCCATTTGGGCTCTTTGTGATATTTTGTTTAAACTTTCATCAAAGCCAATTACATAGTTAGAATTTGAATTTAATGATGTCAGTAACAGGTATTTAAAATAACTTGATAAACCGAATACAACACTATAGGAAATTTTATCTTTCCGCAATCTCATGTTCTGTGCAATGGTGCTATCAGGGAACATCCTTGGAAAGAGGCACACACTACCTTCTGCATTGCGTAAAGAAGTGTTGCATTACTAAATTCACGCACCATATAATCTCTGCTTCGGTCACTTCATCTTTCAGTTTATATTTATCCTAAGGAAGGAGGGGAGGTAATGACGACATCTGCATGACGCAATTGCCCGCTACGGCAATGAAAACCGGAACCTTCCACGTTGAAATAAACAGTGTAAAAAATAATCACCGTCATATAAAACACATACTATCACGAGTCTAGACAAATAGCTGGCTACGAATGTTTACACAGCGTTCTGTGTGGTCAGAAACAGACTGAGTTATCTGTTATCCCCACCCGTCCATATGATAACAGAACCACTGCGCACCCCAAGGCCACGGTCCAGGCTAAAACTTCCCAGCTGTACCAACTCGACACGTTTAATATTTATCAACATAAGTCCTGAAGTCATAGTAATGGGTTTATTAATGAATGAATAAATGGGCATCTAAATAAAGAAGTGTTATTTCCTGACTGCCCTGCCCCTAAACCAGCCAGCTAGCTTACAATACCAAATATTCGAGAGCAATGGCCACTAGTTTTGTTTCTAATCAATATAAATATTTTCCCGATTTTTTAAAATTTTCCCTGACTTTTCCCTGAATTTTCCAGAATCTTAAAATTCCCTGACTTTTCCAGGTTTTCCCTGTCACTAGACACCCTGTTATACATTTTTCACATTTCTTTTCCAAAATAATCATATTTTTTATCGTTAATTTCTAACCCTCTCTATATGCCATTAGAACTTTATTCATTAATGAATGTTTTTTTTTTTTTGAACGTGTTAACACGTTCAGCACTGCTAGCATATCGGCAAGCTCTGGGTTCCCTTACGAGGCACTGAGAGCATGCCGGTGCGCTCCCTGCTTCCCTTCTTAGAGATGGCGAGTGCACCGGCACACTCGCTCCCAGGCTAATTAAAACTTCTCTAGTGTCGATACGTGTTTGTATAAAGGTTTGATTTTTATATCAATGCTTCTCACGAGTTTGGAGAACATTGTGTCTGAGTCGTTTTTAAATCCGACCATCCCAAGTTAACTTTTGATGCTTCAACTGAAACAATGCTACAGAGAGTTTTATGAACAGATTTAGTTTGGTTTAACTTTTATATTTTAATGTGTTTTTTTAGTTTGAACCAAAATATCTGGTTAATACAACAATCATAAAAATAAACTAAGCTTTCTGAACTAACGCAAGAATAAACGATTACTGTCCTATTAGAGTGAATGAACCAACTCGAGGTGGGAACAGATCATTGTAAATATGAATGAGTCATTGACAAAATGCTTGGACGCCCGAAAACCTAATGTGTCATCATAAGATTGTAGTAAACAAATGTCAGCTAATCTCAGCTATAAATAGTCTCGGACCGTGACATATGCATTATCTATGTCTCCGTTTACATTATCGATCTCTATGGCTTTTTGAAATACATGACACAAGTAGAAACAAACATTCCGAGTTAAACGTTGAATGGTTATTTTATTATGTAGCATATTTTAGTAGTAGAGTCTTTAGTTTTGTATATAAATTATCTTTTTTCTCTGTCTTTTTTTATTGTGTTTTATTATTTATCATACAGTATTTTATCATTTGTATTTCTTTTTTTTAATTGTGACCCGATAAATAAAACAATATTTTAGTGTCTAATACACTGTTTTGATGTCCCCAATAAACCTATATGTTAGAAATAAAATTATTGAGATGAAAACAACGGGCACGATAATTAGATGCTACGACAAGCTATGCAACCCGCATTGCGTTCCACTACCGTCAGAGGTGGAAGTTAACGAAAAACGAACAGTAGTTTGATGAGATTACGAATATTGCCACCATGCTGAGTGTGTTATTAACCGGAATTAATTCGGAAATCGAAAAAAGCATCCTAACTAATGATAAATAACACGCAATAGTTATTTAATTACCATATAATATAATAAAAGTTTATTCATGCACTTAGGTTAGAACTTTGAAGGGACTGTACATAGAAAAATGTTAACTTATGTTCGCAAATATTGCAGCTTTTGAATGTAGCTTGACAGGAACACGATAAAGGTTTCACTTTTAACTCGTAAAAAAGTTTAATGCATTTACACACAAAAATATGCACTAAATATATAATCTTTTATCAATAAATATCTACATAAATGTACTTAAAATGTGGGAAAATGGTTTTATATATTGGCAAGAGTATGATAAACTTTGAAAGTTGGTGTAACATAAACCGCCACATCACAGTCAGGGCAGAAATATCTAAATTCTCTCCTTATGTTTTTACATTTGTATCAGGTGTGTGGGCACAACTTACACATTGTTTAGTTGGATTTGTTTTTTTTGGCAGTGTGGTAGTCACTCTGAAAAGTGACGCCCTGTTAACCTAAGAGGTGTTGAGGTTGAGCTAGGACGTATAGCCCGATTTTAATGTCCAGAATCGGTGGAAATGACTTTTGGAATCGAGAATCAACCCATGACATATATATATATATATATATATATATATATATATATATATATATATTTAGGTTAGTTTTGGTTGGTAAAGATTATTTAGATTTTTTGGACTAGGACAGAGGTCTTCAAATGGCGGCCCGCGGGCCAGGTCCGGACCGCGAGCTCGTTTTGAACGGCCCGCGCCAAATATTTGAGTTGTCTCACAAAGACACAACTTTGCACACTGACGCAGGAGGACATGTGGTCAAACAATAGGTTCCCGCACTCTCCCTCCCCACCACAGAGTAATTCCCGTTACTCATGGGTCCTCTTACTTACCCGGACGGTCTGGTCTAGCGACAGTCTCTTACTCTCGGTGTCGGACGTCATTGTCACTCTTGAGCTATCTGCTGCTAGTACATAGTGGACATTATTTCAGTGCCGTTGTCTGCATTTATTGTGTTTAACGTTTTGTCGGATGTGTTGTAAGTTTTAAAAGTGAGCTGTTTAAGTTTGTCAACAGCTACTATGGAAGGTAAGAAAAGAAAAGTTGACAGCGAAAATAGACAATTCCTATCAGAATGGACTGATAAATATTTGTTTATACTCCCAAATCACGCTGGTGCCGTACCTGTATGTTTAATATGTCAGCAGACTGTCTGTTGTCAAAAGTGTGAACGTCAAACGTCACTTTGAGACAAAACACAAGTCTTTTGATGAAAAATTTTCAATTGGCAGCAATTTATGCAAGTCAAAAGTTGATTCCTTATGTGCCAGTTATTTAACTTCCACTCAAATAATGAATCGATCTATGACAGCGCAGGAAAAATGTGCAGAAGCGTCCTTGCGCATTTCTTGGACTCTCGCTAAACATATGAAACCTTTTAGTGATGGAGAAATAGTTAAAGAATGTATGTTAGTGGCAAAGAGTGCATTATTTGACACCAAACAGGACGTTGTTGACACTATAAGTCGTATTCCTCTATCAGCAGCTACAACTACTAGAAATACGGAGATTTTAGCAGATGAAAATAATAAAATGTTAAAGCAGTTTTTAGCAGCTACAGACAGTTATTCATTAGCCATAGATGAGTCATGCGACATCAATGATATGGCCCAGCTAGTAGTTTTTGTGAGATTTTTAGATAAAGCTAAAGACCAGTTCATTGAAGAACTTTTAACTATCATACCAATGGAAGGTCAAATCCGTGGAGAAGACTTGCACAAAGTTTTAACGGAGTTTTTTGAAAATGCTAGTTTTGATCCTAAAAAGTTAATTTCGATAACAACAGATGGTGCTCGTGCAATGACTGGTAAAAACAAAGGTTTGGTTGGTCAAATAAAAAGTGACGCTAAATTCAATGAAAATCTGCTATTCTACCATTGCATCATTCATCAAACTGTTTTGTGCTGCAAACTGAGCCCTTCTCTTGAATGTAAAATGCAGGTTGTGATTAAGATCATCAACTTCATTCGTTCAAAGTCTTCTCTACGCCACCGTGAGTTCTAAGCTCTCCTTCAGGAAACTAATGTACAGTTTGAAGACTTGCTTCTTCATAACAATGTTCGGTGGTTGAGCAAAGGTTTGGTTCTTCAACGGTTTTTTGCAGTTATTAACGATATTAAAGCGTTTCTGTCTGAGTGCAAAGAAGACATCGCAAGTGAATACTTAGGCTTCCTACTTGACACAGAACTGAATGTAGCTACGATTGCCTTTCTAACAGATATCTTCAGACATTTGAATTTCATTAACTTAAAGCTACAAGGGAAAGGTCTGCTTGTGTGTGAACTTTACACGGAAGTTAGGAGTTTTTCAAACAAAATTGGTATCTGGTGTGAAGATATCTCTGATGAACGATTGCACTTTCCTAACCTAAAATCTATTTGTGACGAAACTGATGGTATTGATATCAAACCATTTGAAATTTTTTTGAAAGATTTGAAACTTGAGTTTGAAACTAGGTTTTCTGATTTTGGGAAAATAGGAAATGTTGTACAAGTCCTTAACAATTGCTTTTCTTTAAAACCAAATGGTGAATGGACAAGTGAAGCAGTGAAGATTTTCCACTCAAATAAGGCTGCCTTGCAAATGGAGATGGTCGATTTTCAAGAAGACATCGGTTTGAAGGACAAATTTAGTCAAGTCCCCAAAGATCTTCCTTGTGACCAGTTTTGGATTAGGCATGTTAGCCCTGAGAGATACCCGGAGATGAGAAAATTGGCAATTAAGTTGTGCACAATGTTTGGCTCAACGTACCTGTGTGAGTCAGCGTTTTCAAAAATGAACTTTATTAAAAATCGTGTTAGATCACGTCTGACAGATAATCATCTTAACAACTTGCTTAGAATTAGTTGTACAACCTCAACCCCAAACTTCAAGGAAGTTGTTCAAACTAAAAAATGTCATTTTTCTCACTAAAATGCATTTTATATAAGTTTCAAGATATATTGTTCTCTTATTGTAGTATCTTTTGAGTCCAAATATAAACAAACTACTTTACTTCTTTGTTCAAATGTGTTTAAGTTCTTTACCCCATGAATATATATATATATATATATATATATATATATATATATATATATATATATATATATATATATGAAGGCCCGCGGCGGACTTTAGAAAATCCAAAACGGACCCTGACTAAATGTAATTGAATACCACTGGACTAGGAGACTGACAGACTTACCTTGGTAAGAGTCCACTCTGTAGTCTTGTAATAGAAACACATAAAAGCACTTAAACAGTGATTTTTTTTTCATATTTCTTTTTGTGTTTTCTCTTCGATTGACAAAGACCACTGTGTGGTTGAAATATATCATTGTTTAAGTGCTTTTATGTGTTTCTATTTCAAGACTACAGAGTGGACTCTTGCCAAGGTAAGTCTGTCAGTCTCCTAGTCCAAAAAATCTATATATATATAGATTTTTTGGACTAGGAGACTGACAGACTTACCTTGGCAAGAGTCCACTCTGTAGTCTTGAAATAGAAACACATAAAAGCACTTAAACAATGATATATTTCAACCACACAGTGGTCTTTGTCAATCGAAGAGAAAACACAAAAAGAAATAAGAGAGAATGAAATAAAATAAATATAAGTTGTCAACTTATATATATATATATATATATATATATATATATATATATATATATATATATATATATATATATATATATATTTAGGTTAGTTTTGGTTGGTAAAGATTATTTAGATTTTTTGGACTAGGAGACTGACAGACTTACCTTGGTAAGAGTCCACTCTGTAGTCTTGAAATAGAAACACATAAAAGCACTTAAACAATGATATATTTCAACCACACAGTGGTCTTTATCAATCGAAGAGAAAACACAAAAAGAAATATGAGAGAATGAAATAAAATAATTGTAATCACAGATTGTGTAGAGTAGAAATCAGATGTCACAGATGCACAGATTAAAGATATATATATTGTTTCCATGAACATATGAGTGATTATAGTTTATATAAGTCTGTCAGGGGAAAAGAGATAAGGCTATTTGGGGGAAAAAGAAAAAAAAAAAAAAAAAAAAAAAAAAAAAAATTAATGGATTTATCTGATGTTGAGGTTAGGGGATTCTCTGGACTTGGTATACCACTGGTATGATAGTTCCCACCTTCTCAGTTCTGAGGGATTGCAATCAGGGGGGAGTGATTTAATTATTTTTGTGGTATAGCAGTCATCAAAAGTTGTGATGTTGTGACTCGCAGCATGTTGAGCTGTTGGTCTATCCATATTCATAATTTTAACATCATGTCTGTGGCCATTCATTCTGATATTCAGACCATCCGTGGTCAGGCCTATGTACTGTGCTGAGCAAAGTTTACATTGTAGCTGGTATATGACATTTTTCGATGTACAATTATGATGACCCTGTATTTTGAAGACCATTTTTGTTGTTTGGCTGTTGAAACTATTTGCTGAGGGGTGTATTGGACACGTCTTGCATCTAGGTCTATTACATGGGAAGGAGCCATGAGGAAGTTTGTATGGTTTCTCTGCATCAGGGTCTGGTAGTTTAGGATGTACTAGGATGTTTTTCAAGTTGGGAGCTTGCTTGTACCAAATTTGCGGTGGATCGGTGAAAAGATTTTTGGTGTGGACGGAAGCTTGAAGAATTTTGAAGCCATCTCTCAATATCTTGTTGAGTTTATGTAGACCAGGATGGTAGTCTGTTATTAAAGACAGTTTATTTTGTTCTGTTTGTGGTTTATGATGAACCGAGGATTGTGCTGAATGAATTTGGTTTTCAATGAGTTTTTTTGGGTATCCTCTTCTCTGGAAGGCTGTTGATATCTTTCTATTAAAATCTTCCAATTCCCTATCATTCGAACAGATTCTCTTACCCCTGATTGCTTGACTGTATGGAATGGATCGTTTTATGTTTATTGGGTGGTTGCTGTCGAAATGGAGATATTGTAGGTGGTTTGTAGGTTTCATATCATTGTAGGTAACATATCATTGTTTAAGTGCTTTTATGTGTTTCTATTTCAAGACTACAGAGTGGACTCTTACCAAGGTAAGTCTGTCAGTCTCCTAGTCCAAAAAATCTATATATATATATATATATATATATATATATATATATATATATATATAAAAGACAACTTATATTTATTTTATTTTATTTTATTTTATTTCATTCTCTCTTATTTCTTTTTGTGTTTTCTCTTCGATTGACAAAGACCACTGTGTGGTTGAAATATATCATTGTTTAAGTGCTTTTATGTGTTTCTATTTCAAGAGTACAGTGTGGACTCTTACCAAGGTAAGTCTGTCAGTCTCCTAGTCCAAAAAATCTAAATAATCTTTACCAACCAAAACTAACCTATATATATATATATATATATATATATATATATATATATATATATATATATATATTTGTCTGTAGGTTCATTAAATTGTTGTATAAGTTTTTATAAATGTGGTATTTTTCTAGTGAGTTTAGTTGTATTGGGTTATTATTTATTTCGAGTATGGTATGGTTATTTTCATAATTTGTTATTTCATGTTTATGTGATATTAGTTGAGCTGCAACATTTGATGTTTTTGTATTTTTATTTTTGAATGCTCTGTAATGTTCTTATTTTAAATGATCTGTTTTTTCCCCTATGTAAAATGCATTGCAGTCGTTATATGTAATTTTGTAAATTCCTGATAGGTTAAGTTTTTCTGTATTTGTTTTGTGGTTTGTGTTATTTTGTTATTTGGTTTGTATGTTGGAGTGTAGTTTTCTTTGTTGAATATATATGTGTTAATTTTTCTATTTTGTTATTAGTGTATTATTTATATTTTAGATAGATTTTTCTATTTTTATTATTTTTGTGTTCAGGTTGTAGTGTTGTGTTGAGGTTAGGTTTTTTTGTAAATTTATTGTATATGTTTTTTATAAGGTGTTTGTTGTATCCCTTTTCTATTACTATTTTTGTAATGTTATCTAATTCTTCACATAATTTTTGTTTGTTATCTTGTGTGTATTTTATTGCTTTATTTATCATGTTACTGTAAGTGTTAATTTTGTGTGACCGGGGGTGGTTAGATTTGTAGTGTGTTGTGGTGTTGTTGGAAGTTGGTTTTCTGTGTACTGTAGTTTCTATTTTATTATTATTTATATTTAATGTAATGTCAAGATAGTTAATTGTTCTGTTTGTTTGTTTCGAAGGTGAATTGTAAGTTTTCGTTACATGTATTTAATTTGTTTAGTATTATGTTGTGTTCGTTGTGAATGGTAGGCTGGTATATTACAAGTATGTCGTCTACCTACCTTGTCCATAGTAAAATATTATGTGTATTTAGTATAGGTTTGATTATTATTTGTTCAAAGTGTTGTAGATATATTTCTGACATGACTGATGATGTGGGTGATCTCATGGGGAGTCCAGTTGTTTGTTTATAGTATTTATTGTTAAAGTGGAGTAATTTTGGTTACATATGTGTTTGGTTAGTGTAATGATACTATTTATTGTGTTTTCTTTTTCGTTATTGTGTATTAGTTTGTTTTTTATTATTTCTATGGTTTCTTCTATTGGGATACTATGGTACATGTTGGTTATGTCATAACTTATTATTTTTGTGGTCAACGACCGAAAGGTACCTCATCACACAAGGTAAAATTATTGCACTTTGTGGTGAAAAAAATTATTCACAAGTAATAGTAATAATTTCATAAAGTCAGTGCAACGGAAAAATAATGGACATGAAATATCAGGATCACATATCTGTGTCTTTTACAACCTAAAAATAAATTATCAAGTAATTAATAATTCAAATTATTAATAATCAATCAATCAAATAAATAATATATTTGATAAACTTACTGTGTTCTGTTTCTAAGCCGTATAATTTTATCTTATTTGCTTCATGCTGGGCTTTCTTCTTCAGCCGACAAGCCCTACGAATTAACAAAGTATGGTAAAATTTCACTAAAAGCCATGAGGATTAAATTTAATATATATGTATAGTTAGTTTTGGTAGAGCTTAAAAGTTAATTGAGAGATTTTTTTATTAGATTTGGATGATTACAGAGATTTTAATCATTCAAGCATTTCATCAATTGTTACAATGTAACTTACTACAAAGTTCTACTTGTATTTGTTTGACACTGTTAAAACATATCTATTATAGCTGCCAGTCTATTGAGACTCTTTTCTTTGTAGTCTGGAATCTATACTGCCAAACCATAGCACTCTCAACAGAAACTAATCTATTTCTCAATATGATCAAAGAAAAAATTCAATCCCAAAAGCATCAGTTGCATAAATATCCTTTAGATTTTGCTTTAATGGGCTCAGAACTCTCTACATATAGCAAACCAATACTGCATGTAATTGTGCCTGTATCTTGCAATACAAATGTTAATAGTATTTGTAATCTTATTAATTTCATTTGTAAAAACAAATTCCATGCATTGATTGCTGTCTTGGCATCCTAGGCACTCGGATGAAAATGGCCTCTTCCAGGGTGTCTAGTAAAATAGCTTGAAGAAATTCCCTGAGTTTTCCCTGTAAATTGTATTTACACTATATTTATAACACTTAGAATATAAACAAATTTATACAACTGTCATGTCTTAGCTTTTTTGCTTTAGTTTTTCAATCTCTTCAGATATAAGTTCTATTTCTTTTGTAGCAACTGACATCACTTTTGCTTTTTTAGCTTCCACTTCCTTCAGCTGAATATTATTTTTCCTCTTCTCAGCTGCTCTTCTATCTTTCTCGGTCATTTTCTGTCTATAGAAAGCCCAGTTTACATTGGACCCATCTATTGATATCTGAAGGATCTTGGATAAATCCAGACTTTGAACACCTTTTAAGAACGAATTGAGTAACTCTTTTGCTTTTGTGTCTGTAAGGAACACAGAACCAAAATATCGAGCTTTCATTTCATCCGTCTCTGCATCCCAATACCTAACACTCAAATCCATTTGGGCTCTTTGTGATATTTTGTTTAAACTTCCATCAAAGCCAATTACATAGTTAGAATTTGAATTTAAAACAATTTGATAAACCGAATACAACACTATAGGAAATTTTATCTTTCCGCAATCTTATGTTCTGTGCAAAGGTGCTATCAGGGAACATCCTTGGTAAGAGGCACACACTACCTTCTGCATTGCATAAAGAAGTGTTGCATTACTAAATTCACGCACCATATAATCTCTGCTTCTGTCACTTCATCTTTCAGTTTATATTTATCCTAAGGAAGGAGGGAAGGTAATGACGACATCTGCATGACGTGATTGCCCGCTACGGCAATGAAAACCGGAACCTTCCATGTTGAAATAAACAGTGTAAAAATAATCACCGTCAAATAAAACACATACTATCACGAGTCTAGACAAATAGCTGGCTACGAATGTTTACACAGCGTTCTGTGTGGTCAGAAACAGACTGAGTTATCTGTTATCCCCACCTGTCCATATGATAACACAACCACTGCGCACCCCAAGGCCACGGTCCAGGCTAAAACTTCCCAGCTGTACCAACTCGACACGTTTAATATTTATTGACATAAGTCCTGAGGTCATAGCAACGGGCTTATCAAATAAATAATGGGCATCTAAATAAAGAAGTGTTATTTCCTGACTGCCCTGCCCCTAAACCGCTGGCTTACAATACCAAATATTCGAGAGCAATGGCCACTAGTTTTGATTCTAATCAAAATAAATATTTTCCCGATTTTTTAAAATTTTCCCTGACTTTTCCCTGAATTTTCCAGAATCTTAAAATTCCCTGACTTTTCCAGGTTTTCCCGGTTTTCCCTGTCACTAGACACCCTGTCTTCGCATTATTAAATATTTCTTATTTTTAAGTCTATGTTGAAAATCCTGAGGTTCAATTTCCCACAGATGTTTATTGTCTTTACTTATAGACATTCGCACTCTTCATTCGGCACGTAAATATGCTATGTAGTCTGGTATATAGAGATAAATAGTGTCAAAATCGCCTATATCAATAAATGAAGTTGGTACTGGCCTTGGCTCTTCGTTTTCTTAATAAAGTTCTTCAATTTCATGAATAAAACTTTTTCCTGTGCTTCTGCATTATTGATAGTTTCACTATCCCTATCATAATCCTCTTGCCCTAAATTTTCTCTTCATATTCCTCTCAACACTTCACAAAATCTAACAATCGCTACATGGTTATGGCCAATCATTTTAAAACTCTAAAAAATGTACTAAATCAGAAATATTTCACTTTTTACAAACAAAAAATTATAATACAGAGTTAGAAAGAAGATTTTATACAAATATTGTGATGAAATTTATATTACACTGACAAAGAGAAAAACATCACTAGATATGACACATATTTTAAGTATTAAATATCTTTGGTCACAAAAATCAAATGCACAGCCAAGCATATAATAAATACAAACCATAATTTGGACAATGTTAAATTAATTGCAAAAGTAAATGGTAAAAGAATGTTTAATATTTTAGAAAGTATTTATATAGATAAATATAAAAACAATAAGTTAATGAACACTGAAAAAGAGCATGATTCACTATTGCATTATTTAATGAAAAGTTATAGTTATAAGATATTTTAATTTTATATTTATTATTAAGTAAATTGTTTAATTTTATAAAAATGTATATCTTATACAGTGTAAAGTTTGTTTTTTACATATTTTTTTAAAAAATCAGATAATTGTGGAGTCTTGTTGTTTAAAACATTTGTAAATTAATTATTTATTGTAGTATCTCTGAAAATGGTTATCTAATAATTCAAAAGTACTTTAGGTACTGATTTATAATTGTGGATATTGGGTTTTTATTATATTAATTAATATTCCATAATTGCTAGAAATAACACAATAAATGTTTCGTTATAGTAAAATTTTAATAAATTTAATGAATTAGGTGCATATGAATAATATTATTAAGTATAAAAATAAAATTGTAAATGAGTTATTTCCTATTCAAAATTCCTTTATTCTTTAGCAATCGTCATTATTATGTTGGTAGTTATCCTGACCATTGTGCATTACTATGCCCATGGTAACCATGCTGCCATTTTCGTTACAGTTTAGATGTAATATTAACTATTATCTTTATTGATGATAGGTTTGTCATTGAAATGTATTACAATTACTGACGACAATATGTTGACAGTATGTTGGTGTTTGTTACTAATTAATTATTATCTATGCTCGCAAGAAAAACTCAAACACTTTGGTAGCATCATTGATAAAAAATAATTTAAAATTTTATATATCACTTGATATATCTTATATTAGTGAAAATATATATTTTTTTTAAATAGTACTAAATTAAGCATTAATATACTTTAGCAAATGTGAAGCATTTTTTTTAAATAACAATGATAATATTAACTCTACATATTTAAGTCATAAATTTTGATCTAAAATTGAATAACATAGGTTTATACCTAGATGCCAATTTATTTTTTTCTTTCCTTGTTATCGGGCGAACATTAAATGGCAATTCACTAACTGGAGTCATTTCATTAATAACACGGCTCAGCTTATCTAGCTCTTTTCCAATTGCCTGCAACTTCCTTGGGTTTGGGGTTAGATCATTTCCATCACCTTTCCTGGCTTTTCCACTATAAACAGAAATAGTTGTATAATTAGACTTATATTAAGCCTTACATACAGAGTTAAAACCTAATGACTAGTCAAGAAAGTGTACTTCATTAATTTAGCAGTGACTATATCTTGTTATATTTATACTGTATTATAAACATTATACTAACAAAACCATTAACTTACTCGTCTGAAGCTTTTCACCAGTCTGTACTGCTGGCAATATCAAAGACTACAAAACCAATACAACATATCCTCTTGACAACTAAATTTCATGTGTACAAATTTAAAAATGAGTTATAGAGTAATGGCAATTAAAGTGAAGTAAATATCCTATGAATGTCAGTGATCAAATCATTAAAAACCTGAAATATAAGACTATATTTTGATTTAGTTTTAGTTTGTTTTTCTATTACTTGTTTATTAATATTATGTTTATACATAGAGTGAAAAAGAACTCCCTAGTTTTACATAGAAATTGATTGGTGAGAATAATAAAGAACTATATAGAATAAATATGCCAGGTATTCAGCAATATAGCAGGTGTAGCTTTTTGATGCTGAATAATATGATGTGGCGGTTCTGATCCAAAATTCTGCAGTTATGATGATTAACTATTCCACTCACAAATGCTGCTTCATAAGAAAAAAAACATTTGTAAACAATTATTATTTTCATCAACTCTGTGTGAAACAACAGCAAAATTCAACTTTATTTTATCTTTAGGTTCAATTTCATGTAGCAATTGTAGTTTGTACACATGCAAATGAAGTACAGTCCGACCTCTATTAATCGAACTTCTATATATCGAAATTCTCTATTTATAGAATTATTTTCGAGTCCCTTGAAATTTCAATGGAAAAATGTTTCTGTATATCAAAAAGAAATTTTATATATCGAATTTAATTTTAGAGAAAATAAAACTACTGCACATACCTATTTTTAAATATTGAAAATAAAATGTGTAACAAAATGTGTTATTGAATATCACATAGCCCTCTCGTAACACACTATTCATTCAGAAATATATTGAGAAAGAGTGAGCAACGTGACAATATGTTGACATCTGTTAAGACTTTGTCTTGGTGGTTGGGCGTGACTAACATGACTAATGGATCTCTCATACACTCTTACTAATTTCTTTCAGGGCAGAGTGCAGTACTGTATTGTATTTCATGTGAACAAGTCTCGTCATTCGGTTATTGGTTAGTGCGTGGTCTGGTTTGCTTAGATTACTGTAAGTCAGTGTTCTTTTTTACCGTTCAACATGGACTGTTTGTTACGTTTAGTAACATTACTGTAGTTTTGTTGAGTTTGGTTTTTTGAGTTTTTCGTTAGTTGGTTTTTCGTTGATTTTGACGTTATGTCCAAAAGAAAGTCCTTGAGTGCCACGGAAAAGGTACAATTATTAAAAGACGTTGATAGTGGAGTACGAAAAAAAGATGTTTCGAAGAAGTTTGGCGATCCACCCAGTACAGTGTCGACGATAATAAAAAATCGAGAATCTGTTTTAAAAAGTTATGAATCTGTAGGAGGGGACAGAAAACGTTCAAAACTATGTAAATACGAGATGTTGACAAGGCGGTTCGCAAGTGGGTGAAAATGGTAAGAGATATAAACATGCCTGTTCCAAGACTTCTCATTAAAAAAAAAAGGCAATTGAATACGCGGAAAGATTAGGACACAAAGAGTTCCAAGCAAGTTTGGGATGGCTAGACAAATTTAAGAAGTGCCATAAAATCGTAGAAAATGTTTTTTCGGGAGAAAGCGGATGTGTATCCGAAGCAGATTGTAGCCAGTGGAAAAATGATGTTGCGGAATCGACGATAAGAAATTGTTTTTAAAAGCCGGCTTCTCTGAAAGATCTGTTGTGGAAGAGAGTAATGTACTGCCGCAAATTGAGGAATGTTGGGAGCATTTATAATTGGTAGGCACGATCAACGACAATGTTTTTCTAAACGAATTTTTAAGGGTGGATGAAGATGTTATTGTAGCTGAATATCCCACAGATGATGATATTTTAAGTTCTTTAATAAATACTGAAGTTGAAGGTGAGGGCACCGAGACAGATATAGAAATTCCTAACCTTCCAAGATAGAAAGGACGGCACCATTTGAAAAGATTCGTCGTAAACGTATCTGATAAAATTTTCCAGTCTCTTAACAAATGTGAACATCTTTACGAAGAATCTACATCAAACTTTGTACAAAAGGATATTCGAAGTTATTTTACTACCCTACAATAAAATGCAATATTATTAAGGTATGTACGGTATGTTCAGAATTAACTAAATGCATCTTTTCATCACTGTTTGTATTTTTAAAGAAAAAGCAGTATTATTTAAGTATAACTTATTACACTTTGGTATTGTTGCAACAAAGGCCATACATTAAACACACTAGAACAATATGAAATATACAGACATAGCAACACACATAAAAATGACATCCTAAATGAACAAACACGACACAGATCACACATATTCTTTGATCACATCACTTCTAACTTTCAAAAAATTGGTACCAAAAAAGCACAACTGCAGCAATCCTAGCGGCAAAAATTTGAGGCTGAAGAAGTCGTAAGACGAAAACGTTTCCTCCAAGTGTAAGATAACAATTTAACAACTTAAGTTAACAAAAAGTCTGGTTACAAGTAATACCAAAGTGTAATAAGTAACAACCAGCTTGTCATGAACAGCAACAAGATTTCAATATTTAAGTATAGTTCGTAGCCCTATAATACTGTAGAAGATAAGAAAATTTATTGTAAACAAATAAGGTAGTACTGTTTCTTAGGCATTATGGTTACGTTCGTGTAAACTTGCTGAATACTGTAATATGAGTCTTAACGGAAAAATCAGATTTCTCTTTATCAAAGTTTCCATACATCGAATTTTTTATAAGGAACCTACAATTTCGATATATGGATTTCCGACTGTATTTTACTTATTACATCATACAGTATACTCTTATCCAATCCTAATTGTAGACTTTGTCTGGCTAATGTCTTCTTTGAACTCCTAACACAAAAAGCACAAAACTGTTCAACAATTTTTGTTTCAGACATTTTAGTCTAACTGGCAAATTTGCTGTAAAAACACTGCTAATTTCCTTAAGACTTTATCCAATTACGGCTAGTTTTTTCTGTAAAAGGTTCACTGCCATAATGATATCCAAAATTATATTACACAATTAATTATAATAGACTCAGTTTACATAAATCAAATGAACCCATGAACTAAGCTTAGGGGCCATTATTGTCAAGCACGCTTGCCAAATGCAATGAATTTTAACTCTTTACAGAAACAAAATTTGGACAGTTGATGAATTAAACATAATCTAGAATGGTGTAGCTTACTATGGATAGATTCTATGATAAATTAAAACTAGGGAGTTTTTTTATCAAACACTCTAATTTCTGTACAAGGATATTTAATTAACTTTGATTACCAGAATGTTACTGTACCTCTACCCCCGGTAACTATTTTGGTCACCATAGATGTCACCTCTCTCTATACCAACATCCCTCATGCACATGGCCTATCTGCAATAGAGAATTTTCTAAACAAACGCCCAGGCAAGCCTTCTCCCACTACACCTTTTCTTGTGAACCTGACCAGGTTCATCCTCGAGAAGAACAACTTTCAGTTTGAGGGAAGGAACTACCTTCAAATAAAGGGAACAGCAATGGGCACCAGAATGGCACCATCGTACGCAAATCTGTACATGGGATTGTTGGAAGAAAGTTTTCTAAAGACACAAACACACCAGCCATTATGTTGGTATAGATATATAGATGACATCTTCCTAATTTGGACACAGGGTGCTTCAACACTTGAGGCATTTTTAGACAGCCTGACACAATTCTCCACACTTCAATTTACCTGGGAGAAATCTACATCAGCCATCACCTTTTTGGATGTAGAGGTAACACTCCAGAATGGAAATATCAACACAGGAATTCACATCAAACCGACAAACCACCTACAATATCTCCATTTCGACAGCAACCACCCAATAAACATAAAACGATCCATTCCATACAGTCAAGCAATCAGGGGTAAGAGAATCTGTTCGAATGATAGGGAATTGGAAGATTTTAATAGAAAGATATCAACAGCCTTCCAGAGAAGAGGATACCCAAAAAAACTCATTGAAAACCAAATTCATTCAGCACAATCCTCGGTTCACCATAAACCACAAACAGAACAAAATAAACTGTCTTTAATAACAGACTACCATCCTGGTCTACATAAACTCAACAAGATATTGAGAGATGGCTTCAAAATTCTTCAAGCTTCCATCCACACCAAAAATCTTTTCACCGATCCACCGCAAATTTGGTACAAGCAACCTCCCAACTTGAAAAACATCCTAGTACATCCTAAACTACCAGACCCTGATACAGAGAAACCACACAAACTTCCTCATGGCTCCTTCCCATGCAATAGACCTAGATGCAAGACGTGTCCAATACACCCCTCAGCAAATAGTTTCAACAGCCAAACAACAAAAATGGTCTTCAAAGTACAGGGTCATCATAATTGTACATCGAAAAATGTCATATACCAGCTACAATGTAAACTTTACTCAGCACAGTACATAGGCCTGACCACGGATGGTCTGAATATCAGAATGAATGGCCACAGACATGATGTTAAAATTATGAATATGGATAGACCAACAGCTCAACATGGTGCGAGTCACAACATCACAACTTTTGATGACTGCTATACCACAAAAATAATTAAATCACTCCCCCCTGATTGCAATCCCTCAGAACTGAGAAGGTGGGAACTATCATACCAGTGGTATACCAAGTCCAGAGAATCCCCTAACCTCAACATCAGATAAATCCATTCATTTTTTTTTTTTTTTTTTTTTCCAAATAGCCTTATCTCTTTTCCCCTGACAGACTTATATAAACTATAATCACTCATATGTTCATGGAAACAATATATATATATATCTTTAATCTGTGCATCTGTGACATCTGATTACTACTCTACACAATCTGTGATTACAATTATTTTATTTCATTCTCTCATATTTCTTTTTGTGTTTTCTCTTCGATTGACAAAGACCACTGTGTGGTTGAAATATATCATTGTTTAAGTGCTTTTATGTGTTTCTATTTCAAGACTACAGAGTGGACTCTTACCAAGGTAAGTCTGTCAGTCTCCTAGTCCAATATATATATATATATATATATATATATATATATATATATATATATATATATATATATATATATATATATATATAAAAGATATTTATTTAAATTTACCTTTATAATACTTATTCTATTAACCTTACTTTTCCTATAGTCCCACCTTTAGGTTGCTAAATAATCAACAATCATATAAATTTAAAATTATCTATATTTATTTACCTGACATTCATTAATCTACAATTTATGCCTTTCAATTACATTAATATGATCTAGTGATAATATTGATTGAATATGTAATACTAAATTTAATATAAAGGTGGACTCTAGAGGCTTTTGGTTCTTAATACAATTACATTGAAAAAAAAATAAGACTTTAAAAAAACCACCCGAATATATATATATATTTTACTTCCTAAAAAGTAACAAATAATTTTCCAATAATGAAATCATAAATTGTTACCCCCAAAATTTTGAAGTTGGCACTGAATTTCATACTTGGACTCATATTTAATATTCTGAGTCCAAACAACATCAACATTGCTTTTGTCTGAGTCTGAGTGAACGTGACAAATAAAGGGATTTTACATGATGTTGAAGCACCCTGGCATATAGGCTAACAAATTATGATACAAACACAGGTTATTCAATCATTTCTTTTATATGCTTATTTTATAGATATAAGATATTAAATTTATAATACAAAAGGTTTAAGGAGATAGTATGTCTTATATTTATAAGCATCTACAGTAATCACATTCTGTGTAAATCATTCAAAGAAAGTTGAATTGTCCGCAATCTGTATATCTGAACGGAAAATATGCAATCACATATTTTTAATTGGACAAAATCTGATATTAGATGGTCTTTGCCTAGAACAAAGATCAATTATTGAATAATTCACTTATCTAGTGGGAAGCCAGACTGATGAAAAATATGAGTAGTCAGTAGTTATTTTGCTAAGGAATATGAATAAAAATAAGTTATATTTTACTTTTAATCAATATCAAAACTTTAAATTAACTGAAGTTTATCAATTTTTTTTAAAATTCAAAACATACCATTACCTGTGTTTGATACCTTGCAATGTGCACTGAGGACTAAACACCGGATCAGTCACTTGGTTTAGATAGTGTGGATCTTCAAATTTAGTCTTAAGCACTAGACGCTGTCCTTTAGGTCCCTTGGCTTGCACATTATATTGCCAAAAATACCTTTCCTTTTTGGAATTACGTTGTGAGGATTCCCCATCGCTCAAAGATTCTAAAAATATTTTTTTTCAAATACTACAATTGTGATTATTAAAAACATTGGTTCTATTAAAAATAAAAAGGTTTTATTTCATAAATAAATAAATATATATAAATACGTGATTCGACAATTGTCAAGTGACCGAAAGGCGCCTCATCACACAAGGTAAAATCATTGCACTTAATGGTGGATAAAATTACTTACAATAGTAATATATTAACTTCATATATATATATATATATATATATATATATATATATATATATATATATATATATATATATATTTGTGATATTTAACATTGTTCATTATTACTCTGTTGCACCGAGTTATATAGTTATTATATGTTAACTGTAAACAATTATTCTACCATTAAGTGCAATAAATTTTTATTTTAAGATAAGACACCTTTCAGTCACTTGACCATTGTCGAATCACTGAATTATTTTTCTTAAATGCTATCGTCAGTAAAATATTATATAGAGCTTACTAGAGGGTATTTAAAAAAAAAACAATTTGTAAAAAAAAGTTAATTGTTAACATAAAACCATATACCTTTTTCTCTCAATAAACAGAACTACAAATATTTGCCATAACTTGTACATCAGTTTTCATACATGGTTCATACTTATCCTTTTCAATATAACACATATTTCGATTTTACCTTGTTTTCCCATTAAAATTTATAAATATAATGTTTATATGTTGTTTCACAACCAATTAGTTGTAAAATATTATGTTTGCAAACATAAACCACACACAAACACTCAGCCTTCAACTTTAAATCTTTATTTTAAAGCTTACCTGCATCTGAGGAAAAATCTTCATAATGATCACTATCGTCTTCAGAATCATAACTTTCATCTAACGAAAAATCATGTGCTTCTGGACTCAAAACTCCTCCTAGAATAGGCCAAAAATGCTAATCTTAAGATATAGATATTCCTATAAACCTCAAAGTTTTGTATACTACATAATACTACTTCTTACATATTATTTGAACTTTTGAAGTAGTATGGACATTAATTCATTAATACTGAGCTTCAGATAAATTTCAGAAAAATATTGAAAGTAAGATTAGATGATTTTAGAAGTTCCTCATCCTGATTTCTTGTCAATTTATAGCAATGCTTTATCATTTCACTTATATTTGAAACCCCAACAAAAATATAAAGGGATGAGTTTAACTTTTAAATTAAATATGAAAAAGAAGTATGAACTTGTTGCTTTAAAATTTAAAACCAGATTTGTTTTCATTGATCATGAAGATAATTTGATTAGTTTTATAGTTAGAAAACTGGTCCCAAAAGAGGTATAGCTACAAAAATTCTGAACTATATACAAGCGAGTTTACACGATAACTCTGGGCGAGCTTATTAAATGTTTCAAAAAGTAGGAACTGAGTTCTAGATAGTGTAAGGAAAGAATGTAATCAGACTGACTACTCTTGTCTGTGCTTGAAATTTTTGTCTAATTGAAAAAAGAAAAAATGAGTTCATTATGAAACTAAAAAATATTCTGCATTCAAAAAAATGGAGGTCAATTAATACTCTTTAAAGCCCCCAAGTAAGTCAAACACGTTTTTATACAGATAATATTACCATGAATTCCTTTAAAATTTTCAAAAAGATTTTTCTCATCATATAATGTTGATTAAAATGATATAGTTTTATTAACTGATATACAAAATGAATAACAAGAATTCTTTATACAGAAGATATTATTTTCATGAAAATAGTACTACATAGTACTGGTAGTGTTACATAATCGTAACAATAGTAATTGCTGCAGTAAATAATTATAACAATTTTGTAATTATTTATAATAGGAGTGTTTGTTTTTAGACATTTATAATCTTCACAACAAAAAAAAAACAATGGAATTTTCTGTATATAAAAAAATAGGTTTAAATAAAGCGTTTTTATTGTCCAAATCATGAAATTAAACAAGTTATTAATATTATCAAAACTTTTGTAGAATGTTACTCGGTTGTTTTCTTTCTATTACTATTATTATAATTTATTATTATATTATTTATCTCTATTTTATATCTTTATTTTAATTTTATAACATTAATGGAGGAAATTATAAATTACTTAACACATTATTGAAATTTTCCTTTAGTATTTTCAACTCATATGCATAGGTATACATGCATATTTATTACATAGACAATAACACAATGAAGGGCAAGGAGAAACAGACTATTTACATGAAGACTAAACTTTATATAGCCACTGAGAGAGAGAATGTATTTGTTGTAAAATATTGCTTATAAAAGTATTGCGATTAAATTAGAAAGTTAATTTTGAACAAACTATATTTTAAAATAAATCATTTGAAATAAATGTTCAGTAGATATTTTGGAACAAAGACTCTGTAATACTACACTTTCGACAAACAGTTGAGATTTATTTTCATCCATCTCTTATACAAAGTATACAAAACACTCACCCAAGTATGCTCCGACTTTCACATCAACAATAAACAGCAGTTAACTAACTTAACAATTTGTTCTCATGTCATCCATGCTCAACGTTGTGCAGCATAATCAAATGTAAATAAGCGAATGTTCTTAAAACATCACAGTGACTTCGACTTTCACACACCAACAATTTATGTTTTTCTAAACCATCTGCATTTCCACACACTAGTCTCTCTTTAATTTGTTTTCTACCGTCAAATTTGTCCTTCCTATAAACAAGTGACTTATCTGGCATAATTTTGAAAAAAGTACAAACTCGTCACTATTAAAAACATCAAGAAAAAATCATTTAGCAACTGTGGTAATCCTTCTTTCCATGAAGAAACAACTTCCTCATTTTCTGACTCTATTTCTCCACTGATCTGACAATATACAAGGGCATGTCGTTTTGAATAAGACAAAAGTTTCGAATAGGTCAATCTATCCTCTGGACCCAGTAAAATTATTAGTTTGAACATATTTCCTGATTTCTCGTGTTTTTTTTATTACAGACCAAACATTCATATACAGATTTGAGCTACGGGCTTGATGCAACTATTGTAACAAAACCTTTTCCAATTCGTCATACTCCCCAGTCTTTATTTTCTTTCTTTTCCCTTCACCTTACATTCCGTTTTCTTCTGAATCCTTTCTATTTTTAAAAATTGTTCTTAATATAGAACTCAAAATGACCAGATTCATCACGATTTGCTTTTGATATCTCAGATGTAAATTTTCATTGTAACGCTTTAAAATTTCCAATTTATCATCTACTAATAAAGCATTTCTTTTTATCACGCTCATCTCATAAGACTAAATTCACACCACTCCATACTTGATATATAGTTACTGTTCAAAATCTGAAATGTGACTGACTAGCCTCAACTGGCTCACCGTTTTTATGATATCCGTGTTTAGAGGATGTAGGAAAAGTCAAGAACAGTGAAAAGGAGGGATGAGGAAATGTGTTCATTGTAGAATGTATACTGTACTTGTATACAGACAGTAAACAAAAGATGGAATTTTGTTCTAGGCCAACAGAAACTAGCTGATGTCATCTTACACCCCTAAACTTGGGATTCTATATCACTGGTATCCTGCTGAATCATTTTAGAACGTCTTTATGAACTCTGTTCTGTTTCCTACTGGATTCCGTTCCTTTATAAACGTATTTTTCTTTTCCAATGGAGTGTAGCTGCTGAACTAGTGTAATGCTTTTTTATTATATTTTAATGCTAAGAGGTACAGTTTCTGATAGTAGTCAAAACAATTGTGTCAAAAATAGTGTAATAAATGGAATTCAAAACATAATTGCTGTGAAAATTGGCATGTTTTTATGTCAAGTTTTAGGGTCTGAGAAAAAATCTCAACACTCAGGTAATTGTCTTAAGCAGGAAGCATATTACATGGATTTAACTGTATGTATATGTATATATATGTATGTATATATACTTTAATGTACTTAAACAAAAATCTTACTTAGTATATATGCTAGTTATCTTTTAAGATATAATATATATATTTCTTTTTTTTGTCGAGTATGTAATGAGACCTACCTGTAGAGATTGATGAGGTAGATCCTGCCTCTGCAAGGGAACTAGTTGAGAGTAAATGAGGACGTGGTTCTCTTCGTTGCCAAATTTGTTCCAAACCTAAATGTGTAGGTGCAGATGATGAAAGGCGTGATGGAGGTGTGGCATATCTTGAACTTCGAATAACTACTCCACCACTTTGTGTAGAAATATGAAGAGGACTTAATGGACCAGGAACAGACTGACCAAGAATATGTTTGTCAGGTGATCCTGAAATTGTATCTTTTTTCATAAGCAACTCATGAAGTGTGCTGTGTTTATGCTGGAGTGGGCTAACTCCTAAAGGGGGAGGAGTAATTGACGGGGTACCAGAATGGATATGTAGAGAGGAACTGGAGCTATGATGACTAGCAGGAGATACATTCTGTTTGATGTTCAAACCACTTACGTCCAAAGGGCTTGAAGGCACACTTGGAGATGATAAAGTGTCTCTGTAAAAACCCAGGGTATCAGGAGGAAATGAGGATGCACAAACTGATACATTTGAACTTGCATTGGTATTTGTTGAAATCTGTAGAGCAGGACTTAACCTTGTATTGATACTTGGTACATTTATAGAATAACTTTCTTCTGGTAAGAGAAGATCATCAAAGTTAAAATCTCCAAGTAATGTATCATCATTTGCATTCAGTTCTGCCAAAGTTGGACCTTGTATTAAATCAGATTTATCTACTTGGAATATATCATCATCTTCCATTTTAACTTCTGAGTCTGGTCCAACAAGACGAGTCCCCCAAAGTAAATTACCAGAGTACAAAGGAGGGCCTGTCGCACTATTCTGATAAGAAATACTACTGGGGGACATTTCTAAAGAGTCCATACCAAAACTTCGAATATCTGACATATTCATTCCTCTTCTTGTAGGGATTGGCATACTAGCAGTTGTATTAGTACTACACATTATGCTATCCATTACCATTGGTTCTGACTTTAATCCAATATTAGAATCTATGAAAAAATCTCCAGAATACATTGGATCTGCCATGACTTATAATTTAAGTAGGTTGATTTCATATAAAAAATAAAGATGTCCATAAGATTGTTTCATCACCTCCTACAAAAAAAAAATGTTTATAACAAATTCATTTGTACTCTCAACTTACATGAATAAATAAAAACTTAAATTATTATGTTTTTAATCGTTTATATTAACTATAAATAGTGTGAATAAAATTAGCAATTTCTATAAAAACAGTTGTAAAAACTAAGATGGTAAAAATTTTCAACAAATTGAATACTTATTTTGTGCAAAGCCCATAATAAACTTTGACATCAAAAAAAAACAATCATCATTGCCTTGAATTTCGATTTTGACATTCATGCTTTTTTTGTCGTGGAGAATCAGGAGATTTCCAATGCATCGATTGGCGTTTGGTTTCGGGATCGTAAGTAAAAAACCACGGTTCATCACAAGTAATAACATTTTGTAAAAAGGTGGGATCACTGTCAATGTTTTCTAGGATGTCAGAACAAATCATTCTTCGGCGTTCCTTCTGTTCAATTGTGAGACACTTTGGAACCATTTTTGCACACACTTTGTTCATATTGATACTTTCATGAAGAATCTGCCTAACACTTTCCTTGTCAATTCCTGTCAACTCAGACATTGCTCTGATTGTTAAACGGCGATCTTCTCGAACAAGTTTACCGATTTTTTCAATGTTTGCATCAGTTTTTGCTGACAATGGTCTGCCAGTGCGAGCGTCATCACTTGTGTCTTCGCGGCCATCTTTAAATCGTTTAAACCACTCAAACACTTGTGTTCGCTATAAACAATCATCGCCGTACACTTGTTGCAACATTACAAACGTTTCACTTGCAGATTTTCAAACCTCAACATTTTTCCGACGCACAGACAAAACGTCAACTACTTAGAACAGACGCCACGGGCAGACTGAGTGCAGGAGGCAGATGAAACTCGAGCAGTAGGTGGAGCAAGAGTCACGTGACAGGCCAGGCGACTTTCAGCCTTATTGCATTCATTTTATTGTTTCACTTGTGCTAGTTCGGTTTTTTTCTAGCCTCACCTCGTAGTTGTTGAGAAAAGAAAAATTACACTTTCCATAGATAACTGTCCTGCACATCTACATGACATTAATTGTAAACTAAAGAACGTGAATGTGGATTTCTTTCTGCCAAACGTAATTTCAATACTACAACCGCTCAATCAGGGAGTTATAAAGAATTTGAAGTTCCACTATAGAAAGAGAATTTTTTTAAAAAGATACTTTGTGAATCTAAGAGTCTGCATTGCTGAATTGTAGAAAGTGTGAACATGACATACAGAAAACAACAGTTTTTAATTGTTTCTCTAAGCCTGGATTCAATTTGGTCAAATATGAAGAGAGTATGAGGATAACATGGCATTAAGTGAATTAAAAACTTCAGGAAATCTAGGTGATGATGTTCCTCCTAAACATTTTATTTGCATAGACGAAGATGTTCTTTCCGATTTTCCAAACGACAAAGACCAACTCCAAAGCATCCAGGTGACAAACCCCAATGAACTTTTGAAAGAAAATTATGACAACTGTAATGATGAATCTGATGAGAAAAACCTTACAGACAATGAAGTTTTACAAGATTTCAAAATCATCAGTCGAGGATTTCAAATAAAAGATGGTGCACCAGACGACATTTTCGTTTGTCTGAATAAATATGAAACATTCATTGAACGTGATATTTCATTTAAATCCAAAGTGCAACAAAAATTACTAAAACTTCTAACACTAAAAACAAATTAAAAAATTGTTATTAATTTGTGTTTCATTTAATATTTTCACTCTGATTACGACTTGTATAGTGTATAGTACAATTTGTGTTGAGTGTATACTGTATTTAAATTAATAAAGGCAGTTAATAAATTAATGTAATGAGTGTCCTTCGATTAAAATTTATTACATTAGGTTCGAGTTATGCTTCTTGGGAATGAATTACATTCGTAATTACGAGATTTGTACAATATTTCTCTATTAACATTACATTACTAATCATAATAGTCTATAGAGAACAGAAAATACTGTATTCCATACGGATATCTAATACAGTGAAAAAGAAACATTCTAAACTCACTCATGAAACATTTTTAGATTTTCAATTACATAAATCTTGAAACACTGTAAATTTAAACATTATCCCGCCTTGAAATTTTCTTATTATCTTATGCTAGCCCACAATATAATGGATTAGGTTTGTCACTACCTGCACTGTTATACTGTAGTACGATAGGGCAGGAGTATTCTTGGTAAGAAAACTTCTCATTAACAAATACCTGTTAACGAATTTGTTATAACATTAATTGATTTTGTTATACAGAAGTTTAACTCTAATCCCAAAAAATTAAATACAAAGTATTTTTAAAAACTATTGTAACCAATACAATCTAATTTTTTTGTCATTTGTGTTCTTTCTATGTCATTCAAAATTATTTATGAAAGGTCATCAATTTGCTGGATTAGTAGAGATACCTACTTGTACTAGACATGGGTGAAGTAGTTCTCTTGACATAAACATACATTTTTTCGATAATTCATTTGGACTAGAACACTGAACTAATGTTATAATTAGAGATGAATTCCCATGTAATCTCTTCTATATTTAGCTAAGAATCTTATGATGGCAGGACTCAAGAAGAATGAGAGAAAACAAGAGACAGGAGTTTTAAACTAAGTGAGGAGAGATAAACTATAGAAATTCTAAACAAAGATCACGCTCTTATTGTATGTTTCCCTAAATAGTTTAACTGAGCTGGTTAGTTCATGAATTACACATAATATTAATTTTAATTTGTAATTCATAACTTACAAATAGTATTAATTTTAATTTTTTTTTGCAATTCCAATAGATTTATTTTTATGTAATGAAAGTGATAATTTTTTGCATTTATGGAGGTTTGTAATAATTTATACTACTCAGACCTGACAAACCCTACATTATTTCAATATTTTATCAAATATCTATTTGAGATTTCCCCATAAAACTAAACAATTAAATTCACTGAAACCACGTTTAATGATTTCCAAACTGAAATAAAATATTATTTGATTCCATCTTCACTTGAAATACTGCTTTTTCACTATAAATACGAATATATATATATATATATATATATATATATATATATATATATATATATATATATATATATATATATATATATATATATATATGAAGTTAATATATTACTATGTAAGTAATTTTATCCACCATTAAGTGCAATAATTTTACCTTGAGTGATGAGGCACCTTTCGGTCATTGACCATTGTCGAATCAATTCGACAATGGTCAATGACCGAAAGGTGCCTCATCACTCAAGGTAAAATTATTGCACTTAATGGTGGATAAAATTACTTACATAGTAATATATTAACTTCATAAAGTCAGTGCAACGGAAAAACAATGGATAACGTTAAATATATATATATATATATATATATATATATATATATATATATATATATATATATATATATATATATTGTATTCAATTGTCAACACAGACCATAACAGTACATTGATAATCAGGCCTATCTCCGAAACGGTCGTCCTCAATAATAAAAAAAAGTATTTAAAACGTTTAAAAGTGTTTAGTGAAAAAAAAGTGTGAGTAGTACTATAGGAAGTGTAACATACTCATACTGTACATGTTTTTTTAGTCAAAAAAAAATTTTCAATATTTTATATTGTTGTGATGATGAATCGATCAGTTTAGACTTGTATCCCCAGAAATATATTTTTCCTTTATTTAAAACTAGAGTATTTGTTGATTTCATCTTCACGTGAGCTACTAGTTTTTAACTTTTAAAAACACTTATAATTTGTTAACTTGCCTATAGTAGTAATTACTTTATAATTTTTGACGGCGGCTGTTTCGGGAGATGTGTCCCATTGTCAACTCAGACCGTGACAATGGGACACATCTCCCGAAAAGGTCGTCCTCAACAATCATAAAATAAGTGCTACTATAAAGGCAAGTGTAACTTATATAAAAGTATTTTTAGTTAAAAATAAAGCACGAAAGCCAATCTCCCTGA
Source organism: Prosapia bicincta (assembly GCA_036971475.1). Classification (NCBI taxonomy): domain Eukaryota; kingdom Metazoa; phylum Arthropoda; class Insecta; order Hemiptera; family Cercopidae; genus Prosapia; species Prosapia bicincta. The sequence goes on from JBAIZL010000007.1 coordinate 42,479,869, forward strand.
TACTTTACTTCTTTTTGTTTTTTTTATGCATTTTCTTCTAGTTGCTGTTCATGACAAGCTGGTTAATTACTTATTACAATTTTGCTATTACTTTACTTTATCCAATGCCTGCCCTTGTCAAAGAAGCCATTCGGCGTCGTGCCTCCCAGTAGAGATGAGACAACTGTGGAGTTATGTTTGCCAGTTCGGGGCACTTTGGCAGATGGTCACCGTTCATTCATTCTCCTAGACATAGATGTCAGTGTCCACCAGACCAAGACGGTGAAGATGTGCCTGGGGGTAATCATGCCCAGTACAAGTACAAAATTGTGCGACGGCAGCCGCTCTGCTTAGGTTTCGGAGGAGAGGCCCATTCAACAGTAACGTTTGCCACTTCTTTCCTCTACTTGCCTCCAGGTGAACTGATTTACAGTGTTGTCTTACTGCAGTTTCTATATGGCTTTTAGCAGATGTTAGGCTGACATGGGAAGTAGGCTGTTGCACGTTTGCTCCGTCCTTCGCTAATTTGTCGACCTTCTCATTACCAGGGATTCCCACATGTCTTGGGATCCACTGGAGGTGGACAATTCATCCGTCTTCTATGAGTTTTGCGAGACTTTTCCTACCTTCTAGTGTTAAACTGCAGTCAGTGGGAGTGCTGCTGGCTAACGCGATAATTGCACCTTGTGAGTCGATGAAAATAGCAACTCTTCTGCAATTTAGTTGTTCTTTCTCTGTGGTTAGCCTCACCTCTTTAACGGCTGTTATTACTGCAGCTATCTCACCATTGTAGTTGCTTGAGTATATCCCAACTGCTTGACTTTTTTGAAAAAGGTGTGAATACACGCCTGCCCCGGTTCTAGTGTTCAAAATCATAGAACTGTATAAATATGGAGCCAATTTTCTTGAGGAGAGTGTGTATAGTCTCCAGTGCAAATTTCCGTAGTTCATCCAGGTTAGGCAGATATTTGGGGGCTGATTGGCTCAGCAGTGAAAGATTCATCAAAGGTGATGCGCCAAAGACAGTATTGAAAGTTTTTATTTCAATAGTCCGGCCAGCCTAGGTGGATGTTATATTTAGTTCTGAGGTTTTGCATGTGTTCAAGAGGAGTTGTTTGTGTTTTTAAGCAGTGTGTGGCTGCCTTGTATCCGTTCCAGTACCTGTAGTCAACTCTTTTGGATCTCTCCCAGAACTTCAGTGCAAGTTTCTCTCGCCTGGTACTTAAGGGTTCGATGTCTGTTTGGATCTCCATGGCACAAATTGGTGTAGAAAAAACTCCTCCAGTGACTATTCTTAGAGAATTATTTATTCTGTATTCTGTCTAGCTTTTGGAGGTTGCTGCTATTTGCTAAAGAGACTACTTCACATGCATATTCCATTGTGGGTCTCATGTAGGTTTTATAGGGAATATCTTGAACATGGCGGGTCTCATGAACATTATCTTTTATAGGGTCTCATGTAACATCTTGAATACAACCCCACTTGGTAGCTGTAAGTCTCTTCAGGAGGCTAACTCTTTTTCCCGCTCGCTCCACCTTATCTTGAATGTGCTGGTTCCATGTTAACCTGGTATCCAGTTTCACGCCAAGGTATTTCGACAAAGATGTTTGGGGGAGATTGGTTCCCTTGTATGCGAGTTGGATTATTGGAGGCTTTTTAGACAGGGCGAAAAGTTGGTACACTGTTTTTTCTGCACTTATTATCATTTTATTGTTATCTGCCCATTTCGCTATATTTTGTAAAACTGGTTGATGGTAGACTCTAAATAGCTGGTGTTGCTTGTAGTAGTACAAACAACTACATCGTCAGCATAAAGAAGACAAGAGACACCAGACGTTTTATTGATCGTGTCAATGAGGTTGTTAATCATTACGTTGAACAGGAGGCAGCTGATCACAGCACCTTGCGGAAGACCATGGCGTTGTTGCTTGTATGCTGAGAAGGTGTTCATGAAATTTACTCTGATAAGGCGTTCCGACAGAAAATTCTTTATCCATTTCATCATTTTCATTGTTACGCCTAGTTCTCGCAACTTACATAGCAAGAGAGGGAGCCACACTTTGTCATATGCTGCCTTAAAATCTATCAAGACCGCTAGAGTGGACTGCCTACGATTGAAAACATCCTTGACTGCCTGTGTAAATTTAACTAGTTGATCACTAGTAGATCTGTGTTGCCGGAAACCTGCCTGGGCATCATTGATAGCCCCGTTTGGGGTGTAAATGTAGCAGGCCTCCACGTGGTGCACCCTGGGTAACGCTAAATCTGCTACGGCGACTCTGCTCCTACAAGATCCTCTCAGAGATGACAAGACAAAGGAAATATAAAAAAAGCCCTTCTCAGGGCTTGGACAATGGCCCCCGGATTCTGTTCTGGAATGCCGGTGGCCTAAACAATTCTAAGCTTAGTGATTTTGCTATTACTTGCGACCAGAATTTTTCTTAATAAAAAGTTGTTAAATTGTAAACTTACACTTGGAGGAAATGTTTACCAAGATATTACTGTATTTAAAACAATGACAGTTAATGCATTAACCACAGTTGATTTACACTGTGGTCACCTAAAAAATTGTCATCAGTTTAGGTTCATTAGCAATCAACATACTGCAACATTAAAATTTCAATGATCTTTCATTGCACCCTTTTCTGTATAAAAAAATCTTATCAACATGTACAGCTATAAATTAAATGTCATTTATAAAATAAATAAATCAAACCATCTATAAACAAGGAGGTAATTCACAATTTTTTTCACATCTTGAGATAACTGTACATTTACTGATACAGCTATGCACTTAAAAGTCGAAATTCACTGACAGCTAATTTTTTTTATCAGTTTAAAACTGAAGTAAAATCTATTTTATCATTGTAATGTTTTTGTTATATGTATGATCTAATGAAATCAAACACATCACAAAAAAATATATTTTTATTTAAAAGAGAGGAAAAACTTACTGCCTTATGCAATAGAAAAACTCTATTTATTTTAAAATAAAACACAGTTGTCATTTTCCCTGATCCTTTATTTTAAGGAAAATACCAAAGCTACCAATATTTTATTTATTTTACTTTGACATTATATATCTTACGAAATAGTTTACCATATCTCACAGTTTTCTACACTGTTGTTTTTTGCTTTCATTGATGTAATGTAGGATTTTTATATTGGTATCCATGTCATTATGTGAGTGTAGTGTGTTTTGAATCTGTATGGCGAAATTTGTTGTGGGATATGTCTTTCTTATTTGTTTTACTTGTTCTTCGTATCTTGTGGAAAATGTTCTATGTCCTAAGTGTTTGTCCTATGTAAAAGCTGGGACAGTTGTTGCACGTAATCTTGTATACGCCTACCGTATCGAATTTATCCTGCTGTGTTTTTGAACTGTGCGTTTTTAATTGTGTTGGATGTTGTGAATGCTAATTTGTATTTAAGTTTTCGGAACGTGGAAGCTCTATTTTTTTATGTGTAGTCATGATATGTAAGTGTTATATATTTTTGTGTTTGTATTATTGTTTTTTTGTTGTGTTATATGCAAGTTGTTTTTTTGCGCATTATGTTGTCTGTCAAGGTGTATTTATATCTGTTTTTATGGGCTATGTGTTTAATTGTGTTTAGTTCGTTTATTTTGTCTTCATTGCTCATGGATATGTTGATAATCAACATATCTAGTAAAGATATGTATCAACATAACCAAAGCTATAATAAATGGAAACTTTAGAGAAACGATGTAGAATAGCTGTATTTTATTGTAGTATTAAAAAAGATATTGTAGTAAAAAATTTGTTTTTAAAAAATTATTCGGTGAATATAGTGTTTTATGTATTGGCACTTCAGTGTTGTTTTTATTTTGTTTTAACCTATATCTATAAAGTAACTTCTTCCTATTAACTGATTCCATCTTCAAATGAGCTACTAGTTTTTAACTAGAATACTACTAGAGAAACTATTATACAAAAGAACTACATCCTACACACATACTAAACACCCAATTACAATATCTCACATACACTTTTTGACATCATAACCCCCCATACTCACCAAAATACACATACATCCCCACCTTAATATCCCACCCGCACCCTAACCTACAAAAACCAAGAGGTCAGTTACGGTCCAAATTGACAATGAGACGCATCTCTCAAAACGTCTGTTCTCAATAATTAAAATATATTTATATAGTTATAAACATGTTTTCTATATATATTTCAAGTTTAGCAAGGTATGTTGAAATGAAAACAATTGGACCCAAATATTATCAATTATCACCCTACACTGTAGTATAAAATAAAATATAGAATCACTCTACATTGTAATAGTAAAAATTGTAATTTAATACAAAAACTGTTTATAAAAAATGTTTGTACAGAACATTGTGGTGTGGGTAAATTGGAATTATGTTTGTATTATGTCATTTTTCCAATGTTTAACCACTATTTATTAATTGCACCATTTCATTTTGTTTAGAATGAATTTGTAACATTTATGTAAATGATAAAAGATCACAGTTAATGTAATTTTAGTCATAAATTACTACCATTATCTTATTTAAATCATAAATTAACTGTTACTAAAATATAATGTAATTATTGTTATAAATATAATTAATAATAAACCAGTATATACATAAGTATATATGAGAATTGTTCAATTGTAATTTTTAATACATATGCAAGTTAGGTCTACACAGTTCTCATAAACAATGGTAAGATTACCAACAGAGATAACACAAAACTGATCAATGTCTCAAATAATAACACTTATTTTATGACACAGCCACCAATTAATAAATCATTTTTGATAATTCATTTCACTGATAACTGATATTTCATTGATTGAAATATCATCAATTCAAGTTTATTCTACACATATCATGTATTTACATTTATTTTATACACTAATTAAAAGGGAAACGCTTCAATTGAATAATTTTACAAAGTAAATAAAATGGAATTACCGAAATTACAAAGGATTTCATTTAAACAAAAATTAAAGACCTTGAACTCCTAGTAAACATCAATGGCCTTGCTTTTCAACATAACCTTGAACAGATTAATATATACTACAGCTTATTTCTAGCCTCCTTAATTCATAACACTTCAAAATATAAAAACCTTTTAATATACAAACTATAAATCCAGGTTTTGCAACAACAAAAAATTATTTGGTGGAAAGAAATAAAATGTTCAAAAGAATAATTTGAATTCTTTGATTGCACAACAGGCAATCATGGTGACAATCGTTCCTGATGTATCTTGTATGAAAATTATATCTTAATATAATTTACTTACTTCAAATTATAAAAAATAATGAAATTTTGCCTTATAACGAATGAAGAGTAACATACCTTAGCAGAAGAATGAATGTAAACAAGATTATTATCCTAGCAGAAAACACTTGACTAGGTATTTCCCGCGCTAATCTCATTCTTAATATGAAATGAAGACCATGACTTGTAGAACAGTTATTAAACTAATTTGCTACAATCACCCACAAAATTAACATAAATACTCTACTCTTGAAACTGTGGTCCAAAACAACCTACGACAATATAACGTCAATGTTGCCTGTGACACACTATTTCCTGAAAAAAATGTCTCGTTCTAAAATATGCAAGGTTATTTACTGCACATTCTACACGCACCACACTTCCTTTACAGTTCACACTATCATAAAAATACTCAAAGGTCACATGAACATGGTCAATCGACTATAGTTCAACCAATCCTGATGTAGAGCTGAAATTTGCAACCAATAATATCGTTTGTTATTGTACGCTAGCCCACCTCATATTTACATGTAAGCAAATCCATATTAATCAATCTGACATTTCCAAAACTAAATATCTACAATCGTCAAAATATGTTACACCTTAAAGAAGTGTTCTTTAGATTCCCAATATCACTATCGAATGAAAGAAAGAAATGTTTTCCATCGATAAGTTTCAAAGATTAAAAAGTAAACAAAATTAATAATAAACACATCCACGCGACGAGTAAAAACTAAAAACAAATGACGTCATTAGCTATGTTATACAATTCATGTCTGTGGTCATGGCAATACCAAAACCAAAAAAACAAATAATTTAAACAAATGAGACTTTTTTTGTTCTTTGATTTGTATTTGAACTCTTGGGGAATTGAAGTAAATTTCACTTTTCTATATCAAATGAAAGTTTTAGGAATCTCAGCCAGACAAATAATACTGGAGAAAAGTACGCAATTATTAGACAAAATATTTTAAAAGTTGGCACGTTCGACACAGAAAAAATGTACAAAATTAGTTACAGACGCATTCCAATACATTATTTTTTGTAATTTCATAAGATACGACTTGTGAAATATTGTTACTATGTAATATGTTACTTTGATAATATAATTTCAAACTTTTATTAATTCCCATTAAAATAATTTTTTGATTTATAGCAATAATGAGGTTACCACCTCAATTATGCTATAAATCTAAAAATTATTTTTATTAAAAATACATAATGATAAGTCTTTAATAACAAAATACTTAATGACAAACGTCATTACAAAACTGCAAGAAATCTTTCTTTAATCGTTTCAAAGACTATATATATTATTATCACTTTAGTTTATGACTATTCGAAGTTTAATTATTTTGTGAATTATTAAATTATAACAAATTATTTTCTAATAAAGATTCACCGAATGTAATGAACTACAAAATTCAAGAGTATATATATATATATATATATATATATATATATATATATATATATATATACTCATATTTCAGGAATAATAAAAATATTTAAAAAATTCAAATGTGTATTAATTCTATTCAATGATACTAACTACGTGCTATTTGTTAATGTGAAAATTAAAAACTAGGTTAGTAACTTAAACCCAAACATGTACCAGATACTCAAAAATATTCAATGGTTTAAATTTACTTTAAAATTTCTCAAAGCAAGATTATTAAAGGCCAGATTATACTTCTCATAAATAAACAAATACACAATTTGTTTCTTTAAAAACAAATTTATATAATCGTTTATATAAAATTATGTATACATTGTTTCAACACCCAACCTAACCTCATCAATTAAATATTATGATACTAGTTTGTGGTATACTTGCTTGTAAAGTAGTAGCACTTATTTTTATGATTGTTGAGGACGCCGGTGTCAGGAGATATGTCCCATTGCCAACTCAGACCAAATATGTATATTTATTTATTTATTTTTTTGTATATAGCTATAAATAAATAGATATACAGTTTAGAATCTCATCTAGCATTAACGAGGTGAGCGCAATAACAGTTGAAGTCGTGCTCTGAGTTCACCTCGTCAATGCTGGATGAGATTCTAGCGAAACTTCGGAATTGCGATTTTATGCACTGCAGAATGAACAGATGTACTCTAGATAATAACTATTCATCATATTTTTCCTTCAGTGAAGGAATACGTAACAGCATATGTAATATATATAATAAATTTAAAATATATCAAAAACAAGAATACTTTTAATGAATATATTTATTCAAAGCTTTTCGCCGATAAAATAGTACCTGCATCTTCAGGAAAATAATTATCTAATAAAATATTTTTACAAAATTAAATCATATGTGCTACAAACGACCATATGTTTATAAGTATTGCACTGCATGCAATTTTTTTCTATAACATCAATGACCTTATAAATAGTTTGGTGCCTTATAAACATATGGTCGTTTGTAGCACATATGATTTAATTTTGTAAAAATATTTTATTAGATAATTATTTTCCTGGAGATACTGGTACTATTTTATCGGCGAAAAGCTTTGAATAAATATATTCATTAAAAGTATTCTTCTTTTTGAAATATATTAAATTTATTAACTATATTACAAGAAACATATAACCATATTTAATATATATAGTTGTTGTTTTTCAATTCTTACTTTTAGTTCACACTCACCTATATAATTTATGTATCTTTTATAAATTTTCAATCGTATATAAAATAATATTCAACAATAAAATTCCAATACATTTTTTAAAATTTTTAGTGAATGACACTCGATGTTAACACAGTTTCTTTCAAATATTAATTCATTATTAAAATTTAATTTTAATAATTAAATTCGCCCTTCATTTTGTCTCCTAATATTATGACTATATGTATATACATACTTATATTAATTGTAATTATTTAATAAGAAGTAAGTAAAAACAAAAAAAAAATTTTTTAATTCACATACATTTTTTTACATTACTCTTTTTTAAAAATACCTACGCAATCTTTATTTTTACCTCTAACTTCAGCACAGATAAATTTAAACACATGTCTAGGTGTAAAAGTTGAAACTCGAAGAAAAGATGTTGCAACAATGTAACATCGCCTGATACTGTTCAATTTTTAATAGTAATGGCAATGGTGATCTAGTGTCTGAAGTTTTTTAGTTCAATTGATTTTAGGTTATAATTTGAAGCATGTATTCCTTTCTTTCAAAATGCAGTAGATATATTCCGCTTAGAACTGGACAATTTATTAAAGGTATTTAGCAAAAGGATTTTGTATATCAGTGTACATGTAGTGTCTAGTTTAATATTATTGATATTTGATGTAGATCTAGGATAACATTAGTTCTTATAGAGCAGTTTCTACAAAGTTTTAGTATATTAGAAAATAATAAAACGCAAATAACGAGTATTAGTAGTTCTTGTTTGTCAAATACAGAGTTATAATTCGTAATTAATGATGTTTTTCTTTTTGGGCAGCTTTTCCCTAAGGCATTGAATATGTTGAAGGTTAACTTATTCTGTAGTATTTGCTGTTAATATTTGTAATTTATCACCTTTTAAAATGTTAGATGACATTGATTTTTGTTACAACATTGCTGGGTTTCTGTTATGAATACTCATGATATAATTAAAACTCTTATTTTAAATCTTTGTATTGATTATGATTTTGACAGAATATGTTCTAAAGGTATTTAATTTTGATAATAATCAACTAGCAATATTTCATCATGGTATTTATTTCTCGTTCCCACGTAATCGATTTTAGCTTTAAAATAATTATATCAAGCAATTGAAAACATGAATGAAAACTTTTCCTCACTTTAATTAAAAATTTGCGGACAATGCATAACTTACTACTCCACACTGAATTTTTTACTCAACTTTAAATTGATAAAAAATAACTTTCTCTGTAAAATTTTAAAAAAATTTGCACATATCCTATTATGGGGTTTTGAACAATTTTCATTTTTAATCTCAGGTGGCCCCTCTTATCGTAAATTACCAATTTTGGAAAATAAAAATTTCCCCACTAATTTAACGTTTTGGCTTTATTTTTTTAACGTAATAACTCGCAAAATGTAATTAAAATTTACCGTTGACTCCCAAAAAATTACAAATAAAAAAAAAATCAACTTAACGTAGCACTGTTGGCACCACGCTTCACTCGGCACATAAATCTTATAGAATTAAAAAACTCGTACACATATCTTATTTTTTGTGATAATAAGTGCCAAAATCATTCAAAAGGATGAAGCGAACACTTAAGGACCCTATTTCATACACAAAACAGAAAATATTGCATTGAACATTTACAAACCTTTCATTTTTAGATTAACCCAAAAAATGATAGAATTTACTACCCAAAGCAGTGTTGATTTGAAGGGTTACAGATTAAAAAAAAATTTTTTTTTGAGATTTATCAGCAAGTTTAATTACATTTTGAGGGATTTTACAGGATATTACATGAAAAAAAATCGCAAACACGTTAAATTTGAAACGTTTTAGATAAGCCGTTGAGGAATAAAGGAAAGTTTTTATAATTTTGTTTGTATTCAGTTTATTATCACTGGGTATATATTTTTTTGCTTAAGTCGTTTACATGGGAGTGGGAAATAGATACCTTTATAAATTTTGTTACAAAAATTATACCTGGCGATGTAGAAAGGCCTTAATATGAAAAAATAAATTGTGATCTGATGCCCATGAATAAACAATTTTTGAAAAGGGACATTTAATTGCTTCAATTTCATCACACACAAAATTTAATACAATCAAAGTTTTTATTTTATAATACTGTTTTTTATACTATGGTCTCATATAATAGTTAATGTAAACAATAGTAACTATATTTTCAAAAGTAATCAAATATATATATATATATATATATATATATATATATATATATATATATATATATATATGTATGTATGTATATGTATGTATGTATGTGTGTGTGTGTGTGTGTGTGTGTGTGTGTATACATAAAAATTATGTAGAGTGTTTGTAATAGATTTTTTAGTATTGTTCTCTCTTTTTAATAACCATTTCATTTATGTAGACATTGAATCTATAAGTTCTATATAAACTTCTTTAATTTCTTGCTTGTAAAACAACACATGAATCACAGAACTAATCAACTTTTCCGTTGTTTTATTTGAAATCTCTTCATCTATCAAGCATTTGAATTCTAGCTCATTAGCATTACAGTAAAATCTCTTTGTCATATTTTCTTTATCCTAGTCCTTCCTTTCTCGAATTGACTTCTTAAGTCAACCAGTGTAGCAACAGTAAATCTTCATTCTCTTTTGACAAGTGATTTTGTTAATATTTGTTTCAACATTCAAGAGCTTTGATACGACTTTTGTAGGATTAAGGGTTTGATTAAATCCCATGTTGACACAATATTGTTGATGCACAGCTTAATTTTGCAAAAAGTTATCCGCCAGGAGGAGATTTAAACAGGTGGAAATACTTAATGATATGGCAGTCAACTTTGATTTTATTTATCTCGACATATTTCTAAATAAAAAATTGGGATTTTGAAGTACAGCAAAACTTAAATATGACTTTTAATATACAAAATGTAAAACAAAACATCAATGTAGTAACACACAAAACAGAAAATAAATGTTTGTTATATATTAATACATTGGTAAACACATACGTTATATTCTGTGTAAAAATTATCTGGTTAAAATAGTTTTGGTTATCAAAATATAATAACTTTGGTAACACATATCAAGAATTGTTCATAATGCATAAAGCTCTAAGTTTACTTACTCTAGCAGACGGACCCCTCGTAGCTTAATAATACCAAATTTTATAAACTACTGTATTTGTAAATTCAGGCTGATATTTTAAAAGTGTCATTTTAAACAGAGAAAAATACGCCTAAAATTTGCAAATTAAAACCATAACCTGATTGAAACAACAAACACAAAACAGTAGAAAATATTTTTTTTTTTTAATTAATAAATTAATATACATACTCATTACAATATATAAACAAAGTATCCAATTAGCATTGATTTGGTTATCAAAGAATAATAACTTTACTAGTGTTAACACTAAACTCGAGAAATTGTTTTTAAAAAAACGTTTCCTAATATGACAACTTGCCAAATTCTACGTTTTCATTAAATGTGAAAAAATGATAACAGGAAACATTGTATATATGTTCTCATGTGCTAACTTGGCATTATGACATGTCATGTATTTAATGTTTATTTTCGTGAGACGTTAGACCCACCTATTCACCTTAGCAATGCTAAATTTTATGTTCAGAAAGTTTAAGCTTGATCTTTTTTAAAAATTCAAATTTATCTTAATCATTTACTTTGTTAGAATATTTTATATAGGTGTATAGTAATGTAGTATAACAGTGTGGTTATAGATTTAAGAATCATTTGATGAAGGATTATGTTGTAAAGTGAAGCTATCTTTACAACACCTTCATTTTTGTCACTTTTAAACCATATATGGATTAAATGATTCGTCTTCCGAGCAACCCAGTGAGGACAAATTAATTTTGAACTCAGTTGTCATGGCAATTGAATTGTGTTAAATACCAGCTTTAATAATTTTATAAGTATTACTATAAATAATAGTATTATTAAGTATTACAGTACAACCATTCTAATTCACCATAGGGGCCGAGGGGTGAGAAATTTGAGAAAAAGCCAAATTACGGAATTTGTGAAATTAACATGTAATTGTGGGTAAACATATTATATAAATAGGTGCTTAATGTAATTAATGTTGTACTTACATTATTTATATCGCCTCAGAAACTCTACAACACTATACAAACACTAGTAGCCTGCAGGATAGTTCGTAATTACAAATACAATACGATACTCTATTTTCATAAAAGACACACAAAAATATATTACAGTACCTTGTAAGAATAGCACTAGCAAGGAAAAATAGGGTATATTAAATCTATTTGTTTCAGTTTTTAAAAAAACCCGTGTTTTTCTTTTGTAGTAACGGCTTCTTTTCAGATAGGGCCTATACTTCGTGACAGTACAGAGGATGTTTGTTATTATGACGAATTACAGAAGGTGATGAATTAGAGAGGTTCTTCCGTAATTACTTGATAATTTATTGAGTACTAATTTTAACTTAATAAATAAAACCCACTAACCAAAATATAAATATCTTTATTTTTATAAACTAGGAATGGCAAGTAAACACGTGCAGTACTATGAAATATTCAAATAATCCTAGCAGTAAAGAGAAAAGTGCTATCGAATTTAGCTGACCCCATTCTTCTTGAAAGTTTAACTACAAAATATACTATAATGTTTAGTAAATAAAAAAAATCAATTGTTTATAACAAGTAAAATAAATATTATTTTATTTTATAATAATATTTTTTGATTATTTTGTTTCAGTGCATTGTCAATGTAGTAACCATACAGTTCATTATAGAAGAACTGATAGACTCCTGGCTTCAAATATTTCTTTGCATCAACATAACACAAATGTGAAATTAATTTCATGTTCAAGTTATCCTTACTCTGATAATCTAAATATTCTTATAAATTCAAAAAAATGTATATTATTCAGAAATAATTATTCACCTCATAATGTAAATAAAAATTATATAAATGGTATAGGCGTAAGATATTTTCATTGTTCAAATGGTTTAAAAGCTGTGGAACCGAATAAACCTTCATCAAAAGTTGAAGAGACGGTTGAAGCTTTAAAAGAGAAAGCCAAAGCAAAAGAAAATGTTGCTTTAGATAATATAACTCAGAGTGTGCCAGTTGTTGCTAAGAAATCACTGAAACAAAGAATCGTAGATGAAATAATACACTACTACCATGGATTTCGATTACTGTTTATTGACATTAAAGTGTCATCTATTTTGGTTTGGAGGATTCTTAATGGTAAAACTCTTACAAGGCGAGAACATAAATTGGTAAGTTCTGCTAAATATGAAATTGATTTGTAATATCTGTTAAAAAATTTAACTTTTTTCAAATAACAAATAAAAATTATGTTTACTTCATAAAACAAAACACTTTTCTTCTTGATTATTAGTATTTAAAAAAGTAGAAACCACTTAACTAAGGTATTGTATGTTACAGTAAAAACGTGTATTTTCTTATTGATTTTATTGCCCATAATAATTATCAAAACTGAAACATTTAAAAAAACTCATTAATGACTTACGGAAATTAAATTTAATTGTGGAAATTTAATTGAGCATTTATTAATAAATAAAAATATTTCAAATACAAGAATAGTTTTAATTTATTCTTGTATTTGAAATATTTTTGTTCATTAACTATATTACAAGAAAACGTATCCCCATATTTAATATATATACTAAAGCACTTGTAAATATTTTACAGCTTGCCTATAGTAGCACTTACATTTACTGAGTAAATGAGTTATGCTCTAAGTTGACAATGGGACACTTCTCCCGAAACGGCCGTCCTCAACAAATATAAGTAAGTGCTACAATAGGCAAGTTGTAAAATATTTATAGGTGTTTTAGTGAAAACTAGTAGCTCATGTGAAGATGGATTAAACTAATATAATAAATATATATTTTATATATATATATATATATATATATATATATATATATATATATATATATATATATATATATATATATATATGTATATCACTTTCACGTATGTACTTGAACAAGAATCTTACTTGGTATTTATGCGAGCTAACTTTCAATGGCTGGCTGTGCCGTCGTCCTCAGGCATACTGCATCCTTTGCATAATCTACAAATATATATATATATATATATATATATATATATATATATATATAATACACAAAAATTCTCTAACCATAAATATTTTTATCCTAATAATAATAGAATTATACTTCTGTGTGTCAGTTTGTTGTATCATGTCTGAGGATGGTTACTTGGTAACCGATATGTACATAAGACTAAAATTGAAATATTTGTGGTTAGAGGTTTTTGTGTATTATTTATTAATAATGAACCTTTGTAAATTATTCCAAGTAATTAATAATATACATATAATTGTTTTTATCCTTCTAATTATGGTGTTTATAAAATTATGTGTACAATTTTTCCAGCTAGTAAGGACAGTTGGTGACATGTTCCGTCTAGTTCCATTTTCAGTATTTATCATAGTTCCATTTATGGAATTATTGTTACCAGTTTTTATTAAATTTTTTCCTGGAATGCTCCCATCAACGTTTCAAACAGCAACAGAAAAGGTAAGCTTTTGTTTAGTAATAGCTTGTATAATTTGAAGAAAACTTTATTTTATGTTATAGCTGAAAGAAAGAGTTATAGAGTAACATTATGTTTGATCATGTTAGTCTAGCCTCTCAAATCAATTCACATTGAACCTAGTAGACATTTAACTAATATGTCTCTTTATTATTGTACCTAAATTTCTTTTATATCAGACAAAATACTGTATTTTATGCTTTGTGTAATTAAAATTTAATTTATACCAATCCTCTGATTTTAGGAAGATAAAATTAAACAGTCACTCAAAGTAAAATTAGAAATGGCCAAGTTCCTTCAACAAACATTAGATGACATGGCTGTGACTGGGAAAGGTCATAGTTCACAAGCAGCAAAAGATTTTGCAGAGTTTTTTGAAAAGGTTTGTTAGTTTGTATTTATTTTTTATAGTTGGATTAAGTTATCATGGGAAACAGAATAACTAAATTCTCCCAGCTATAAATTATCTTTGCCCAAATCTTAATCAGTAAAATATTTCATTTATCTGTTTAGTATTTCAATTAAAGTTTGTAATTAGTCATTTGATAATATTTAAAACTATATTGTATCTAAAGTCTGCATTCTAAATGGGTTTTCAGAGAAAAATATTTTATTATAAAAGAAGATATGCTTTATTTTTAATTATAAAATTCAAAACTGTGTATTATTTTTTATTTTTGTATACCTAAGTTTAAAGCACAATAAGTGCTTATATATATATATATATATATATATATATATATATATATATATATATATATATATATATATATATATATATTTAGGTTAGTTTTGGTTGGTAAAGATTATTTACATTTTTTGGACTAGGAGACTGACAGACTTACCTTGGTAAGAGTCCACTCTGTAGTCTTGAAATAGAAACACATAAAAGCACTTAAACAATGATATATTTCAACCACACAGTGGTCTTTGTCAATCAAAGAGAAAACACAAAAAGAAATATGAGAGAATGAAATAAAAATCATGAAAAAAGATTTTTATTTCATTCTCTCATATTTCTTTTTGTGTTTTCTCTTTGATTGACAAAGACCAATGTGTGGTTGAAATATATCATTAGTTAAGTGCTTTTATGTGTTTCTATTTCAAGACTGCAGAGTGGACTCTTACCAAGGTAAATCTGTCAGTCTCCTAGTTCAAAATCTCTCTCTCTCTCTCTCTCTCTCTCTCTCTCTCATATATATATATATATATATATATATATATATATATATATATATATATATATATATATATATATATATGTATTTATATATGTATATATATATGAAGTTATTATTAATATTTATAAATAATTTTTTCCACACTAAGTGCAATAATTTTACCTTATGTGATGAGGCACCTTTCGGTCACTTGACCATTGTCGAATCACTGAATTAATTTTCTCTATTTTTCTGGTGTGGATGCACCACCACAGTCTTAAGAGAGCTCAAAGTTAAAACACAAGAAATTTATTCAAATGTGTTTGGGATGAGAAAGATTGGTCATGGGTGTAAGGGTCTCGTATTTACAAATATGTGAAGTTATTATTTCCATCAATAACAAACATTTACAAAATTCAGTTTGCATGGCTAAAGAGAATAATTATATGGTACATTTTCTGTCTGTTATTATTCTCTATAATTTTAAAAGAATGTGAGATTGGAGTAGACAGACTTTTGTGACTTTAAACCATTATACTGAAATCTAAATTTTGGTGTGTTTTAGAATTATTTTGTGTTTTTGTTTTTTAATTATCCAAGCACCGTTAAAACCAAATTAGGTTTATTTTCGTGTTTATGAGTCAATAGCCTTAGTTAATATAAAACAGGAAGTATTCAAAAATATCTGACTGAATCCTTGACTGAAACAAAAAAGTGGCTTCATGCCAATTGGACATAGATCAAGAGAGTTCAGAGAATTGTGTCAAAGATCTGTATCTGATGACCCGTTTTTCAAATGGCGAACTGTTAGTAATTAAATAAGTTTTAATTTCAACAATTAAAAAATATTGTTAATTATTTTGATTTTGCAGAAAATAGAAAATTCTTTATTTGGTACTATTTTTAAGATTAATTCTTGCTAAGCAACAATATAGTAGACCTACTTTGTTCATAAAATTTGGAGTCTTTGTTAATAAACTCATAATTATATTTACATTTACTTACAAACATAATCATCTTACATTTACTATTTAGAATTTAATAAAAATATTTATGACTCTTCTTATGCAAGGTGATATTCATAGCTATGAACCGAACAGTGGAGTTGGATCCAATCTCAAACAGTTTTAGTAGCAAAAAACCTATTTTCAAGTTGTCAATAACATTTATTGTTTACTAATTTTACACTACTTAACTAAGTGATTACGTAATTGCTTACTTGTTGACGCGTTTCAAAACGATCGTTCCTTTTTCGAAGCTTACCTTCTACTATTTGTTTGAAAATAATATTTTTGAAAAATATAATAATATTACGTACTCTTAGAATACTTAATTCAAATAAATCAAAGTATCACTTTAAGAGAGATTAGTTCAGAAGTATTATTGCTAAGTCAAATACTGTTATAGGCTTAAAATACAATGTAGCTCTAAGGCTCGTTATAAACCAAAATAAATTGCATTAAATAAAATCAAAACAGCAAATTCAAAATAACTCTTGAATTTTGAAATGTGTGTATTGCAATCACACATCCTATAGAGTAATAATAAACAATAATACTACAAACTAAACTAATTTGATACTACTTAACTAAGTGAATACGTAATTGCTGACGCGTTTCAAAACGATTGTTCCTTTTACGAAGCTAACCTTCTACTAGCGGCTTTTGGCTCTTTACAAATGGTATGACAGGGTTGGATTTATGGCATTAGGTGAGGTGTCGGCGTCTTGTGTGATGTATTGGAAAAGACTATTGGCTTCAAAGTGTGTGTGGTCATTAAGTATATTTTCCCTGTCTGTTGTGTAGTGTTTGTAGATTTCATTTTCTAAGGTTGTTAGTTTTTTACTCTGTTTTAATGTGTGTAGAATATTTAAATTAGTGTGTATGTGGTATGTGTGTGTTGGGTGTTATTTAGGTGTTTTGCGTAGCTGAATTTAGGGTTTTGTTTGGGTAATGTGTTCATCGTAGCGTGTGTAGAATGACCTGCCGGTTTGACCGATGTAATAGTATGGACAATCGTTGCAAGTTAATTTGTAAATACCTGAGAGTTTGTATATGTCAGTTTCTTTTTGAAAAGGTTGTATATGTTTTCTTAGCGTGTTTGTTGTTTTGTAGGATATTTGGTAATGGAGTTTTTTGAATGTGGAGGCTATTTTGTGTGTGTTTTTATTGTGGTAGGTGAGGGATATGTATTTCTTATTTTTTTGTGTGGTATGTTTGTGTGGCTATTTGATGGTGTTTATGTTTTATTTTCCTGAGAATGTTGTCTATGAGTGTGTGTTGGTAGCCGTTTTGTTGGGTGATGTATTTTATGGTATTAAGTTCTTCGTCGTAGTCTTTCTGTAGCATTGGTATGTTTATTAGACAGTGTAACATGATTAAATGCAGCGTGTTTGTGTTGTGTGGGGTGATTAGATGTATTATGTATGACCATATCTGTAGTTGTTGGTTTTCTGTATATTTTGAAATTATGTCTAGTGTTGTGTTTGGTGATAGTAAGATCTAGAAAGTTTATTCTATTGTTTTCTTCTAATTCGAGAGTAAATGTGAGGTTTTCGTGTATGGTATTAATGTAATTGTGTAGTTGTTTGATTTGCCGTTTGTTGCCGTTGTATAATATTAAAATGTCATCTACATATCTATGGTAGTAAATTATTTTATGTGTGTGGTTATTGTTCTGTAGAATATATTGTTGTTCGATGCGGTGTAGGAATATTTCTGCTAGGATGCTTGAGATAGTGGAACCCATTGAGAGGCCATCTTTCTGTGTGTAGTATTTGTGTTGGTATGTGAAGTAGTTTTGTGATGTGATGAGTTTGGTGAGTGTGATTAATACAGTACTGAAAAAAGAGATAGATAAACTGCTGAACCTGTGGAGTTAGAGGGGCATAATCAAAACCAAAAACCCAACACCTTATACAAGTAGGGTATCACGCTTTTTGGGGCAGGATAATGAGAAGTAACAAGAGAAAACAGACAACAGTTCAAATATCTTTCTAGCAACACATCTGTTAAAAAACTAAATTAGAGTGATGTAGAAACAATGACATGTGTTGCTTTGGAAGTAGAGACAAACAATTTATAAATAAATTCGGAGGTTGGGGGGGGGTTCTAGATTTGGTGTACTGCCGGTGTGGTAACTTACTTTATTAGTTGTAAGGAGTTGCAGACTTGGGGGGGGGGTAATTATCTTTGTAGGATAAGTCATTGAGAGATGTGATGTAACTAGCACCATGTTGAGTTTGTGCTATATCTAAATTCATAGTTTTAACATCATGTCTGTAGCAATTGATAATGATGTTTATACCACCTTTGGTTAGGAATAATATTGTACTGAGACAAATTTAATTTACAGCTGATATGACATTTTTTGATGTGCAAGTAGGATGACCCTGAATTTTGGTTGTTAGGCTGTTGATACTATTTTTTGGAAGGTTTGTTGGATATGCCTTACATCCAAGTCTGTTGTATGAAAAGGAGCAATGAGGAAGTTTGTATGGTTTGTTGCTATGTGGATCTAGCCATTTAAAATATACTAAAATGTTTTTTTTTTAATTGGAAGGTTGCTTGAACCAAATTTTTTGTTGATCAGTGAAAAGGTTTTTGGTGAGAGTAGAATCATGATGCCATCTCTCAATATTTTATTCAGTTTCTGCAGATACTTTGTTTACGAGTTACCACCCCAGTCTCCAAATAAGCTTTAACAGGACTACACACGCACAAACACACACACACACACACACATGTATTTAAAATAGTTTACATGCCTATCTAAATAGTGTTTTTCATCATATTTAAAACTCAAAGCAATGTTACATAATTTTTAAGTTGTGTTCAATCAAATGTTGTTTGTATATTGATAATATTATTTGAACGTTTGTTGCAAATAAAATCTAGTCCTATTTAGATAATAAGATTGTTTACTCATTTCTTTATGAAATGATTAAACAACAATTATTTACTAAATTTAATAATTGTCTTTTTACTATAGTAAAGAATGGGTAATTTAAAGGAAGGTCAAGGGATCAAGGCAAGTTCCAATTATTGGTTTATTCTGGTAGTTTTTCTTATTAGAAAATCGTCTGCCTACTTGGACCTAAAATTGTTTTTTTGATTAAATACCGTTTTAGAAAGGAACACAAACGGTTTTGTTCAATAATTTGAACTGCTAAACAAATAAAAATAAAAAAGAGTCAATGGTAAATACTGTCAAAGTAAGGTAGGAGAAAATATGTACAGAGTGTATGAGGAATTTGTTCAAAATGATTGCTGAATTCATGACCGGAAACATTTATGGAAGGCTTTTTTTGGAAGAGTGTTCAGCTGCTCAGTCGTTGCCCTCTCAATGTTAGGAATGGTGTCAAAAAGTTTTCCTTTAAGAACAGTTTTAATTTTTGGGAAGAATCAGAAGTTGCATGGTGCTAAATCAGGTGAGTATGGCGGATGTGGTAAGACAGGAAACTTTTTTCAGCCAAAAACTCACAAATGAGAAGAAAAGTGTGATACGGTGCATTGACGTGATGGAGAAGAAAGCCATTTCCCTATTTTTCTGGTCTCTTTCTTCGTATGTCGTTTTGCAAATGTTGCAGTATGCTCTTATAAAATTCAGAGTTCACAATTGTTCCCCTTGAAACGAACTCTGATCGCACTAAGCCCTCAATATTGAAAAAAAAAAAACAATGAGCATGATCTAGATGTTCGTTTGTGACTGATGTACCTTTTTAGGGTAAGGAGATGCACTGGTTTTCTATTGAAAACTCTGCAGTTTGGTCTCAGGGTTATATCCATTGACCCAACGTTCATCTCCTGCTACAATTTTGGTCATGAAGTCCAGATCATGACCACGAAGAAGTCGAGTCATGGCCATGAAGTCCAGATCTGCTTAGAAACGATCCTTCAACTCTGTGCTGACTTACCCACGATTTTCCTTCTGTTCATCACACAAAAATCTATGAAAAAATTTTGCACTCACTCGTCTCATTTGCAAATTATTCTTTTAAAATGCTTTGAACGAAACCATACCAGATTTTAAGATCTTCCAATAGCTTTCGAATAGTCTTTCGCCTGTTTCAATAAATCACTGTTTCTACTTTTTGCACATTGCCATCTGTTTTTGAGGTTAATAGACGTCCCGAACGCTGCTTGTCTTCAACCGACTCATTTCTGCTTTTAAATCGGTAATACCACTTGTGCACAGTCTTCAGAGTTACCACATTATTGCCATTCACAGATTTTAACATTTTGTGAGCTTCTTTGTCAACTTAAAACAAATCCTAATGTTAAAGCGTTGTTCAAAATCCATGATGCATAACAGACATGATAAACACAACCTCACTCTAGCGACTCTGGCAGGCTAGTAACAAGCTCCAGTGTGTTGAAACTTGCCGCTCCCTTACTTAACAGATCACACTACTAGGCAAATTACATCATATGGATGTAGCACCAGCAGTTACCGCTATAAAAATTCCTTCACTGTATTTTTTTATCACACCTCGTATATGATGTTCTTTCTTTAATAGTATCCAAACTATGAATTATTTCTTATTCATAGTAACTATGAATTATGTTTAATATCTGTCAGTCAGACTACACATTTGTATATGGCTCCCAGATGTAACACTGAGGGTCTCAGAAAACCCACCACATAAACAGGTAATTAAAAAAGTGAAGAGATGTTACAGATGCTTAGCAGAAGGATAAACAGATAACTTTTAACAATGTGAAAGGTAGTAACTGAATAACTTTTCTCTTAGTTGATAAGCTTTATTATGGTTAATTTAAGATATGTTTTACTTTGTTTGTATTTATCACTTCATAAAATAATGACGTAGTTTAGTTGCACAAAAATGTAAATTCAAATTTATCATGGTTATATGTAATCTCCTAGTTACTTCATTGGGACATAAAACCTTCTGGTACAGAATATAGGACAGTATTTGGTGTAACTTGTGTCGTACTTGAATAAATTTCACTAAGCCAAGAATATCAGCTGTTTGGTTTATGACGAGGAAAATGAGACAATGGATCATATTCTGTTTCACTGCAAATCTGATAATGTTGCAACATATAGAATAAAAACAAAAAATGACTTCAGCTTATGGAGAGTTTATGGAAATCATGACAGATTGTGTATAAGGACATTCTCAAAGAAAGTTTACAAGAGACACCGAGCCATTAGAGAGTTAACTCTGGAAGCTTGTAGTAAGAAGTAAGTTTCACATTTGAAGTAGACCTACATTATAAGAGTAATGTTCGCCTGTAAATAAAAGGGTATAGCATTGTAGATAGAATTAATTAGGAATAAAGGACATAAGATGCCCAGGTGTTTGAAATAAGAAAAAATTATGGCACCATGTGAGTAAGGTCCCTTTCTTTACGAAGACTTACTTTCAATTAAAGTTAATAGAAGGAACCTAATGAATGTTCACAAGAAAACCATCCTTAGAATAATAAAGACATGTATACTTACAGGACTACAACAATATCAAAATCAGCAATGGAAACAATTATACAATACTCTTCAGGTCAGCACTGGCTAAACTACAGTTTAAATATGAAATTTGGCTTGACCAGCCTAAGTGATCTCTTTACTATTCAGTGTTTAAAAACAAAAGAAAAGAAAAAAAAATATTACACATATGTAATTATTTTGTAGTTGAATATCTAGTAATATTATCCAGAGAACATATAGATAGAATCACCTGCTTTCATTGTCTTGCTTTCAAGTAACAGTTTTTAACAATGGTATTAATAATTATTGTTTATGGAATTTAGCCCTAAGAAATGTGTGGTACGGTAAGTGGTAAGGAAACTATTGTTGGAACACACTGTCTCTCAGCCCTAGCTAAAAAATACCACTCAGGTCAATCTCTTCTTAGTACCATTACGTTACCCTCACATTTTTCCCTTTGTTTTTCATAGCCTAGAATTCCTTTACTATAATGAATTATACATATACGCTTTGTTTTACCTTTTTCATTGCTTGTTGATTTAGGAAGTAAATTCAAATAAATTTGAATCCTTTTATTAATCATTAAAACCTAACACTTCTCTACTAAAATAAACAACATGCCAAACTGTAAGATGTCTGCCACTCTTTTAGCTGACTCAGCAAAAACAATTAAACATTTAATTCAGAGGTAGTATAACAAATGAAAAAAGTTTTGTGGATTAAAATATATACTGACAATGAATTTACTGTGTTGGTGGAATTTCCTGAGTGGTATTTTTTGACTAGGGCTGAGAGAGAGGGTGTTCCAACAATAGTTTCCTTACCACTTACCCTAAGTACCACACATTTATCAGGGCTAAATTCCATAAACAATAATTATTAATACCATTGTTAATAACTGTTACTTGAAAGCAAGAAAATGTGACCTTACTGACATGTTGCCATAATTTTTTCTTATTCCAAAAACCTGGGCATCATATGTCCTTTATTCCTAATTAATTCTATCTACAATGCTATACCCTTTTTTTTACAGGGGAGTATAATAGGCAGATACCTTTTTAAGAACCTTTTATAATGTAGGTCTACTTCAAATGTGAAACTTACTTCTTACTACAAGCTTCCAGAGTTAACTCTCTAATGGATTGGTGTCTCTTGTAAACTTTCTTTGCCAATGTCCTTATACACAATCTGTCATGATTTCTATAAACTCTCCATAAGCTGAAGTCATTTTTTGTTTTTATTCTATATGTTGCAACATTATCAGATTTGCAGTGAAACAGAATATGATCCATTGTCTCATTTTCCCTGTCATAAACCAAACAGCTGATATTCTCAGCTTAGTGAAATTTATTCAAGTATGAGACAAGTTATACCAAATACTGTCCTATATTCTGTACCAGAAGGTTTTATGTCCCAATGAAGTAACTAGGAGATTACATATAACCATGATAAATTTGAATTTACATTTTTGTGCAACTAAACTACGTCATTATTTTATGAAGTGATAAATAAAAACAAAGTAAAACATATCTTAAATTAACCATAATGAAGCTTATCAACTAAGAGAAAATTTATTCAGTTACTACCTTTCACATTGTTAAAAGTTATCTGTATATCCTTCTGCTAAGCATCTATAACATCTCTTCACTTTTTTAATTACCTGTTTATGTGGTGGGTTTTCTGAGACCCTCAGTGTTACATCTGGGAGCCATATACAAGTGTGTAGTCTGACTGACAGATATTAAACACAATTCATAGTTACTATGAATAAGAAATAATTCATAGTTTGGATATTATTAAAGAAAGAACATCATATACAAGGTGTGATAAAAAAATACAGTGAAGGAATTTTTATAGCGGTAACTGCTGGTGCTACATCCATATGATGTAATTTGCCTAGTAGTGTGATCTGTTGAGTAAGGGAGCGGCAAGTTTCAACACACTGGAGCTTGTTACTAGCCTGCCAGAGTCGCTAGAGTGAGGTTGTGTTTATCATGTCCTCTATGCATCATGGATTTTGAACAATGCTTTAACATTAGGATTTGTTTTAAGTTGACAAAGAAGCTCACAAAATGTCAAAATCTGTGAATGGCAATAATGTGGTAACTCTGAAGACTGTGCACAAGTGGTATTACCGATTTAAAAGCGGAAATGAGTCGGTTGGAGACAAGCAGCGTTCGAGACGTCTATTAACCTCAAAAACAGATGGCAATGTGCAAAAAGTAGAAACAGTGATTTATTCAAACAGGCGAAAGACTATTTGAAAGCCATTGGAAGATCTTAAAATCTAGTATGATTTCGTTCAAAGCATTTTAAAAGAATAATTTGCAAATGAGACGAGTGAGTACAACATTTTTTCATAGATTTTTGAGTGATGAACAGAAGGAAAATCGTGGGTAAGTCAGCACAGAGTTGAAGGATCGTTTCTAAGCAGATCTGGACTTCATGGCAATGACTCTACTTCTTCGTGGTCATGATCTGGACTTCATGACTAAAATTGTAGCAGGAGATGAACGTTGGGTCAATGGATATGACCCTGAGACCAAAACGCAGAGTTTTCAATGGAAAACCAATGCATCTCCTTACCCTAAAAAGACACATCAGTCAAAATCGAACATCTAGATAATGCTCATTGTTTTTTTTTCAATATTGAGGGCTTAGTGCAATCAGAGTTTGTTCCAAGGGGAACCACTATGAACTCTGAATTTTATAAGAGCATACTGCAACATTTGCAAAATGACATACGAAGAAAGAGACCAGAAAAATAGGGAAATGGCTTTCTTCTCCATCACGTCAATGCACCGTATCACACTTTTCTTCTCATTTGTGAGTTTTTGGCCTAAAAAAGTGTTCCTGTCTTACCACATCCACCATACTTACCCGATTTAGCACCATGCAACTTCTGATTTTTCCCAAAAATTAAAACTGTGCTTGCAGGATAACTTTTTAACACCATTCCTGACTGACCAGCTGAACACCCTTCCAAAAAATGCCTTCCAGAAATGTTTTCCGGTCATGAATTCAGGATTGGGATAAGTGCATTGCCAGTCAAGGACAGTACTTTGGAGATTAAATCGAATTTGATGCAAGTTTATTACTTTTTTAAAAAACTATTCATCATATTTTTTTATCACACCGTGTATTCAAATTCTTCCTCATAGTTTCATGATATAAATTAATACTTCTGTTCATACTTCTATTTATCATGATAAACAATAATTTAGTTACTCCATCAATTGATTTAAAAATGTGACCTTAATAATTAATTCGGAAAGATAATTAGATTTTAGAGTTCTGTTTTTAATATAATTTTTTCAAGAAATTGTAAATAATAATGTAACTGATTATGAATTTTTAAAAATAATTAGTTATACGTAATTGAATTATTTTATATCTGTTGAAAATTTTTATGAAGATAAAACGTTATTTTCAATGCCATACGTAAATAATTTTACATTATTATTGTAAATATTTTTCTTAGATAAGAAAGACAGGAGCTGTTGCAACAAACGAAGAAATAATGAAGTTTTCAAAACTTTTTCAAGATGAAATCACATTAGATTCATTAGCCAGGCCACAACTAATGGCACTTTGCAGAGTGCTTGATCTGCAACCTTTTGGTACTAATAATTTCCTGCGTTTTCAACTTAGAATGAAGCTACGTAGTCTAGCAGCTGATGATAAGGTTAGTCAATATTATTATTCAAATAATATTATATCAAGATAATTATTCTTTATATTCTTATTCTATACCCAACAGTTTTGTTGATAAAATGGAATTTGATAAACAGTTGTTTTTAGGGATGGGCCAATTCCGATTCTCGATTCCAGGAATCGTCGATTCTAGGTGGTATCGAGGAATCGTCGATACTCGATTCTTCATTCATAAAAGTGTCGATTCCGATTCCTATTTTGTTAACTATTAAAATATGCGTGTGGAGTAATTTATTACCAAACAAAATTTATTATATTTGTGTGGAAAAATAATTAATTACCAACTATGTCTTATTTATGTATTAGTTGATTTGAATGAATAAAATGATTAAAGTAAACGAAAATATTATTATTTATGAAGCAACACCAATCAAGATCGTAACCATTTCTGGTCGTTTGACATCGCTCGTCTCTCTCTCTCACTAGAGTGGGTTCGATACTCTCTTTTGCTCTCTCTCCCCCACGTGTCTTACTGCCACTGATTTGTAGATGTCAGAACAAAACACAAAAAAGTACAGTAAAAACTCGATTAACCGTCACCGTCGGAACCGTGGCCATGACGGTTGAGCGAATAGACGGATAACAGAAACACTGTATAATTCCTCCGAAACTTAACCTTAATAAATTATATTATAGACAGATATCACTCTCGCGGTTGAAGGTTTTGTGTAGCCTATTACATTAAAACGGAACTTTTAAAAGGTTTTGCCATATGACCAAGATGTTAAATAAATTAATTATTAGAGAACTAGCATGTAAGCTAATATAACTTGAAAGAATCGAGAATCGAGTAAAGAATCGAGAATCGAAAGGAAAATTTTAGAATCGGAATCGGAATCGAAAATTTTAGGAATCGTCCCATCCCTAGTTGTTTTTATTGGATCAGTAGCAATTAATCAGGTTATTCAGAGGAATAGAATGGTGAAACCTAGATTCATCCCTTATATACAGTATAAAGTCAAGTTCACCATTCACAGTCTGTATAACCTATCATTCATAGTATCTAACCTTTTCTTTTTTAGCCCGAAGTAATACATTAAAAGACATAAAATGTGAAGGCTCATAGCGTAAAGACCTAAATAAATAGTGTTCAGATATATTATTAATATCTCTTTATTTCTACAGCCAACTGACAGATTTTACTGTAGCAGTTATTTTTTTTAAAATGTTTGTAATCGCTTCTAGCGTAATCACTTCCACAACAGAAGAAACAGGACATTTTCACTGAAGTAGTAAAATATAACATTGATGTATTTATTATCACCAAGGCTAATTTGACAATTTATAGTGAAAAATTTTACAATCTGAAGAACTATAAAATTAATTGTTTGTATAAATCTAGACAGGTTGCTAGTGGTATATTGGTGGGTGTTATAGGAGATTGTGCATCAGAGTTTATAAAATTGTAAAAAAACAATGTAATCAATATTGTAATGCAGTGGATCCCGTCTCATATGGGAATACAGGGAAATGAGGCTGTCGATGAACTTGCAAAGAGAGGGACTAAAATTCTTAAAAAAACCATCAAAAGTTCTATCACTGCAAGCAAGAATACAAAGTATTAAAACATCTTACCAACAAGGTTTTAGGAATATGATGAAGGAAAGATTGAAGGACAAGTCCTATAATGTGTTTGAGGCGAATAGAACACTCCCAACAAAAACATCTGTTGCTAACTTCAGACTGGCCACAAGGCATGACTGTCTCACCGGAAACCTCAGCAGAATGAAAATATTAGAATCCAACAGGTGCACAATATGTACATGCCAAACATCTATTATGGACAAGGACCGCCTTCTGTTCTGCAGTGGACTAGATAAGGAAAGACAGCAACAAAGGGACTTACCTGGATTGTATTGGGAGGCAAGATCTCGAATGGGGTAAGCCAAGTGAGAGCCATTGGAAGAAGAAGAAGAAGACTTTCAGCATTCAAATAGATAGTATTTAAAATTAGAGACATTGATATTAGTCTGGCATTTCTTATAAACTTCTAAATATTACATTTTACAGATATACATAAAAAAATTGTTACAAAGATTACACACTCATAAGAAAATGTTCAGTAATATTTTGTTTTTGATTGAATTAGTATGAATGTAAGTTGAACTGTAAACACCCTGTTTTTCACAGAATTTGGTATATGTTATTTCAGTAAGTTACAGAAAAATATATACAGTATGTTTAAACAACAGCTAACATTGTGATAAGGTCATCATTCAAATTATTTTATCAGATTGTCAGACAAGTATAATGCAATCTTAAATGTAATTGGAACATTATCACTTTCATTGCAACACACAGTAAATGGATTAAAATAATAATTCTGCTTTTTAAAACAATTTCAATAACATTGTACAGAAACAAAGCAGCAAGATTCATATGATTTAATATTGCATTTTTAATCTAGATGATTCAGAAAGAAGGAGTAGATTCACTAAGCCAAAGTGAACTGCAGCAAGCTTGTCGAGCCAGAGGAATGAGAGCGCTAGGAATGTCAGAAGAGAGGCTTAAAGCACAACTATCACAGTGGTTAGACCTTAGTTTAAATGAAAAAGTTCCCCCCTCATTACTCTTACTTTCACGTGCCTTCATGTTACCAGAAACAATTACGACAACAGAAAAACTGGCAGCAACAATTTCGGCTTTGCCTGACACAGTTGTAAGTATACATTTATTTATGGTTTATTTTTATGTACGAGGTCTGTTAAAAAAATACGCGGACTGAGGTCATAAAAAAAATGTACTTTATTTGGAAGTTACACGTCTGGGTCTCCTTCAAAGTACTCTCCTCCCCAACACACACACTTATCCCAACGGTGTTTCCACTTGTTAAAACAGTCCTGGTACGCTTCTTTTGTGATGGCGTTCAGCTCCTTCGTCGCATTTGCCTTAATCTCCGAAATCGTTTCAAATCTTCTTCCTTTGAGGGGTTTTTGAGTTTTGGGAATAAGAAAAGTCAAGGGGCAAGGTCAGGTGAGTGGGGGGGAGGGGGGGGGAAGAACAGTGATCGAGTGTTTGGCCAAAAACTCATGAGTTCTGAGTGCCGAGTAAGCTGGAGCGTTGTCGTGATAGAAAAACCAGTTATCACTTCTCCACAGTTCTGGCCTTTTGCGTTGGACGGCGTCCCTCAGACGTTTTAGTACTTCAATGTAGGTAAGTACAATGTAGGCTGTAGAGCCTTCAGGGAGGTGCTCGTAGTGAACAACACCCTTAGCATAAAAAAAAACTGTCAACATCACCTTGACATTTGACCGAACTTGGCGAGCTTTTTTGGGTCTTGGGGACGTTTGACTCACCCATTAAGATGATTGGAGCTTCGTTTCAATGTCGAAACCATACACCCATGATTCATCACCGGTTATAATTCTTGATAAAAAGTTCTCATCTTCATTTGAACGATCAAGCAGTTCCCGACAAACCCGGACGTGATTGGCTTTTTGGTCGTCGGTTATCAGGCGTAGCACAAATTTCGCAACGACGCGGTGCATCTTCAATTTTGCGTTCAAAATCTCGTAACAAGATCCAACTGATATCCCACACTCTTCGGAAAGCTCCCTAATGGTCAGACGTTGCACCAGGGTGTTGATTTTCTCAACGTGTAGGTCGTCAGTTGACGTTGAAGGACGTCCAGGACGCTCATCGTCATCAATCGACTGTCGGCCACCCTTGAAACGTTCATGCCACTTGAAACATGCAGTACGCTTCATGGCAACTTCGCTGTAGGCCGTATTAAGCATGGCAAATGTTTCTGTTGCAGATTTCCCTAGTTTTACACAAAATTTCACAGCAATTTGTTGCTCCTTCAAGTTCTCAATTTTACAATCCGACAAACGAAAAAAACACTCTTTACTAAACTGCGTGTAACTCATCAACAAATGAAAATATCTGCGACTGAAATACCGCGTTTTAATCAGCTGATCTATACGAACCTAGCGACACCAAGCGGATTCTCCTGAAACTAACTTGAGCCGCGAAATTCAAACAGTCCGCGTATTTTTTGAACAGACCTCGTAGAACCTCATTATAACAGACCCTAAGAAATTAGATGTGGGCTATGTTTTGGCGATAGATCACGCCATCCATCAGCCACATAAACAGAATCTGACACATTCTGTTACACCTTTTGCGAAGTGGCATCCCCCCACAAATAATGCAATTTTAACTATATAGTGTAGAAATATTACTAATAATTATAATTCTAATTTGTTTAGTGTTTATAAATGTTCGATAGAACAAAATGTTTCAAAACCCACTCTTTACGCTGTAGTATCCAAAACATCACTGGGTGAAAGTGAATTCTGTTTATTGAAACATCCCCTAAACACTTTCAATCTGAAGACTTTCTTATTAAAAGAAAGAAAACAATTTTTATAGCACTATTGTTAAATTTTAGCCTACATGTTTATAATTGGTTTATTTATTTTTAGTTTCCTTTTGCAATTTTTCTCTATTTAGTTTGTACTTCAAATAATTTTTGAGAACTTTTTGATTGTAAATGGACTTTCATTGAAATGAGCAATCTTCAGCCCCAATTCTTTTGTTATAATGAAGTTTTTTAATCTAACAATTAACAAATCAAAAAAATTATTGTAATTTTTCTTAAATGATTTATATATTTTAAATTTTTTTGTAGACCAAGCAATTTATAAAAACATTGTATTCTGATTAAATAATAAAATATATTATAAGCAGAGTAAAAATATACCTTTTTTTATGAGTGTATTTTAGACAAATATTTTTAGTAAATTTATAAATAAAATTTAATATTGTATATCAATTTTAGTACACAAAAAAATTATTTAGGAAATAAAGTTATCAGAAAGTTTCTAAATTGATCTTAGAACAAGAAAACATGAAAAGTGTTTGCAATGTTCCAGATAGTGTGAGATTTTCACATCTATGGAGAATTTATGTAACGTTAAGCTTGGTTAAAAGAATGATGTATTTCAAACATTTATTTCAGGGTCTTTTGAATTCATTATAGGCTAGCAGAGTAGCTAACTGAAAATTTGTAAAAAATGTATTTTGTGTGGCTTTATTATAGATAATGAATCATGACAAGTTCTAAAGATAATGCCGTGATAAACAGAAAAGAGAAAATACAATTGCAACCTTTCACAATGATTTCTATAAAACACAGATCGATCAGCATAAATGTTTTTATTGTTTGTTGACATTAGGATGTACAGATCTTTTCATCGCACGATGAACTTCCCAATGTGAAACTTGTAAACCAATTATAACATTGAATACAGCTCATACAATTCTGTTTTTGGGGACTACTGAAGTAATGCCCATTTTTCATGGTTTAAAAAAAATACAAAATTTTAAATATTCAAAAACATTAAAAAATATTTTTAACAATATTTTACATACACCTATGTGATGGATTTTTTGTTAAACGAAAACTTTTTAGTAATACAGTAGAACCACTCAAACTCGACACAATGTGGACTTTAAGGTTGTAGAGTTTTGAGGTTGTCGAGTTTTAAGGAACTTAATTAAAAATAACTAGGAGTTGAATAAAAACGCTTATTTAGAGTATTAAAATTGTACATTTATTGATTTATTATATACAATTATATATTTATATCAACATTTATAACTTATAATAAAAAAAATTTTTTTTAATTGAGACAAAAGGCCTAGTAGAATCTTAAAAAACAGTGTTCATTACAATTATTACTGAAGTTGTTTATGCTGCTTATAAAAAGTCCATCACACTTAGTTATGGGAAGTTTTCTGAACACTAGAAGA
Organism: Prosapia bicincta; assembly: GCA_036971475.1. Classification (NCBI taxonomy): domain Eukaryota; kingdom Metazoa; phylum Arthropoda; class Insecta; order Hemiptera; family Cercopidae; genus Prosapia; species Prosapia bicincta. The sequence continues at coordinate 42,511,415 of JBAIZL010000007.1, forward strand.
AAAGTGTAAAAGTAAACTTACTGAAGTCGTTTGAAAAACTCTGTGATTGAAGACTGCTTTTCTGTCTCCACACGGCGTCTTGCAGCTTGATCACGGAGTCGCCTGAGGAACAGAATCTCCATTCCAGTCGAATTTTGCTGCTCGAAGTACTGCAATATCCCTTCAATAAATTTCACAGCCTCACTGTGGCTAACTTTTCTTTCTTGTCGATGGTCCTCTTGCTCTTCTTCTTCCGGATCGTCCCCTTCTACGTCACGCCCTTTGACAACTGCGGTGATGTCATCTTCTGCTAATGGTTCTGATGCTCTGTCGAGATCCATCCATTCATTGACATCATTGCTTGAAGACTCTTCACACTCTGGGATTTTTTTCATGAGTTCAATCAAGTCGCTATTTTCAGAATTGATTCCATCATCACGCGACAAATCATTACCTGCGTGATCTAGAAGTTTTCTCCAAGAACGAATGAGGGTTATGGTCTCAAGCTCGATCCAAGATTGAGAGACCCGTCCAATGACATCTAATAAATCGATCTTTAGTTTAGCCATTAGCTCCTCACCCGATTCCAAGGACAACACCAAAGATGACAAAAGCTTACATCTGTACCTTCTCTTTAACGCTGCCAAAGCTCCTTGGTCCATCGGTTGACAGAGAGACATGACGTTCGGCGGTAGAAACATTGCTTTAATGTCTTTGTCCTGTAAACTCTGCACTTCTCATTGTTTTTCGTTCTGCTATGGATTCTGTACACTGTCTTTTCAAACACCACGATTCAATTTCAGATGTTTTTTTCTTCCAACTGAACACTGTAGACCTACCGATGTTCAAATCCAACGCTATTTTATTTACGCTTTCACCACTCTCAAGTTTTTTTAGGGCACCAAACTTTGCTTCCATTGACACTGACACTTGTTTCTTCTTCTTCTCCGCCATACTGTCACTCTATATTCCAGCACAAAACTCGTTTAAACAATTGTGAGCCACTCTTGAACAAAAGCAACTGACCACAACAGTGTCTCAACAAACACTAAACTGAACGCCTAGTGACGACAATGTAGCGAGGATAGTTTATGACCTGCCCAGGAATCCCAGGTCAACGCGCGGCCTCACGATAAGGAAAGTGGCCACAGAAATCCCCGAATGTGTGCAAACAATAGCCCGGCCCAGCTGGGCAGGTAAAAGGTGTGTTGAACGACCTTGGAAAACCCAGTAACCTAGTCTGAGTCTCTAGCGCTCTTGGGCGGCCTATGTGTACTGATGGAAAGCTTTACGTTATGGGCGGTGGAAAAAAATTATTAATTCACCAGAACAGTCAAGTTTTACGGAATGTCGAGTTTTCGGGAATCTAGTTTGAGAGGTTCTACTGTAGTAATTTTCATAGTAATAGCACTCTTTTAGGATTAATGACTCCTGTTTGGAGAAGCAAGTAAATTGAAATAACAAAGTAATGACCGATTCAGACCTTCACTTGTTATCTCAAATCATTATCATATGATTATTTGTATTTATTTAACATTAATTAAATTTATTAGCATTAATTGAAGGGACATTTTTACCATTATAAATTCTTTGCATATGTTTCCATTTCTTACTTTTGGAGAAAATAGGTCACAAAAAACTTGAACTATCCTTTATAAAGATCTTTTCCATTACATCATTAATAGAAGAGACCACTGTCAAGTGAGTTACCCATTCATAAAGCATGTCTCACTAAAACCAACCTCTATTGAATGGGAAGCTTCCAAACTGTGTGACATGGAGTATCTCTGCTTCAGATATATATCTCATGAATCTGGTTGGTTCATGTTTTGTAAGACAGTCTCATTGGACACTTGCCCTGCAAATGTACACAACATGGTTTCATTCATCCATATGAAACAATGTGTGTCATGTGCAAGAACATATATATTATTGTATCAATTTCCTTCTCAATATTTTATTTTATGTTAACTTTATTAAAATTTTATAGTATTTTTATATCCTTAGTAATACATTTTGTATTACATAAATTAATAAAGTAAGAAAGAAATTTATTATATTTAAGTAGTGTTTTCATTAATTTGTTTTTGTTAAATTTAATCTTTTGTTTTACTTTGTATATAATTTAAAAGACCCTAATTTTAATTACAGTTTATAAATTTCATTTGTTAAATTATTTTTGTTTTTATATACATTTTTAAAAGGATGTAAATAATAATAAATAACTTTTAAAAAAGTGTTGATCTTTATAATTGTTTTTGTGCTGCATTTTTATGCACTTTCACAGGTTGTAAAATAAAAGGAATTACAAATTATTTCAAAATACAAATATAAAAATTGCACTTAGAATCTATGTTTCTTTATAACTTATAGATTACAAATATAATAATTAAATTGATATTCATAAGAAAAATAGCATGTATATTAAAAAATGGGAAAATTGTAGTAGGTTTTATGTGTCGAAAAAAAAATAGTAAGTCGAGACATGAGTTATGCATCGAACATTTAATGTCACATTCCATCAAACAAGACATTATGTCTTGAGAGATTAATTTAAAACACCTGTGTGTAACCTGCCTTAATACAAATTTCTTCTAAATGCCAATTTTTTATAATGTCTTTAAAATTGTTTTGTTATTTTTCTGTATACATTTTATTGCAATTTTTTAAAATTATTTATATGTAACATTTTTTAAGGGAACAAAAACTAAAGCTGTAATTGGAGAATTGGAAGGAAAGGTTGATAACAAGACAAAGATCGAAGTAATCAGAGAGGAGGTAGCTAGGATTAAGGAAGAAAGAAAAGAACAGAAGGAAGAAACCGAAAGATTAGCTAAGGTAAGAGTTAATTTATATACCTATACTTGAAGTTGCTTGGTGTAATTATCTTAAATTCACTGATTAAACTATATTTAAAAAGTACTTAACTAAGAGAATATGTAATTGCTTACTTGCTGACACGTTTCAAAACATTCATTCCTTTTATGAAGCTAACCCTCTACTATGGCATGGGTTTGGTATAAACCAAACCTCAGGCTCTAACGGGATAGACTTATGACTGTGGAATGGGGTTATTTTGGTGTGTGTCAATGGAAAAGGTTGTTGGCTTCAAAGTGTGTGTGATCATTAAATATCTTTTCTTTATCTGTTGCGTAGTGTTTGTATATTTCATATTTTTCTAAGGTTGTTATTTTTTTTACTTTGTTTTAGTCTAGGTAGAACATTTAAATTAGTATGTATGTCCATGTGTGTGTGTTACATGTTTTTAAGTGTTTTGCGAGCTGGATTTTAGGTTTGTTTTCTTTGGGTAATGTGTTCTTCTAAGCATAGAATAACATTGGTTTGGCCAATGTAATAGCTGAGACAATCGTTACAAGTTAATTTGTAAATACCTGAGAGTTTATATTTGTCAGTTTCTTTTTGAAAAGGTTGTATGTGCTGTCTTAAAGTGTTTGTTGTTTTGTAAGATATTTGGTAATGGAGTTTATTGGAGTTTATTGAATGTGGAGGCTATTTTGTATTGAGTTCTTCGTCATAGTCTTTCTGTACCATAGGTATACTGATTAGGCAGTGTAACTTATGATTAAATGCAGCGTGTTTGTGTTGTGTGGGGTGATTAGATGTATTATGTATGCCAATATCTGTAGTTGTTGGGTTTTTGTATATTTTGAAATTGTGTTGTGCTGTGTTTGGTGATGGTAAGGTCTAGAGAGTTTATTTTATTGTTTTCTTCTAATTTGAGGGTAAATATGAGATTTGGTGTATGGTATTAATGTAATTGTGTAGTTATTTGATTTCCCGTTTGTTGCCGTTCTATTTTGCGTAGTTGTATATCCATGTGCAACCTTCCTCCACAAGTTATAGAAATGCCATATTTTGTTTTTCCTTTGTCTAGTTATAGTAAACATAACACTCCTGATATTTAATATTACCAAGGCTTCTAATTATAAAAGTAAAAGAAGCTATTGCTATAATAAAATTATTTCACTGATGGTTCAAAGCTAAACAATGATGGATGTACAAATTACTTTATTGTTTGTTATTAATATTATTTTCAGTTGACCACTGAAATTAATTATTTGCTATTATATGTTATATATTAGTTTATTTATATTATTTATTATTACATTAATATCAAATATAAATTCATATCTCCCCGTAAGGAGGGGGTGCGAACTAGTCACACCTACTAAGAGGGGTTTGGCATCCCTTGTTAGATCGCGCATAGATTATGGCTGTCAAGCCTATTCATCAGAATGTCCTACAGTTCCCACCACTCTGGACTTAAACTTGCTACTGGTGTGTTTAGAACTATCCCAATTCTTAGTCTTCTTGTTGAATCTGGGGAACCTGACCTTTCTAGACGACATACGATGCTACAAATATCTTACATTTCTGGTCTTCGAAGCAAACCTAATCACCCGGCATTCAAAATAGTCTTTAATAACACTGTTAATCAAGTTGACGATACATTCCAACGTTCGACCGCTCCATTTGGCATACGAACATTAAGAATATTAAATAACCTTGAGTTGCAACTTCCTACTATGTTTGAACGATCAATGTGCTATCTATCTCCGTGGATAGTTAAAACGCCTCGTTTCGATTTTTCATTGTCCAGTTAGATGAAACACAATACTCCTGATGTGGTTTGCCAGCAGGAATTTTTGTCAATATACAATTCCCACCAACGCAGTGAAATTATTTTCATTGATGGGTCTAAACTGGACAATGGCGTTGGGTGTGAGTTTTATGCCTTGGGATGTACCTACACATACGGACTGCCCTCAGCTTGCAATGTTTTGACGGCAGAACTATTTGCCATTTTCAAAGCTTTAACTGCCATTCAATCTCAATCTTCCCGCTAGTTTTTGTGTTCTGATTCCAAAAGTGGTCTTCAGGCTCTTCAGGATGTTTTCTTTGTCAACCCTTTAGTTGGAGACATTTTGTGTGCTGTACACGGGCTTCAATTAGAGGGTGTGGGGGTAATATTCTGGACACTGTGGAATACTTGGAAACACAAAAGCGGATGAAGCGACAAAGAATGCTACAGGTTTGATGCCCATTACTCGAGTTATGGCATCTGATTATGTGTGTTTTGCAAAACATTTATTGCTCGCTGCTTGGAATGACGATTGGTATACCATGATTCAGAATAAGCTGAGGGATATTAAAGATACCGTTCGTCCATGGAGGTCTTCTATTCGTTCAAAACGTAAGAAGGAAGTGGTGATTACAAGCCTTTGTGCTGGCCACTCCTTTGCAACTCATGGATATTTGATGTGTCGTGAAGATCCACCAATATGTCAGTACTGTGATGATATCTTCACTATGAAACATATTTTGGTGGATTTTGTTGGTTTATCCAATATTCGTGCCCATTTTAATGTAAAAGGCAGTTTAAAGTGGTGTTGGTGGACGATGACTCGGCCATTGACCAAGTGATCGCTCTCTTGCACCACTTGAACATATTTTTAAAAATTTATACATTTATTACTATATTTTTATATTTATACATTTATTTATTTGTATTTGTGTGTTGTGTATAACTTTATTTATTTAACTTTATTATATTTTATTTTCATGTTATAGTGTTATAAATATTTATCTGTTGTTATATTTGTAAATTATTGTTACATTTTATTTATTGTTATCTGTAAACTGTTTTATATATTTTACCATTGTTGTCTTGTATTTATTTATTGTTGGTATTGTTTTAGATTATATTGTTAATATATTTTTGTTAATAATTTTAGTTTATTTTTAAAAATTAAATTTTTGTTTAAATTGTTAATGCTTTTGACGATGATAACCAACATAGGTTTTTCGCCAGGAAAAGAAAAAAAATATAATAATAAATTCATATCTTCTTGTACAAATTTAAAAAATGAATTTGTTTCAGTAAAATCTAAATAACATTCCTTTATTTTATATTTTAGTTTATTAAAAATTGTGTATATTCAATTTATAAGATTGTGCGGTATTTACCTATAACTGATTAAAATCTGAGCGTCTTACTTCCTGGATCCGTTCCTCTATTGATGGCGAACAACACGCCCAGTATTCTATTGGTGGAATGTTTGCACTTTTCAAATTAACTTTATTTTCCGACTGTTTAAGATAAAAAGTTTACATTTATTCTACTGTAAAACTACTACATTATCGAGGAATATATTTGAGATATTGAAATCTATCTTAATTGTCCTCCATCTTGGCATTGGCCATGTAGGTTTTGTCAGTAAAGTAATCTTTACTCAGGCAGATTATACTTTGAGTTTTACATATTTCAACATTACATAGTTCTGGCATACTTTATTTAAAGTTATACTCTAAAAAAAAATTAAATTAAACCAATACTTTTCTTCAAACTGAAAGGCAGTCTTTGTCTCAAGACACATAGAAGAAAGGACACATAAATTAAAATTGTTGATACATTTCAGTTGTGCTGCCTGCTTTATCAGTCAGGTAAAAAAAAACTGATTTTTGTCACAGCTCTCTAGTTTTTCAAAGCACATCAAAGATGTGGTTTTACTTTCTACAGGTTTGTGTGTGTGTGTTTTTTAATAATTAAAGTACTTCTGACAGGCTGAAAACCCCTTAGATTTGATAAAATGGGCGTGGCTCTACCAAAGGTATTGTACACAAAATCTAGAAAATCCACTAACTTCAACAAGAAATAACTTCACTCTCCTTCATTCTAACACATGAAATGTTTTTTCTGAATAGATTCAACAATGTTCAAGTTAAAATATCATAGTTTAATAATGATGTATCAATAAAGCATGTAATACACAATAATATACCAGTAAATTTACCACAATTATAAATATTAGTTAGGGATGGGTCGATTCCGATTCTCGATTCCAGGAATCGTCGATTCTAGGTGGTATCGAGGAATCGTCGATACTCGATTCTTCATCATAAAAGTGTCGATTCCGATTCCACACGATTCCGAATATTTATAAAAATACGTGTCGGACCAACTGGCCCAACATAGTTTTTTCCTACCGTAAATGAAACGTAAATAAACTCTGTCGGACCAATTTACCCGATATTGTTTTTGATTTAATTAAATTTTATTATCTGTGCAACACTGTTTAGATATTTTTTGTGTTTTGTGTTAGCAAAAAACAACAAAACCATAATTTCCTGTCCCGGCTACCCAAGTAATAAACATACTGGTGATAAAAGTGTTTTGCGCCTATCACTAAGACACGTAAACGTGTCACATGTGATTGATTTGTGAGTTTATAAATATTTTGAATATAGAACTAAAGTGTAATATATTCTCTCTCTGATAAGTAATGCTACAGGTCCAGTAAATACTATCCAAGATTCATATAAAGTAAAAGTTTTAACACCAAATAATTTACTTGTTAAGGAATTTACGTTATAATTTACTTCCTAGTAAGGATGAGTTTATCTAAGTGTATCAATGTTTGTACTTAACTTTCACACAGTCCGTTTTTAAGGATTATTTTACAAATAAATATTTAGTCAATATTTCCGACTTACTTTTAAGGTTTTGTGAAATTTTGAAAACAGTAGTGAAAATCATTACAATACGTTATAACAAATATGTGTGTCGGCCCGTAACTACGGGCAAAAAGCTCTTAGAATAACATCATGTTTTTAATCCCGTCGGCGTTTATCTATCAAACAAAAACCATCGTAAATACATCTGTAAGTAGTGTGAAGCTTGTTGTTAAATACTGTGCCTTAATTTTTCCAAAAGTAGCAACACCAGCTGAGTAGTACTAATAAACATAAAGCGTTAAGAGGCCTGGCGGTATTCGGTTCAAGGTACTGGCCGTCGCGTCAATTCGATGGCGGTTAAAAGAAACTGACGGAGGAAAACCACATAATATATCAAATATGAAAAAGCACTCAAACAACATTCATTTTGCCCAAATTTATCAACAAAAAAGATCTATACTTGAAGAAACTTTATCCTCAGACACAGGACCTACAAGTGATAGTCGGTTAAAAATCAACTGGGATTGAGTAATAAATACAAAATAGGCCTGAATCAGTTGCACTTGTTCCAGACACCTGCAGAAAAAAAGGTCCCACCAGATGTGGAGAAGGTTGCCCCACTAATCCAGAATGTTGGGGAAGAAGGTATCCCAGGGGAATTGACAGTAGAAGAATAAGTAAACAATTATCTGGGGGAACCATTAGCCAGTCCAGATTGTGATGTTGGGAAGTATTTGGCAGTACAAAGTGCCAAATACCCTCATTCAAATGCAATGGCAATAAAATACCTGTCTGCCCACTAGCGACAGTGTTTTCTGAAAACCTTTCTCAACTTCAGGAGCTATATGTGACTAGCGATGAAACTAGCTTGACCCACAACGTGTTCAAATGCTTGTGTTTTTGAACAGAAATGTACATTACCTGCCAGACTTTTAAATATTAAAAACTATCCTATTTGTATTAATTTTTTACTTTTTATGTTGTTCGTTTGTTTATAATTTTTGTTTTGTTTGGGTGACAATGTAAATAGGCTTAGGTATTTTTTCAAACATCATAAAATAAGTAAAGTTCACATTTTTAACTTTAAAATAAGTCATTACTTGTATCTCATATGTTTTTATGCTTTAAAAAATTCCTATTGATAAATCAAGGTTGAAGGTTTTGTTCTATTACATTAAAACAGAACTTTTAAAAGGTTTTGCCATATGACCAAGATGTTAACTAAATTAATTATTAGAGAACTAGAATGTAAGCTAATATAACTTGAAAGAATCGAGAATCGACTAAAGAATCGAGAATCGAACGGAAAATTTTATAATCGGAATCGGAATCGAAAATTTTAGGAATCGGCCCATCCCTAATATTAGTAATTGTATAATGAAGGTGATGGATTTCTTATAGTACTTTTTTAAAAATTTAAACGTCATTAACAAGAATTTCAAATTTAATTATTAATAATGAATAATATATCAATTATAACTTTTTACACAACAAAACAGTCTATAGAGGTCACAGAAAACTAACAAAAGATTACCACTGGAAATATTAAAGTTAAAACCTTTTAAAGTTAAATATACTTTTTTAGTTAAACTTTTTTTTTCAATTAAGTAAATGAATTTTTAAAATTGCCTCTTAAAGATAAGTAAGTAAAATTAACATAATTAATGTCTATCAATAATTTATTACTTCTTTGTAAAGGAAATTCACTGTGAGGTACCTTAAAATTAGTTATCTAGCCAGTATTTAAAGTATTTTTAGCCTGTATTTAGAATTAACTTTATACAAATTTTTATGTTCTCTTACTGGGAGCACTGAATTAGAAACTACTAGACTGTGCAGTTCCTGGAACAGGTATTAGAGTACTAATTTTCTGTTCAGAATTTTAGTTTCTTAGTTTGATTATCTCTTTCAGGGTGTCTAGTGACAGGGAAAACCTGGAAAAGTCAGGGAATTTTAAGAATCTGGAAAATTCAGGGAAAAGTCAGGGAAAATTTTAAAAAATCGGGAAAATATTTATTTTGATTAGAAACAAAACTAGTGGCCATTGCTCTGGAATATTTGGTATTGTAAGCCAGCGGTTTAGGGGCAGGGCAGTCAGGAAATAACATTTCTTTATTTAGATGCCCATTATTTATTTCATAAGCCCAATGCTATGACTTCAGGACTTATGTCAATAAATATTAAACGTGTCGAGTTGGTACAGCTGGGAGCTTTTAGCCTGGACCGTGGCCTTGGGGTGCGCAGTGGTTCTGTTATCATATGGACAGGTGGGGATAACAGATAACTCAGTCTGTTTCTGACCACACAGAACGCTGTGTAAACATTCGTAGCCAGCTATTTGTCTAGACTCATGATAGTATGTGAATTTAGTAATGCAACACTTCTTTACGCAATGCAGAAGGTAGTGTGCCTCTTTCTAAGGATGTTCCCTGATAGCACCATTGCACAGAACATGAGATTGGGGAAAGATAACATTTCCTATAGTGTTGTAATCGGTTTATCAAATTATATTAAAGACCTGTTACTGACATAATTAAATTCAAATTCTAACTATGTAATTGGCTTTGATGAAAGTTTAAACAAAATATTACAAAGAGCCCAAATGGATTTGAGTGTTAGGTATTGGGATGAAGTGAAAGCTCGATATTTTGGTTCTGTGTTCCTTACAGACACAAAAGCAAAAGAGTTACTCAATTCGTTCTTCAAAGTCTGGATTTATCCAAGATCCTTCAGATATCAATGTAAACTGGGCTTTCTATAGACATCTAAAAGAGGAAAAGTCAGGGAAAACTCAGGGAATTTCTTCAAGCTATTTTACTAGACACCCTGGAAAAGTCAGGGAAAACTCAGGGAATTTCTTCAAGCTATTTTACTAGACACCCTGTCTTTGATTTTTGGTGCAATATTGAAAATACACAGTATTTGTGCCACAGATAATTTTCTAGTTAAGAAATACCATAGATTTATTTACAGTGTTTCTGCATACCACAAGAATTGTAATTGTCTACAGCTATGTACCATAAGTAATAACCTACAGTTTCAGCAATAAATTAAGGGTTTAGAGTGAAGTAAGGTGCTAAACTAAATAGTAATTAGAAAAGTGTGTTTAAGTCTGTGAACTATGAAATAATAATTGAAAACATGTCCATTTACAAACAGTTGAAAGTTTTTAAGTTTAGTATATTTGATTTTAGGAGGAAGCTAAAGATAAGGAGTTACTGTTAGACAAGGCTCCAGTGTTAGAAGACAAAGCAGAAATATTAGAGCCTTTGCTAAAAATAAAACCTGTTGAAGAACTGTTGAAGAAACCAATTGAAAAACCAAAAGAAGAGGTAATTACAACACTTTTACAAACATTTGAGTACATTTTTCTACGTTTCATAACCTTAAAATATGTTTTTTTGTTGGCGTGTTTTGGAATAAACTATATTCTCAAAACTTGAATAGTACTGTTCACCCAAACCGTGAGCTTGTCTTTATACACTGTTAATATGTTAATATACTGTTAATTTTATTTTGATATAGGGCTCCCCCACCCCCACTTCTGTCTTCGCTTCCTATTAGTTCATACCTACTCTTCCCGGTTAACTACTTAACGGTCTTGAACTTTTTAAAATAACGGCGGACTATATTTATTTGTATCTTTATTATATTTTCTTTCTTTAATTTTGATTTCTAGATTTCTTATTTTGTATAAATATTTAACCGTTTTCCTTTATTAGCATAATGTAAAACTTTAATTCTATTCTCTTTTCTTACAGTGTGTATTCTCATTTCTTCCTCTTTAAACAGATGTGTAGTGTAGTTCGAATAGTTCTCATATTCAAACGACCTTATATGTTCTTTATATCTGGTTTCAAATTTTTGTCCTGTTTGTCCTATATATGTGCTTTGCAAATTACATTGCATTTCATAAACCCTGTTTTACTAAACTCATTTATTCTTTCATATTGCCATTTAATTTGTTCTTTAATGTTTTGTTGGTTTTCATTCCAACGTCTATATTATATTCTTTAAAAAAAATTTCTTCATTTATAAACCTCATTCCCCATGTAAGTAAATTTAGCCTATTTCTGTCTCAATTCGTTTTCCAGGATTTTTGTTTTATTTCTTCTTGTCTGTTAATGGAGTTATTCTAAAACTTGTCAACAAAGAAATATATTGTAAGGTTTAAGAATTTCATATTTTTAAATCCTTATTTTTATTTGAATTTTTTAAATATTAAAATCTCTGTATTGATTTGTAGAACACAATTGTAAACTCTTTAATACAAATTTGTTTTAGACGCAGGCTTGACATTTCATTATGAAATCAGTATATTACAAGTTTCACAGTCTGTTGATTTTGTGTGCATTTTTAGACAATCAAACCCTTAAAAGTTTATAAGGAAACTTTCATTTTTCTTAACTTTTGATGGGTTTTGCTTGGTGTTTTTAACTGATTTTATGGCAATGGTTTTCTGATGTATTCTCAGTTTGTGTAGAATTTTAAAACCTGTATTAACTTAAATTTATTAATTCTTTAATCCGGCATTTTAATTATTTGTGTAGGCTATTTCATCACAAGATTTAGAAGTATTGGAAGATGCTTTGGATTCTCTTGGAAAAGACAAAAAGAAACTGTTGGTAGAAAAAGAGGAATTGGATGATTTGAAAGAAGAAATGGCAGATTATGAAAAGGTTTGGTTTGGTGTTTATTTATTTTTGATATTCTTACCATGATATTTTGTTCATAGATTTTTAAAAAGCAATTTTAAAAATGATTTAGTTGTAAATGAGCCAGAGGGTTTATCAATTAATTTTTACGGATTTAATCTATAATTCTTAATTAATAATGCACAGTATTCTTTTTGTTTTGTTTTGTTTTTAGTCTAACTGAGTCTAATAAGAATTTTTAGTTTAAGACATATAGTAAAATATATTTTTAAAATGTTACTTTAATAGAAAAATATTGTTGGACTCACACAGTCTTTATAAAAATCCTGTGATCTATCATATCTTAGAGGAAACAATTCAGTTTAAGATATTAAGCCATATTCAATTTTGTATTCATATTCAATTTTGTATTTATTAAGTTAGAAACTGGCAGTAAACGGAATAAATAAAATATAAATAAAAATTTGTTAGGATTTAGTTTATATAACTACTAATTAAATAGTAAAGTCTTTTTTTATATCCACTTAACTGATGGACTTGAACAGAATTGAACAAATAATATTGATTTATAATATTTTTTCCTTGTTTCCTAAGAGTATTTAGTGAAGCATTTTCTTCTGTTTCATACATATCAAGTATATTTTGGTACTGTATTTTGAACAGTACTGTTCAAAAGTTACTTTCATTAATCATGTGAAGCCTGTTACTTTTTAATATAAATAATGATTCTGGATAAAATAATAATTTTAGCCTTAACATTCTGTATTTAAGGTCTCATTATTTTGATATTTCATTTTAAGATTTTTTTGTTTTAATTACCTGTCCTTATTTCTCTTTGATTTCTTTATTGTAGATTTAAATACTTTTTAAATTTTAAAATCAGTGTAGAAGCTATAAATATAACTGAACTATTTTGCTTATAAGTAAATTTTATTAATGTTCTTTTTTTAGTTATTTCTATCTGTTTAGTTTTGTTAACTGAAACTTTACTTGATTTGATCTCTCATAACTTAATCTATATCTATATATATAATCGATATATTAATCTATATCATAATTATATCTAAATTTTTTTATTTTTTATCAAATTATAATTTATAATTGTTAGGTAGGATATAAATATTTTTTTCAAGAGATTTTAAACATCTTTTGACATTGATAAATTTTATTTCTATTTGTTTCAAATTCTGGCTCAGAGTTCTTTTATAACATCTTATTTTGAAGCTGTATGTAATGTTATTTTTTCATAGCATAAAGGAGTAAAAATGGATTCAGCAAGGATAACTAATAGTTGCCTACTAAAAAAAAGTCTATTTGGAGCAAATGGAAATACAAAGTAAGTATTTGTTTAAAGAGCTAATTCTGAGCCAGTTGGCGATGTTGAAGGTAAGTTTGTTTATTCCATTGGAGTTAATGGAAAATTCTGAAGGAAATTCAACATAGGAACTGTGCTATCATTGAGAAAAGAACTAAGGAAGAAATTCTGCTGAAGGGCTTCTTGTAAGATGTAGTATTTTATTAAGTTTATTAGAAAATCGTGCATTTTAAATCTGAACCAACATGTGCTTGAAATAATAGGTGAAAAGCAAAAAAAAAAAAAAAAAAAAAACTGATACACGTAGAAAGAAATGAGCTGAGGCATATTTTGAGAAAATATTGTATGTCTAATTATATATTGGATGTAAAGGTAACTGGAAGAAAGGAATTGGGAAGAAGATTTGGATGAATAGCATAAGAAAAACAAGTCACATTCTGATAAAAAGAAGTAGTTTCCTAATAGAAATCTTTATAGAAAGGTAGCTTTATACTTAAGTATAAACTTTCACTAAGTATAACACTATTAATAAATGAATTATAACAGTGCTTTGTCTTTAAAAAAATAAATAAATAATACAGTATAAACTCTATTTCAGCACTGGGTAAATCATCACGTGTTCTACAATTTGTCATCTATAGCAAAGACAGCATATTTGAGAGTTTGAACAAGACGTTTTGATATAAAAAGCCTCAATCAAAACTAATTGTCTATTAAGAATATAAAAATTGTAATAATATACAGGATTAACTGAACTGGCATAAGTAAAAAATATCCTTGAGGGCCATAACTAAACTAATAAAAAGACAAATGATACTCGTTATAAACAGCTAAATTTAACCAACAAAGCCAAGAGACACTGTATTACAACTTACTGCAAGCTACTTAGTTGTAATAAAAAAAAATGGTGCTCAACTATGTGCTATGGCATAAATAAAATGGCAAAACAGTTTGTCACTTTGCCAATATTTTAATGTTTTATATCACACTGAAACTCTAGAGAGGTGTGTTGCCATGTGAAAATAGAGAGAGTGTTATGGCAAAACATTTCCTTTGTTGGAGCATGCATCTAGCATCAAGTAACTGACAGATATCTCTCACCCACTGCTACTATCCAACGTTCAACAGAATCTGCCAAAGTATACAACCCGGTCAGAATTAAATCTTCAATATCTCTCTGGTTTCAATTCTCTTCAGACACTGAAGGAGGATATGCAAAAGCATCTCCTCTTGTTTCCGACACACCAGACCATAAAAATGATTCAGCAAGTCCAAACCAAAACAGATAGGACTGTGTAACGATATGCCCTGTTCTTACTCTTGTTACAAAGGTTGAGATGGGCCTTAACATTAGGATCTAAATAAAACATTTCCTTTGTTGGAGCATGCATCTAGCATCAAGTAACTGACAGATATCTCTCACTCACTGCTACTATCTAACGTTCAACAGAAGTATACAACCCGGTCAGAATTAAATCTTCAATATATCTCTTGTTTCAATTCTCTTCAGACACTGAAGGAGGATATCCAAAAGCATCTCCTCTTGTTTCCGACACACCAGACCATAAAAATGATTCAGCAAGTCCAAACCAAAATAGATAGGACTGTGTAACGATATGCCCTCTTCTTACTCTTGATACAAAGGTTGAGATGGGCCTTTACATTAGGATCTAAATGAAAAATTTTTGAGGTTTTATTTATTTAAAATAAATTTTAAAACCATTCTTATTTTACTAATAGATCAATAATTTATATTTCGTTTAACCACTATTCTTGCACAGTTTATGTAGTAGTTTATATTACAATTTATTTTTACATCAGCATAGACGGTCTCTCCAAGTCTAGAAATGACATTACTATCTCTATTAAGTAGTCAATTAAAGGTATTTTCTGCTCAAAGAGTTTGTCTTTCATTATTTTTATTTAAAACTTTTATTTAATTTCGTATATAAAATAATTTATTGGAAGTTTATTCTTTGTAGTGATAAACCTTTGCAATATGCGTAATAATAATAATAATAATAAACAAGAAAAATCATAACATTTATTTAAAAAAAGTGTATATTTGTCCAGCAATTTCAGTGCCAAGTACTTCCCATTATAATTTTAACAAAAGTTTAAAAGATTTGAAGTTTCTATGCACTTTATGCATTTTATTTTTTCAATAAAAATATTCTCCATCAAATTACAAGTCCACCAAAATATAACTCACTTCCCTAAAAAAATGTTGAAATAGGAAAGTACTTCATTTGGAATAGGTAATAGTACTCGTGCTGTACTGCAATGAACTCAACTGTAAGTAGTATTCTTCTTAGCATGTATGTAGTGGAAGTAATATATTTGAGAAGACTGTTTAGAATGCCAAGATAAGAGTTAGTTAATAAATAAAAATAAACTAGGTCTAGATTCAAGATCACTCCTCTGCAGTAAATGATTTTGATTAGGTGACACGGATGGAACCAGCTAAATCTGTAGGTTACAAGCGAGTACAATATAACTTCAATCAGTATAATGATGGAGGCAAAAGAGGGGACGAGTTGAAAATTATCATGGATTATCACCCTGTTTGTAGGAATACCAGTGGTATAGTGGGGTGAGAATAGTGATTCCATTCTTTCAAAGAATCGTATACATTAATAGGCGACCCGTGTTTTACAGTTTATTACTAGTACCTTGAAACCAATATAACCATTGCACTGTCTTTAAAGCTAAATATCGGTGAGCTTTTCAGGCAACACCATGTAAGGGGGGACATTCTGGTTAGCTCGATTTTAGTAAATTCTCAAAATATGGTGAGCGTTTCCATACTGGAAAATTTATGACTACACCATTGAGGAGTACATTTGTGTTAAAAACAAAGAAAATTATTGTCTTCGTAGCATCATTTGAAGAAATATATTTTGTAAGTAAAATTTGGCATGAGTTTATTATCTTTTATTTTGAGATAATTTATATGAGATCAAGTTTGCAGTGGCCTTGAATAAGTTTAGCAGAAGGTAGGTACTTTTAAGTATAATTAGCCAGAAATAATTTATTTCACCTGCATATTATTTTCACGTAATAAAAGCTAACAACTTTCTATTATTAAAGATGAGAATTTAATACATTTTATGAGTCTGCCCGTTATAAATTTGTTATTTAATTTTTCAATTGTTGTCAAGTGTTAAAGATTTTTAGCTTTTTAATAGACATGATTGTGATGCATTCTTTTATAAGTAATTTATTTCAGTAAAGTAGAGTTTAATAATCAGTTTGATTTCTCTCTCTCTCTCTCTCTCTCTCTCTCTCTCTCTCTCTCTCTCTTTCACACACAAATTTTTATTTAAAGTCGTTTGTAATAATCATCTTGAATTCACTGAATAAATCATAAGTAATTATTTGAGTAAGTGAAAACTATTACTTACTTGGTGAGACGTTTGCGAAACAGTAATTTCATTTACGAAGCTAACCCGCTACTAATGGAAATCGCTTAAGGCTGCAACTGTATGTTTTATGGGTGTGAAGGGGTATGGGTATTTATGGTTTGCACAACCTGCCTGCCCCACTCCCATAAGTCATACACTTCCAAACTTGAGCGATCGCTGCCAGTAGCAGGATACCTTCGTAAATGAAACGATTGTTACGAAACGCACCAGCAAGTAAGTTAATACTTAACTACTCAAATAATTACTTATGAATATCTATGTGCTGAAAATCACAATCCACAGCCAACTGAGAATTACATATTTTGGTGGTCAGGGCTTATCTGCTTATATCTATAAAAATTAATTTAAAGAAAAATCTCGCAATTTATTATATTCTGGAATCTGACTCAAAAGACATAGTTCTGAGTTAATGTGATTTTAAAAATTTCCTCACATTACACGCATTTGATGATTTCGAATGTGAAGTTTCTTATTTGAATTCCTTTAGAACACTGATTCACAAAGAGCCACATCTAGCAGCTGGAGGCTATAAAACCAATAGTCCATTTGCATTATTCAAATTTCATAAAAGTTTGGGTAGCACCTCATACAGATATAACATGAAAATATCCTTTGCTAATTGAGTTTAACAATTTTGTTCTGTAAATAACATTAATGTTTTCACATAATCAAAACGTGAATCTATGCATGTTAAATAAATTCAATTAATATTAAAAATTAGGAAAATTACAAAAATTTATAACCTAATAATTTTATAATTTCAATAAAATCTGAAGTAATTGTACAGTGATAAAAGTTTTTTAAACTTGAATAATAATAGTATATAAATTCTACTATTATTTCAAAAAAGAAAAATTCAAATTCCAGTACAGTTAGAGTTTCAAAACTCAGAGTCCCGATAATCGAGGTTCTGTTAAATTCTATCCTATTTCTGTTTGAGCCTATTTTATTATTTGAAAGAAAATGATGAATCGGGCTTACAAAAAATGTTTATAGCCATACGGATGTGAAGGAAAAGAGTCATGCTTCCAAGATATGTTCATATCAATACTGTATACAAAGGAAATGGGTTAAGCTTCTAAGAAATGATAATATCATTATCGTACGCAAGGAAAATGAGTCAAGCTTTCAATAAATGTTCATATAAAGTTCTATAAACTGATTGCGTTCATTTTTATTTATAGTAGTGCATTATGGCTCATTAAAACACCTAGTTTTCTAATGCACAGGAACGTATTTCTGTGTAATCAGAGTTCTCGGTAATCCAAGGGGATCTTAATATAGAAACTGAAAAAATTCATATACATTATGAAAAAATACAAAATTTTATGAGAAAGGAAAGTAGACTGAAATTTAAAGAAACCCAATAGCGTGAAAGAGAAAAAAACAGGAGCATTCAGAAAGAGAATTTCAGCAAGTGAATTATCTTAATTTAGATAAACAATAAAAAGCGAGAACTACTTTAGCGAAGAAGTAGATGGTTCAAACTATTTAAGTTCTGGCACAGAAAGAATGAAAAATTTTGAAAACATACCATATATGCACCTTTAATAAACTCATATTCCTTTAGATTTTTTTTTTATTGGGGATAGATTTAAATAACTATGTTGTCAATTTTTATAATGAAGTTTAATTTAACAGTCTGTTGTGAAAAAAATTTAACAAAGCATTTCAACAATAACAGTATATGTTAAAACCATATCTATAAGTTTTTCTGTTTTGTTTTCTAATATAGGATGTTGCTGATTTGCATCAAGTCACTCTTATGTCAGATACCAACAAAGATGTTGCAGTTAAAGAATCTACAGCGGCGAAACGTTTGTCTCGTACTGTTACGAAAATGATTACTAAAATGGACCAAGCTCTTCTTGAGCTTGAGAAGAAAGAGAAAGCCAAGAAAGAAAATTTGTTACATAAAGAGGACCCCGATAAAACAAAGTATGTACTTGACAGGTTGAAAATATATGAGCCAGTAATTTTTATCGGTACTGAATTAATTAATCTAATGTATGAAAACTTAATTAAAATCTTATTCCACTGACATTTTTGTTACTATAGGGTATTTAATTGGTTAGCATAATATTTTTCCATGTTGCAATTTTACTTCAATATTTTTTTAAATTCCAATCCTGTTTAATAAAAAAAACCTAGTTTTACTTTGCAAAATATTGATTACAGACAGTTATATGTACTAAGATACATCTCCTCTGTGCCATCTTGTAGTACATTTACTGTTAAAAAGTTAACCCAATACTGTCTGAACTACATCGTCATATGTTTTTCCTTACTTCCAGAGAAACATCTCTACAACCATAATTTTAAGTTAGTTCTTGTTTTGAACACTGGCAGTGCAAGTGAGGAGCATCTCTTAACCAACAATTTTAATTTTCAGAGAAACTTTACTTTGGCCATAATTAAAATAGCTTGTTTTGAGTGTTAGCATCACAAGTGAACAACCATTCCTCTCAGCTGTCATTTTTGTCTTTGACCAGTATATCTATGGCCAAAATTTTAACATAGTTTTTGTTTTTAATGCAGACAGTCATAAGCAAATACAAAAAGTAACACTTCTTGAGTTATTTGGCCACTATTTTTTTTACTGGGAATTAATTGGTTGGAAAACATAACAATAACTTGTTTGTTTGGAATATTTAATCATGTAGTTTATTGTACTTAATTTAGGTTAAATATCTGTATTTATAACATATTGTCAGTTAGTCTCTTTGTTAATATCTCTTGTCAACATTTTCTCATACATTAGTCTTAACTTTACACCTCCTTCCACTTCTTAAACTTTTTCATGCATGTTGGTTCAACAAATAAACAAATCCCTAATGGTAAAAATTAAAATAGCCTACTCTAAATCTCACTACACATTAATTTAGTAAAAACAAACACACTAGTTCATACAACAATCAGACTAGTTTTGGCAACAATGTCGCCTTTCTCAGAGCTTGACTACTACTGACATATTTTGTCGAGCTATCGTAGAACAATAAAACAAACAAGATAAAACATATATATAAGTTAAACAATAAAAATAATCTAACCGCAGAGCACAAAAGTCTTTACTCAGGAGAGTTATCTATTTTTTACACGATTGTTATTATTATTTCATTTTTCTTCTCCCCCCCCCCCAAATTATCAATATACAAACTTTAAACAATGCTAAAACAAAAAAAATAATATATTTTGGCCAAGAAGTGCCTCATGAAGTATGAAAGAGTGTTGGCTTATTCAGGAGGGTGTTAGGGTAGAATACTTGACAGATAACTGTGAGAAATCGGCGATTTACAGCTTAAAATGTGAGATGTGCAAAGGATTATATATTGGCCAAAACCAGTAGGAGTATTAAGGCAAGAAACAGGTAGCACTTTGCTCATTTTAAAAACAACCAGCATTTTTAAGTTTGTTGAAACAAGCTACGAGATACAACAGTCTGGGTGCTTGGGAGGCCTGGTTTATTAACAAATTTCAATATGTCTCAGTCAACAATTAATCGAGCCCGGTCCAGGGTTCCTCTCTTCTATTTCCAAATTCTGTGTTGTTCCGTTAATCATTTGATTTATTACTGTGTTTCCTGTATCAGATGTAATGAATTTTAAATTAGTTGCTACTGCTACCTAGTTGAAATTTTTGAAGTTATGTGTAAATTTTTATAATTGTTTATTAATCTTTGACGACTTTTTGTTTTTGAGTTATCATTTTGTATAAACCTATTTTATAAGTGAATTGTTTATAGTGTAATATTTATATAATATATTATTGTTTTTGTAATCTGTTTTATCTTGTTTAAAGTTTGTATATTGATGATGCTGGTAAAGGAAAACAATCGTAATAATAAGTAAAATAGATAACTCCTGAGTAATGAATTTTGTGCTCTGTGGTTAGATTATTTTTATTGTTTGTTTTTATATGTTTTATCTTGTTTGTTTTATTGTTGTAGATAGCTTGAAGAAATATGTCAGTAGTGGATAAGCTTTGAGGAAGGCGACATAGTTGGCGAAACTAGTCTGATTCTTGTATGAACTAATGTGTTGGTTTTTATTAAACTTATGTGTAGTGAGATTTAGAGTTGACTATTTTAATTTTAATTCACAGTTGTGAATAGTTCTCACTAGCTAAGCTCTAATTGATATAATTAAACACATATCTATGTTACTGATAGAAGATACTTCCAGATACTACTTCATATATGGGACCCTCTGTACATGAGCCTATTTCCATATCTTACCGATAGAAAATAGATCTATTTCATATATGGAACCCTCAATACATGAGAATGCTCCCCATTGTTACCGATGGAAGGGAGATCTACTTCATATATAGAACCCTCTACACATGAACATGTTTCCTTATGTTACCGATAGAAGATAGATCTACTTCGTATTTAGAACCCTCAGTACATGAGCAGGTTTCCCTATGCTACCGTTAGAAGATAGATATACTTCATATATGGAATCCTCTGTATACGAGCAGGTTTTCCTATGTTACCGATAGAAGATAGATTTACTTCATATATGGAACCCTCTTTACATATGCAGGTTTCCCTATGTTACTGATTGAAGATATATTTACATCATGTATAAAACCCTCTATACATAAGCATGTTTCCTTTTGTTATCGATAGAAGATAGATTTACTTCATGTATGGAACCCTCTATACATGAGCAGGTTCCCCTATGTTACAGATAGAAGATAGATTTACTTCAAATTTAGAACCCTCTATACATGAGCATGTTTTCCTATGTTATCGATAGAAGATAAATATACTTCATTTATGAAACTTTCTGTATATTAGCAGGTTTCCATATGTTACCGATAGAAGATAGATCTACTTCATACTTGAATCCCTCTGTACACAAGCATGTTTCCGTATATTACCAGTAGAAGATAGATCTACTTTATACATAGAACCCTCTATACATGAGCATGTTTCCCTATGTTACCGATAAAAGATAGATCTGCTTCATACTTGAATCCCTCTGTACACAAACATGTTTCCGTATATTACCAGTAGAAGATAGATCTACTTTATACATAGAACCCTCTATACATGAGCATGTTTCCCTATGTTACCGATGAAAGATAGATCTGCTTCATACTTGAATCCCTCTGTACACATGCATGTTTCCGTTTATTACCAGTAGAAGATAGATCTACTTTATACATAGAACCCTCTATACATGAGCAGGTTTCCTTATGTTACCGATAAAAGATAGATCTACTTCATACTTGAATCCCTCTGTACACAAGCATGTTTCCGTATATTGCCAGTAGAAGATAGATCTACTTTATACATAGAACCCTCTATACATGAGCATGTTTCCCTATGTTACCGATAGAAGATAGATCTACTTCATATAAGGTTATGGCTCCATAACCCTGTATACATGAGTATATTACATATATTTTCCTGTCCTTCACAGGTTATAATAATCCGGTTGAACGATTCCTTTAAAGAGTGCAGGTCTAATTTGGGATAAGGATCTCGCTCACTTCCTTACCTACCGTAAAAACAGTAAATATCTTCATTCACTCTCTGTTTAATCCTTTGATTGTCATGGGATCTACATAGTCTGTGATGTTAAAATGTACATGAGTACACCCAACAATCTGTAATTAATAATTATTGCACATAGAATTATTATTTGAATCAGTTCTTCAGTACACAGTACTATCAACATTTCAAACTATTTATTAGTGTCAGTTTTGTATTTTTGCTGTGTTATATTTATCAAACCAGATGATGCAAGTGTTTGACAAATTTTAAACAAAAAGTTTTCACACTATGCTGTTTGAATAAATACTGTTTACTTGATGTCGTGTGTTATCATTGAAATAGTTTTGTACTGTTTTATTATTATATTGCTGTATTATTGTTTCAATATTATTTGTTTAATTAATATATATACTTTTATAAAATAATAAATGTGTATTTGTATGTAGAGGTTTTAATACATATTTTTTTTTTGGAGAAAACAAATTGTCAATTCTAGAAAACAAACATTTGGGGGAAATAAAAAATTACTTATGTAAATATTTTGTATTACGTTTATTGGCATTCATCATCAATGGTGCGTGTAATATTATATGTATATGTTTGCATTTTGCAATCTTGAACATTTTTATTATGTTTAGTTCTAATTCTTATTAGTGTTACTAAAATTAAGTTACAAATTACTTTACAACCAAAATTCGAGTTCAAAGTTGATTTTTAATAATTATTTTCTACTCTGATAAAATTTTATTAAAAAATTAGTATAATATAAAATATTCAATAGAAATAACTAACAAATATAAACAATAGAGAACAATTGTAGGGTGATATCATTTTATATAGAAATTTTATATCCATATATTTCAGTAAAAGAAACCACATCAATTTTATAATTGGATTGATTATGGGAAACCCGATATCAGGAATTTAAAAGTGAAATTTTTATACATCATAGAAGAAAATTGTATAGGTAGCATATTAAAAAGATAATGTTCATAAAATATTTAAAATATGTAAACAATTCCCTAATTATAATTAATTAAAATACATGGTAGAATATAGAATACAAAATTTTAGAAGATATAAATAATGTAGATGGTATTTTAAAATTCTCAATAGAAAAAGAAGATGGAGTTATAATTCCTAGTTTTAAAGGTATGAGAGAACCTAATATATTGGGATGTGGAAATTTTGAATGATCATATATTGACATTATACATTATTATGCTAACCACCCTATGGAGCATCAATTAGCTGCTTTCTTATCTATGTTTAATGGGGTGTATTACCTATTATTGTCTAAACAAAAATATAAAAAAGAACTGAGTGTGATGTATCAAATAGCTGAGTATAATAATTATAATGAAACATAAGAAAATTAGAAAGAAGAATAAAAAATAAAGGCAGTAAAACAGAAAAAACAAAAACAGTTATGGGAAAAATTTGAATTTACATGGAGGTAAACGTATTATAACATATCAAATTTTGTTTATCAAACACTACTATCACTTGACATAACAAACATGTACTCCAACATACCCGTATCCGAAACCCTCAACATCCTAAAGACCCAATTAATTTAGAACAACATACCAGAAACATATGTCACCGAAATCCTAAACAATCTCCGAACCATCACAAAAGAAAACTATTTAACCCACAACTCAAATTTCTATTCCCAACCAGATGGCCTACCCATGGGAAGTCCTATCAGCAGCATCATAAGCGAAATTGTCCTACAACACATAGAAAACGCCAAGATCCTTTCAAACAATACACTCGCACATAGAATCATTTACTGGCACATATACGTCAATAATACCATGACACTATACAGAGGCAACACCCAACAATGCGAAAAACTCCTCACTAACACTAATAAAATACACCCAAAACTCCAGTTCACCTCAGAGTTTGAAACCAACCGATCTTTAAACTTCCTCGACCTCACCATAACAAAAAGCCACACACAAAAACCCAGCGTCAACATTTACAGGAAACCGACAACAACAGATCCACTTATCCACAATACCTTAAACCACCCTATCCAACACAAAACGCTGCCTTTAGATCCATGCTAAACAGACTTAAAGAATTACCAATGACCTCAGAAAACATAAATAAAGAACTAGACACTATTAAATATTTAGCATACACAAATGGATACAACACCACATTAAATGACAGACAAACTAAGGCACAATATACAAAAAAAAACCACTAAAATCAACACTACAGTGAGGGAAAACAAATATATCACAATACCATACATAAACAAAACATCAAATTAAGTAGTCCACAAATTTCAAATAAACAGGATACAAAATAGCATATAAAACTACTAAAAAACAAAATACAACACAAGATCACCCAAACAGAACACCGACTCAGCATTTGCCGATCACCTAAAAGAAACACACAAATACATTGTCATTAACCATAACCTAGAAATCTTACACATCAACAAAAAAGGAACACATCTTAACACATTAGAACAATATGAAATTTACAAACACACAAAATAAAAACATATTAAACAAACAAACCCAATACAAATTACACATACTCTTCCACGCTATCGAAAACCTGCCTTTAAAATCATCACCGCTTAACCTAACTACAACTCCAAGCTGAAAATTTAGTTACTGATAAAGTTTGCCACAGAGTGGTCAAAATTGTTCTGTCTCAATAAGTTTTTACAAATATCAAATGTATATTTGAAAAACAATGTAATTATTGGAATAAGTTTATCAAACTCCCTTAAAAATAAATTAATTACCAATATAAACAAGAATAACAAATTTCAAATAAGGGGAGTTATGAATTTGAGACTCTGATCATAGTTTGAATATAATGCAAATGATTATAGGCCAAACAAGCAGAAAACTTAAAACTTGGTACAAAGAGCACATTAGATCATAAAAGAAACATGATTTAAATTTTGCTCCATGATTTAAGTGGGACATACCTCAAGGGGAATTGAAGAAACAGTTGAACCAAAAATCTATAGAAATAAAAAGAAATACCTTATTAATATTAAAAATATAAAAATCTCAGTTAAAAAGCATGAAAATGATAAACCATTAACAAAATCGGTCAACTGTAATTTTAAGAATCTAAAATTCCTCCAAAATTAAAATAAAATACAAAGTAAGTAAACAGAGCACTAAATGGGTGGAACTAGAAAGAGGATGGGGCAAAACAAGTCATGTGGGGGAGAGGGTGGTTATGTAAGATATATGATTCCCTTGTGTAGAGAAACATTTAAGTTATCACAGGCAGATAGCTGTGATACTCAAATTTTTTTTTCGTTCAAGGATAAACGTGATTATTTATTGTATAGGTTCATATTTTTGTAAACATTTTGTACTGTAGTTTGTAGTCAACAAAAGGGAAAACTATGTTCAATCATTTTTAGTATGCTCATTTTCTGAAATGCTTGCCTAGTTATCAAAAACAAGCTGGCAACTTCTTGCACAGTTACTAAAAACAGTCTGGCAGTGTATGCATCAGTACTGAACCATAACTCAATTATAAACATAGCATTCAGTACAATCTTGGCTCCTAATCCTGAGAGGATTGTATTTATTGTTATTTTGGAGTTAGAGTGATAATATTAACACGTTGACTGCCTTGACGGTCACTGTTGATCGACTCTGTAATTTTGCATAGGACACACGTGACAAACAATGTAGAACTAACTTTAGATCATCACACAAGGCTGTCGAGCACATTCACTATGTATTTAACCATATGAGTGGTCCGACATGGCCTCTGTGTGTGTGTTCCTGTAACTTGAGGTTCAGAATTTTTTTTTTACAAGACTATAATTATTGACAACTAGAAGTTCAGAATTACGAGAAAATATTAGAAGGAAATAGTTTTTATTTACAATTCCTTTGTAGAACTACATTACGTTTTAGAATAGTGTTACATTTGATTTGATCTTTAAAAGAAATTCACCTAAAAAACTAAACAATTATAAAATTAGAAACTAAAAACTTTAATTTAAAAGTCTTACTCCAATTCATAAGATCATATAAAATTTGTAAAAACAGCTGTATTGATATAATACAAACATAAGTGTAAGAATAATGTTCAGATTATATTAAATTCTAATTATTCGAGAAAAAATATTTTCAAACAAAAATAGAGTTATGCTGAAATTTTAAATTGTATATTTATAGTGGGGAAAATCTAGTAGCTATATTCATTGTTTAAAAATATCTATAATATTGTGAAAATATGTTTAGTATATATTTATACTTGAATTTAAATTGAAAAATACAGTAAACATTTTAATATTTTACATTCATTCGAAAGATCAACCTTGAACGGTGAATTAAGCCGACAACATGACCGAGTATAAATATTTATGTCGCGCCATGACCGTCAAAGTGTCCTACGACGTTATAAAATAAACTAGTTTAAATGAATAAACACACTAGAAGACAAAATATTATTATGTTTTGTCATTATTTAAACAACAAGTACAACCAAAAATTGTGTTTTAAGGTTATGGGAAAACTGGTTGCCAGTCAGTGTGTTAATTAAATGGCATAATTCAGCTACTGGAGATATAACATATCTTTTCCATGATGTATGTAACATGTTAATCAATTGAGATTAGTATGTAGATGTAGCCACTAAAGAGATTCATCATACTCTACTACTGTTACTTAGCAACTCTGATAATTAATGAAAATGTTCTTATTGAAATCACTTGCCGAAAAACCTCTACTTATTGATATTTTTTGGCAGACACGTTTCAAATTAAATCAGTGCATTGTTCAATGCTGTGAAGCAAGAATGTTATTCAGTTGAGACTGTGGTGTTTTGGAGTTCTTTGGTATATCATTGTTCATCGAATAGCTGTGAATTATGTGTTTGAATTTAGTATTTGTGATTGTGTTTTGTCATTTAGAATGTGTTGTGGTTGGTTTTTGTTGTGTTTGTATATTTGGAAGTTTTCTGTTGTGCTTAGTTTATTCCTTTTTTTGATGAAATGAAGAGATTTTAGATTTGTGTCAATGTTGATGTATGTGTGTAGCATAAACATTCTGTATATGAATAGTGTGATTTGATTGGGTTGTGTGTCTTTTATGTGTTCCTTGTATCTTGTGGTGAAGTTTCTCCCTGTTTTACCTATGTAAAAGCTAAGTAAAGCTGTTTACGTATAATCTTGTACTTTCCTGCCCTGTTGTGTTTGTTCTTTAGTGTTTTTGTGTTATGTAGGTGTTTTTTGGTTGTGTTAGAGGCGTTTTAAAGGCGATTTTTCATTTGAGTTAACTGAATGATAAACAACTTTTTGTAATGTGTTGTTGCAATATGTTAATGTTATGTGTTTGTTTTTGTGTATTATTGTTGTTTCTTGTTGTATGTGTTGTGTTGTTATTTTGATTATTATGCTGTCTATCAGGGTCTGTTTATATCCATTTTTATGGGCTATTTATTTTATCGTGTTGAGTTCGTTTGTTCTGTCTACATTATTCATCGGTATGCTGTCATGGAGTGGAAGGCGGCATGTTTCTGTTATATGGGGTGGTTGTAATTGTGAGATCAGGAAGTCGATTGTGTTACTCCTCAAATATTTAACTTTCTACATTGAAAACACAATATTGAATTTGAGAATGAAGGATGATTTTTTGTAATGTGTTGTTTTGATACAAAACGACAAAACACTTACAATCAAACACTATATTCGAACAAATAATTAACAACTACTCTATGATCAATGAAACACCATAGACTCACAATAATACAACACACCTGAGCAACAGTATTATCCGTGGCTGACAGGATTGAACAGTGTACTGATCTAGTGCAAACACGCCTGCTGAAAAATATTAGTAAGTAGTGTTTTTGCTATGGAATTTTATTAAAACATTTTTATAAAAAAAGCCTCAAGATATACAACATAAGAACTGCAAGTCATAACTAATGATCAATAATTACCATAAAGAGTATTTTTAAAGGAAAATTTTTAATAAAAGTAATATTTTTTGTTGTTTATCTTGAGATTCATTGAGAACAATTTACTATTTTTATTACAAACTTCAGTTAAACCATTAATTGATACTTTTCAACAGAAACATTTTGCAAGAGTTCATTGAATTCTTAATTGCTTTTACATTATGCTTTAATGTGTTTCCTAAGATCACAGATAGTTTATTTGTAGAACTAGTTGTTATTGTGTTATGTATTCACAAACCATGTTAGATTGGAAGTCTATTTTGGATTTAATGTGTATTGAAATTGGTTTTTTGTTGTTTGTATTTCAAAATTTGTTGCTGTCATTCTTTTTGCTATTATTTATGATTTGTATATTTGTGTTATGTTAATATATGTGTATAGTAGTGTATCTTGTATAACAATTAGGAGATTTGATTTCGGTTGTATGTTTTTAATGTCTTTGATATTTTAATTTCATTGAATAATGAAGATTCTACCTATTTATCCTATGTAAAATCTACGACAGTTGTTTTGTATGATCGTATACCACATATCTAATGAACCAAAAATCTGTGGCACATTAACCTAACCACAGATACATAATAACACAACTACAGAGATAAACTAGTCTAGTTTGTAGTAAAACATTCATCAATGCACAGAAGTTATGTGAAATACACCTGCTAAGAAATTTCAATAATTCAAGGTTTTTAATCGTAAAAAAGTATGTCGTTGAGGCCATCAAATAAATTTTTATTGATGTTTAAGGAAATTTGAAATTTTTATTTTGTTTTTACAGTGATGAACTCTTAAAGGTTGAAGAGTTAATTCAAGCAATCCAAAAAATTAGAACAGTGCCAGATGCTTCCCGGCTAGATAGTATCAGTGAAGTTTTGGGTAAAATTGATGCAGATAGAGATGGAGTTGTTAAAGTGGAAGATGTACTTAAGGTAAATTTATTATATTAAATTTGTAGCATTTATAAAGACATTTATTCATCACACACACACAAATATATATATATATATATATAGATTTTTTGGACTAGGAGACTGACACACTTACCTTGATAAGAGTCCACTCTGTAGTCTTGAAATAGATACAAAACATTACAGATAACCCTACTACAGAATTCAACAATTTACTCTCGGACCTACTCAAATATACAGCTCCTGAACAAAATATTTCGGAAACATCTTTAAAATTATTATATGATGAAAACCCATCTACTCCTCAATTCTATATATTACCAAAGATCCACAAAAACATAATCCCTCCACCTGGTAGACCAATAATTGCTGGCTGCAATTCAGTAACGGAAAGAATTTCAGCTTTCCTCGACTCACACCTTCAACCCTTAGTAAAGAACCTTCCATCACATACCCAGGACACCAATCACTTCATAGATCGACTCTCACAAATATCTGTACCTCTACCCCCGGTAACTATTTTGGTCACCATAGATGTCACCTCTCTCTATACCAACATCCCTCATGCACATGGCCTATCTGCAATAGAGAATTTTCTAAACAAACGCCCAGGCAAGCCTTCTCCCACTACACCTTTTCTCGAGTTGCATTCAGAATTGCAGTCATATTTCTTAAAGTCACACAATTGTTACTATCACTTTCTTTTTTGTTCTAACATCCTCTAATATGCCGTTATCAGAAAAGCTTTGAAATATCATTATTACAAGAAATGAAATTCACAAGAAAGCATCAGAAAAACACAGCATATACTGTACAAATAGCTTTGTAGGCTACCATAATATGACATGTTCAGTTTTCACAAGCTATAGTTGCCACAAGATATAATTTCACAACTTTTAATTATCAAATGTTCCATTTGCACCGACTACATAAATTAGTAAGTGAAACTAAAGGTTAGTTGCTATTCTGTTTTTTTTTTTATTTGTTAATATTTGTTAATTTATTTGTTTGAATGTTGTGGCAAAAACATAAAGTTTTGTAAAATCCATGAAGAAACTCTAGGAGAAAGAATTATCTAAACCATTACCCACATTTGCCCAAACTGTTATAATCTGAAGAAAGTTAAGAGCAACATTCACTAGTGTGTGAAGCAATAAATCTAGACAGATGAAAATAATGAGATTTCTTTACACTCTGCTTGAATGTATAAATTGAAGTGGGATCAAATAAAAAGTGTATTTATACTTCACTTTATAAAATGAAATACAGATTTTATTAGCTATAACTAACTTTTTTATTTTTGTTTTTCAAAATACTTATATAAAATTTATTGTAATAGCAAAAAAGAATGCATTTTTTAAATTGCTTTTGCTTTTATAGGTGCTGGAGCTGATTGTGAGAGAAAATGTCAAACTTTCAAAGAAACAAGTGGATGAGATTATTGAATTAATTGGGAAGGAAGAAGCTATTAAATTAGAGAGTGATGAAAAAGTACCAGAAGAGATGGCTGTAATAGAAAAACTTTCAAAATCAAAAGGCAGTGAACAAACCTCCTATAAAGTCCCTCCAGTTTGACTTCTTAATCAGATATACCTTGTATACCACTAGTAGATAGTAAGAACTACAGTTTTTAGAAGTCAAAGGTAATACATAGAAAAACAATAAGATCAGAATATATCAAGAAACACCCTTGGAAAATGAGGTGTAGTTTTTTTCTAAGAAGAAAAAGAACAATTGACATTCCCAAAGAGCTGTAGCTACATTATTGTATGATCTAGGATTCAAATTAACTACATATTGTAGCTTATAAGTAGATCAAGCATAAAATTTGCGCTGTTGTTAATGTGATGTTTGAGTAAGTAAATCTTTTTACCATGTAAGTAGTTTTGTAAATACAACACCAAACTGTATAGTTTACACCACCTGAAGTCTTAATTTATTTGCATTATTTTTTTTAAACGTTTATTTTCTATTTCTTTTTTAAACGTTTACAAAAATAGAATTATAACTATTTTTATCATTGTTGTTATTATTTCTCTTTTTATTATATATAACAAATTCATTTATTTTTATTACAATTTAATTTATTTCCTAATTTAGTTTATCTTTCATTTTTTAAGGGGTGCAGTAATTTTTTCAGTTAACTGTTTAAACTTAAGGCAGGAGGCAGTTCTATAAAATGTGATGATTTATTTTAAATTTCTTCATGTTTAGAAGTTGTGCTTATGCACAGTTGTACACACACACGCACGCACACACACACACACACACACACACACACACACACACACACACACACACACACACATATATATATATATATATATATATATATATATATATATTTATATATATATATATATATATATAGATTTTTTGGACTAGGAGACTGACAGACTTACCTTGGTAAGAGTCCACACTGTAGTCTTGAAATAGAAACACATAAAAGCACTTAAACAATGATATATTTCAACCACACTGTGGTCTTTGTCAATCGAAGAGAAAACACAAAAAGAAATATGTTTTTATGTGTTTCTATTTCAAGACTACAGTGTGGACTCTTACCAAGGTAAGTCTGTCAGTCTCCTAGTCCAAAAAATTTATATATATATATGAATTTTTGAACTAGATAGGAGACTGACAGACTTACCTAATGGACTATTGCCATTAGGTAAGTCTGTCAGTCTCCTATCTAATCCAAAAATTCCTAAATAAGCTCTAAGCTCTACTAGAACTAACCTATATATATATATATATATATATATATATATATATATATATATATAGAGAGAGAGAGAGAGAGAGAGAGAGAGGCTCTAGCCACTATGGAGATTCCACTTGCTCCTAACGCCAATTGCAATGTTTGTAGTGTTGTTCGTTTTTTGTCGGAAAAAATAAAAACGCTACTGAAATCCATCGCAAGTTGTATTGTGTTTATGATGAAAATGTTATGTCAAGCCTAGTGGTTTCTTGTTGGTGCTAGTAATTCAAGGGAGAATAACCAAGTGCCACCCATCCACTTCCCGCGGACGTAATGTTGTCAAAAATGTTCGAAGGGTCATTGACACTGATCAGCACCTAAAGCTTGATGAAATCCTTTCTCAACTGTCTCCAAATATGGAATAAAGATGTCACTTCAAAGGATTATTTCTGACAATCTGCGTCTACTTGTGTGTGCAAGATGTGTTCCACTCCTACTTAAAGAACAGCACAAAGAATAATGAGTTGATGCAATTTTAGCAATTTTTTGACAATGAGGGAGACTGTTTATTTGACCAAATAGTAATCAGTGATTCGACAATGGCCAAGCGACCGAAAGGTAACTCATCACATAAGGTATAATTATTGCATTTAGTGGACAAAATTATTTACAAATAATAATAATAACTTCATAAAATCAGTGCAGCGGAAAAATCATGGATAACGTGAAATATCACGATATATATATATTTAGGTTAGTTCTAGTAGAGCTTAAAGCTTATTTAGGAATTTTTGGACTAGATAAGAGACTGTCAGAGCTACCTAATGACAATAGTCCAAAACTGCAATCTCTTGGAAAAAAATTATTTCCAAAAGGTTGCAGTTTTGGACTATTGCCATTAGGTAAGTATGTCAGTCTCCTATCTAGTCCAAAAACTCCTATATATATATATATAAATACACATGTATGTATGTATGTAAACAATTTTCTTTTTGTTAGTATTTATTTATTACAAACTCGTTAAAAAAAGATGCATTGATTTTAATGAACTATGTATTGATTATTTATTATCATACGTAATAAACATCTATTGTTGGAAATATATATACCTTTTCTAATTACCCAATTGTTATGTATCTATAAAATTTAACGTGTATGATGAGCAACACATAGTTTTTAAGACGGTATTTAAATGACATTCACATTACTTTTTGTGTGTGTATAACTAAAATTCCAATACCTCAAAGACTACTGAATAATTAACTGATGAATTTTTCAGGTATTAGTAAGTTCTTCACTCTTTTATTTGAAACCAAATAATCCACACAGATGTTAAATTAAATTCATAAAACTGAATCATTTCCTCTGACTGTCTTTTACAAATTTTAGTAAGCACGTTTTTGCTAATTTTATTATTATCAAAATCATTGTCATCGGGATCAATATTATATCTACCTTTATTGCTTATATGCATACTTAATCCATTGCATCCCAGGGATGAAAGATCCACTAAAACACATTAGTACTAGAGGCTATACAAACCTCAGATTCTCATCATTGTGTGCTTCAAGAGAGTTTATTTATTGATGTGTTGAGTACTGGACTATATATATGTGCTTTCTAAGGAATATTTATTGTAAGCTATTGTCTAAGTTTGTTAGGGTATGGTAATAGAAATAAAAGATGTACATGAAACTCAGAAATTAATCATTTTTAACTCAGACGAGTTTCAATGACAAAGTCATAATAAGCAGTAAATGTCGCTTCTACAAACTCTAACTTACAACTAAGGTGAAAGTAAGGTTATACTTCTGTATCTATGCCATAGCCCACCGGTCAAAACAATATTTATTAACAATACTTCAAAAATGATACATCAAATAGAAGTTTTATACCTAATTCATTATTTTCAATAACACAAAATACATGATTAATATTTCAATATTATTATTTCAAGATTTTAACCAAAAACGTACAATCAAATTTCCTTTTAACACAATAATTACATTAATATAGAATTTTGAATAGGGCCTGATTCATTACTTACAATATTATTTTTATTTCTATTAATTTTACAAAATTTTCCAAGCATCCAATTCACTACACTTGTATATCCAAATGTTTATAGTTGAAATCCACAAAAAGATGAAAGAAATAAAAGAAATCAGAAAAGTACCATACTAAGAAATAAAAAAGAAAGAAAATCTGTAAAAGTAACACACGGTCCACCACTGTCTAATAAGGTAAGAAAACCTCTGGAAAAATAGTAAGTTGAACATGACAATTGCCACTACATATAACCTAAAGAAGTTGTTGGGGAACCATAAAGGCGGCATAATAAAACCTAACAATGAAACAGGATTTTACTGCCTGAAGTGTAGCACATGTCCTCTTAAATATACAGGAAAAATAGAAAGAAATATTACAACTAGGGCTGAAGAGAATTTATCCCATGTTAAATATAACAGACCAGAAAAATGTGCGATGGCGAAACATGCTTAGAAGGAAATAACGCATTTACAATAGAAGATATAATTCTTTTGAAAAACATTGTTAAATGTAGTGTATTGGATGCATGAGAAACTTTATATATTAATAAGAATAAAAATAATATTGTAAATAATGACTCGGGCCTTATTCAAAATTCTATATTATTCTCTTGAATTTTGTTGGCCATTACATTTGGTGAAACTTAATTAACCATTTTCACATAAGTTTATGACTATCTAAACTTTAAATTTATAAAAAATTACAAGGCATGTCTCAGTAAGTTTTTATAAATTTACAAAATTTTAAGTTTCGATATTCATAAACTAATGTAAAAGTGATTAATTCTATAATAATATAATTATTGTGACACAAGGAAATTTTAGTGCAAGTTTTTTGTTAAATTCTTGAAATAATAATAATACTAAAATATTATTCATTTATTTTGTTTATAAGTAATTATGTGTAATGGTTAAGAATTTTATTGTAATTAATGAGTTAAGTATAAAATTTCTGTGTGATGTATCATTTTTGTGAAGTATTGTTAATAATTGTTGTTTTGACTGCTGGGCGTGATACAGTATAAAATATAAGTTTAACCTTACTTTCACCTTATTTGTAAGTTAAAAGTTTATAGTAGCAACACTCACTGAGGATGATGACTTTGTCATTGAAACGCGTCTGAGTTAATAAATGATTAATTTGTGAGTTTTGTGTAAGTCTTTTATTTGTATTATGCGACACTTTATTCTGTTAAATTTTAATGACTATAAACAAAATTTATTTTATAATAATAAATTTTATTTTGTATAAGTTGAAAAGAACATTATACAAGTTCTAATAAATTAATCTTTCTGTTGTAACCCCCCGGATTATTGTGAAATGGGTCATGGAGTAAATTGACTTATTTAAAAAAAACTTTAATTTCCTTATCCACTTTTACTTACAGAGATTCGCAGGGTCAATTGTTTGTCTAAACAATTGTATCTAACTATTAACTCAGGCAGAATGGCTGTCTGTTTAATAGCTCTAACAAAGACAGGTTACATTAAAAATCTTGTTTATGTTTATAAAATAGATAAATTTTCAAAACAATTTTATATTCAAAATATTACATTTATTTTATAATTTGCTTATTGCTCTTTACAATTTAACAAATTAAAATATTAAGTTTACATCTTTTTAAAATGTTCTCTGACAAAGCTAGGTTAAATGCATTCTGGTATTTTGTATTTACTGATTTTATTGAAACCAAAAATATTTAACAAATTAAATTTAAAACATACTTTTAACAATCACTTACACTCATGTGTAAAACATATTTTAATTACACCAGTTCACTTTTAAATTTTGAAACAACAAACTATACGTATCAAAGCCACTAAGAAAATTTCCTGTTTTTAATTAATTTAGACAATTACATCATTTAAAGTTTAATAAAAAATTTTACGATTGCTAGCCCATCTTGCTCCTTCCTCTGAGATGTGTTACGAGAGAGTGCTTTGTCAATTTCCCATAGAAACTTAACATGTGAATTCGGAAACTTCCCTGGGAATTTCTTGCTAGCTCTGTCGATAAACATCTTTTCAAAAAAAAAATTTCTTTTAAACAAAGTTGATTCTACATTTACTAAGTAACAATTATAATATGTTTATAAATTGTAAATATTTATTCATGAATTTTTTGTTTTTTGTTCATGAATTTATTTAAAACTCTAAGACACATTCAGGATGTTCAGCTGTTATAACCAGCTAATAAAACAATTTTTCTGATTTCACATTTTCTTTTCACTCCTTGTTGCTAAACTTGGATCCAACTCCTTGTTACTCATTTTTTAAAATTGAATGTTAAATTGTTGTATCGCACATACTTAGGCATCATAAAATAATTAAGAACTTCTAAACAAAAAAACCAATGAAAACAAAGCTAGAAAACACGAATGTTAAAGTGTCTAAATTTAACTACAGTTGCTTGTTGTAATCATCTTGAGTTCAGTGTTTAACTGTAAGCAATTATTGTATAACTAAATGAATACTTTTGAACTCACCTGCTGACACGTTTAAAAACAATTGTTTTATTTACGAATCTGATAACCTACTGCTGCCAGTAAACTACCAGCTTAATCCCCCTCCACTACACTCATAAATCATATACCCGTTACCTTGTGAGACTGGCGGTAGTAGAGTGTCAATTTAATAAATGAAACGATTGTTTCGAAACGCATCAGCAAGTAACTTCAAAAGTATTGATTTAGTTTCGCAATAATTACTTATAGTAAATTTAATTGTGTGGAAGATTTTACCCAACAGAAGGTTGTTTATTTCACGTCTCCAGATTGATGACATTCAAACTCTCCATAGATTTATAATCTGCATGTAAAGGGATAGGGATAATGAAACAGATAATACAAACATTTTTACACAAAATAACAAAAGCAGATGTTATTTTTTCTATTTCTGCCCTGCAGTATACCTGACTATCATGTGATGTACATTCCTTAATCTTTTGCATCAATAAAAATTTGTTCTAAGTAATTTATAAAGGTGAGATTTGCAAGATAAATTATTTCTTTTATTGCAGTGAGTGCTATACATACTACAAGTATAATATATTGGTGGATTTTGAGATCTGACAAGCAAAATTTCATATAATTTGTTTTAAACACAATTCAAACTGCAAAGAGAATTCTATTGCACTCAATTTAAAAATTCGAATTAGTAATGTTTTTAAATGTGGTTGTATTATTAATGTTGACACAATCTTAATTAATGAATTTAATATCTATTCAAATTAACTGATTTTTTAAAACTAACCCATCCAATGGTAATTCATAATGAATGGGCCACATGCCAGTAACAAGACAAGGACCATTGATTTCCAGGCTGCACAACCAGACTTTTCCAACGTTTAACTTAGTTGGGTCAAGACTTACAAAATGCATACACTTGACCTGGCTGTTGGATCATGCTGTAAACTGCTACAAAAAATCACTTTTGTATCATAAAACCTAATTTTTTATGACAAACTTAAATTACAACTTTAATGTCATCATAGAAAACAGTTTCAGTATTTGGCAATCTCAGTAAATACTGACCTGAATCGAATGGTTTTAAAATTGATGAGTTAAATTAAGTGAAAACAGATTTCATCTATAGCTTCTTGGTGGTAATGGCATGTAAAATATTGCTTCCCAATGTTATTTTTTACCTTCTTTAAAATATATTTTTGGCCAAACTATTGAACAATAGTGTAATCTAACAATTGATCTTTTGATCCTTGATAAAGAAAGTAAATAGTGGCTATTTTAGGACTAAATGTACTTGATTTTTTTCTGTCTTTTGAAATTTGTCCAGAATTTTACTGCCACCAAACAAACAAGAGAACCTCGGCCTTAGAATATTTCTTTCAAGATTTGTTTTCTGAAACATATGAAGTTCTTCAAAACATTTGATTCTAAAACAATGCCAAAGTCTGAAAGATGTTTTAGTACATTATAAAGAATAAAAATATTTATATAATGTGTTTAAGGAGCAGTATAGGCCAAACCAAACTTAATTCTTTGATTGTATTTTCTGTATTTAAAATGTAATATCACACATGACAAACTTTAGTCATAGAATTATCGATTTATTTGCTGATGAAAAGAACAGGCAAACTTTACTACCATACAAATCAAACAGTAAATTACCATACAGGCTAACGACTTTACAAAGTCTACAGCTTATGAAAAAATTAACCAGTAAGTAAACAAAATTAATAAGCTTAAGGTAAGAAGAACTAATTTCTTATGGTTATTTTCATGATATGTGTTATGACATTTGTTTGAAGCAAGTTAACTATTTTTAAGCTCTTTGGCCCCACTAGTAAACAACTAAAGCCTTCTTTGCACCCAACTCAAAAACACATTTTTGTGCCCAATTTAGTCTTTTGTCGTGATCTTCAAATTCAATTTAAAAAATTTTTACTAAGAATGTTTTTTAATAATTCAATTTTATGCGTTTTGATATAAAAGAGGACAGGAAAACATCTTTACTATACAATTATAAATATTTATAAAATTGCCTATAGTAGCACTTACTTATATATGTTGAGGACGGCCGTTTCGGGAGATGTGTCTCATTGTCAACTCAGACCGTAACTGATCTCAAGGTTTACATAGGTTAGGGTATTAGGGTGGGGGTGGAATATTATGGTGGTGTGGCTGTATTTTGTGAGTATTAGGAGTTATGATGTCAAAAAGTATGTGTGAGTTGTAATGTAATTGTGTATTGAGTATGTGTGTAGAGTGTAGTTTGAAGTGTCTGTATATTTCGTATTGTTCGGTTGTGTAGCGTTGGTTATTTCTGTGTTGTTTATGAAGAATTTGTAGGTTAGATGTTATGTCTATGTAGTCCTGTTTTGTGGAGTTGAGGTGATCGGCAAAGTTTGATTGTTAGTTATTGTTTGTTAGTGCTTTTATATGTTCTTGGTAACGTGTGTAGAAGGACCTCCCTGTCTGGCCTATGAAAAAACTGGTGCACTAACTGCAAGTTAGTTTGTAAACTCCAGTGGCGTTGTGAATGTTGTCGATTTTGTTGTTTGGTTTAAATTGTTTATTGAGAGTGTTGTGCGTGGAGTAAGCTATTTTGTAGTTGTATTTTCGTAGTGTGTTGGTTAGATTGTGGGTTTTGGATGATCTGTATGGTATTGATAAGTATTTTATGGGATTGTCCTGTTGTGTGTTTGTATTTGGATTAATAGGTTTATATTTTAGGCAGTTGTATAATTTGTCAATCATTGTTGGGTTGTATCCGTTAGTTTGTGCTATATGTTTTTTGGTGCTACACCATCCACACCACTATAATATCCCACCCCCACCTTAACACCCTAACCTACGTAAACCTTGAGATCAGTTACGGTCTGAGTTGACAATGGGACACATCTCCCGAAACTACCGTCCTCAACAAATATAAGTAAGTGCTACTATAGGCAAGTTTATAAATATTTATAATCGTTTAGTGAAAACTAGTAGCTCACATGAAGATGGCATCAACAAATATAAAAACATCTTTATTTTTCATTGAAAATTACTGATTTTTAGATTAAAATTGAATAATTACATAATGTAACTAACTTGTTGGTCCTATTAATCACTTAAACAATAGTTTATGACTATCCGAACTTTGAATTTAGTAAATTTGTTAAAACTTACTGAAACAGAACGTTTTCGATCGCTATGTGCCGATATTCATCAGTGTCTTCTCTTCAGAAGACACATCAGCACATAGCAATCGAAAACATTCTGTCTCAGTAAGTTTTAACAAATTTACTAAATTTAAAGTTCGGATAGTCATAAACTATTGTTTAAGTGATTAATAAGATTCACCGAATGTAATGGACTATAAAACTCAAGAATTGTTGGTCCTAGCTATTTACTATTTAAAATTTAAATGTAGTAAATTGAAAGGGAGAAAGATTGCATGATTGTTTTTTTTTATAAAATTAAGCTTGTTAATTTTTATTTAATTTCATAATTTATTATGAGAAAATTTCAACTGTTACAGAATTTTATTTTGCGTAGCCTATGTAACTGAAACATTCATTTTAGAGTTATTCTTAACCCTAAATTACTTATACCTCGAAAAATGATGACATACCATTTAAAAAATTGCTATGTCTGACAAAAGAGTGGTTCACGCTCATTAATCTCCGCAGTACCTTCGTACCTACAGCACTTGATGTCAGATACGCAGTTTTGGTGCTAAGGTTCACATACGTCCTATTGTAACAGAGTTCGCGTATTTTGACAATACATAAGTTATCGTATGACTTTTTTATATTTGTGTTCCCTTACATTTGTTGAAGTTATTTTCTCATATAGGTCTATGTTTTACAATTTTTTGTTGTGCTAACTAAATTTAAACTACTTAACTAAGTGAATACGTAATTGCTTACTTGCTGTCGCGTTTCAAAACGATCGTTCCTTTTACGATCGTTTTGAAACACGTCGGCAAGTAAACAATTACGTATTCACTTAGTTAAGTAGTTTAAATTTAGTTTAATCAGTGAATTCAAGATGATTACATCAAGAAACTTTTTGTTGTGTTTTGCGTTGCTGAGTACATTGGGGCTGCATTTATAACTGAGACTAGAAAATGGCGGATGAGCATGATTGTAGAGACACTCTAATAAGAAAATATCTTGGAAGAGTCTATTGATAAAGAGTTTTGTGAACATGATTCAATCACAAATAGGAGGCCAAATGACAGCAAAGATATAGTAGAAGATAATCATGTGAAATATACGGACTCAGGGATTATACAGGCGCAGACGTTACCTAATGTCCAGGATTTGGAGCCATGAGTGAATCATCGGACACTGATACTGAGTACCGACTAAGCAGGAATAACAACTGCTGCAGAGCACTTACACCATGTGATCCTTCGCAAAACGCTGAACCTCCACATATTTCCGACATCCTCCTGTTATCAACTCTCAACCTAATGTCGTTTCTCCGAACGGCGATCCTCCTAACGCCTAAGCTTCACCTAACAACAAGCCTCTATCTAGTGTAAATGCCACGCCTGATTGTGAAGCTTATCCTAATATATTTACATTTGTTGAATCCATCTTTGCGTGAGCTACTAGTAATCACTTACAACTTTTTTTTAAAAAATGTTTAAACTTGCCTATAGTAGCACTTACTTTTTTTGTTGAGGACGGCCGTTTCGGGAGATGTGTCCCTTTGTCAACTCAGACCGTAACTCTGAGTTGACAAAGGGACACATCTCCCGAAACGGCCGTCCTCAACAAAAAAAGTAAGTGCTACTATAGGCAAGTTAAAACATTTTTTTAAAAAAAGATGTAAGTGCCTAATATATTTATCTCAGAATCTGGATTCATTGTAGCTAAAAAGAATCTATCAAGCACTCAACCTGGTTCGGTCAGGTAACATCATGCTAGTTTCAAGACTGGATGTTGTAGGGACTGCACTAGAATTATTTATAGCCACATCCTGTTTCCTGCAGATCTTTGACAAAGCAATGAGTTAACTGAACCACAAATGCATCCTGTCTTGAAATGCCTAACATGCGGAAACACAAAATCACAAATTTATGAGCTACTTAGGATTCCAACTGCTCCAAAGCAACCAGGAGCCATAAAGATGTGTTATTTTTGTCCATCAGCCATCAGAAGGACGACTACTAGCTACTGTGCACACTGCAACCACCTAATACGTGCACAACACTGAGCCATGGAGTGTGACAAGTCAAACAGCTTGTTTGAGCTTTAAATATGCAGATTTTCATTTATCCACCAAGTTCATAAGTGAATTAAAAATTCTTTCATTTGACAGAAAACGTATTCTATAACTCAATAATTTATTACAATCTGTGTTTTTTTTTGCTAAATGAAATATGTTTATTATTTAAAATAATACATTATTTTTGTTAAACATTTGTGTTTCACTATTTTGTTAAAACATATACGGTAATTGATATTTTTCTTTCTAATAGCAGGATTTATAGCTACTATAAGACTTTTTCCAAGTGCTAGAGAGGTATGGTATATTACTATGTTAAATATATTAACAGAAATACACTATATTGTCAAATAAAACTCGGAGTAAAATTGATGATACTCTAGTAATCCTGGGTTAAACAATTGTATACAGTTTATATTATCGGGCTTTTTCATTTATTATTACATTTTCTAACAAACATATTGTCAGATTAGTCTTGACGTATAATTTATAGTTGAATAAATTTTAAAACTATAAATTTCAACTATACAGTTATAGGGTTCAACTATGTACCATAGTTTCGCCTATAAATAAACCAACTTTCCCCCAAGACTTCATACACGTTTTGTTTTACTATTAGCTGAGGTAGAAGAGTTTTTGAGGGTTTATTTTTTATTAATACAGCCCAATCATATTATATTTAGCTCCCTTAAAAATTAAATTATCGTCACTAAATTGAACAAATAGTCCCAAATATTAGCTTATATCATGAAAATAAATTCTGTTATTCTTGAAAATAACTACACTAGAGCTCTTCAGTCTTATCACATCTTAATTTGATGTTTGATAAAATAAACTAGTAAGTAATGAAATTAATTCAGATTATACCAAAGTTTACAGGTTGTTAGTAAATTGGTCACATTTTATAGAGGATCTATTTCAAATAAAATCATAAAAAATATGAACTATGTGTAAAATGATTGCATTAACATTTGATAAATATGAAAACAACGAAATAAGATGAAAAATATTTAGTTGACACCTTGAAAAATGATCTGGTGGGTCTTGTTTCATCAAAAAAGTTTCGGATTAATTTAAATTAAAACTTTACATCATAACTTACGTAATTTAAGTAATTTTTAAAAAAAACTTAGAGAAAGGTTCTCGATCTAACCGGATGTCTATTTTCACACACACACACACACACACATATATATATATATATATATATATATATATATATATATATATATATATAGAGAGAGAGAGAGAGAGAGAGGTCATGTTATTTCTTAAAATATTTACTAAAAATGATGTAATTGCTAAGGATTAATAATGCATACCATTGATATGTATTAAGTTGAAACCTAAATGTATAAATTTTTATATTATTTTATTCAATATAAAATTATATGTGTAATTTCTTGAATGGTAACGCTATAGATATTATTGGTAAAAGACTTTATTTTTGCGTTTACTATTATTATTTAAACATTAATAACTGTCCGAAGTTAAATTTAATGTATTTATATTGATGAATTACTGTTATAAATTAATACAGAACTTAAAACTTTATCGTGATTTCGATCAAGAAGTAAGAATCTACTCGGCGGGCAACATATTTGACAAACTACCAACATACTAATATATGTACGAAACGTAACAATTTAAGAATTGT
This sequence comes from Prosapia bicincta, assembly GCA_036971475.1. Classification (NCBI taxonomy): domain Eukaryota; kingdom Metazoa; phylum Arthropoda; class Insecta; order Hemiptera; family Cercopidae; genus Prosapia; species Prosapia bicincta. The sequence goes on from JBAIZL010000007.1 coordinate 42,554,734, forward strand.
TACTTATTACAAAGAAATTATTACCTTTAAAACGTTTTCGTCTAGAAATTCTGTATGATAAATCAATTGAAATCTCAAAGTGTTATTGGAAATAATTTAATTTTGTATAATTGTAAAATATTCACATTTTAATTGGGGTCTTTTTTTCTCCTGGATTGGTGAAACTGTTTCAATGTTCTTTCAATTCTAGGGGTGTGTGTATGTTAGAAGTAAGTGAGTGATAGGCTTAATATCCTATCTGTACAAAAGGTAAGTAAATTTAAAAAAATGTTTCAAGTAGTTTAATAATTTGTTTCATAAAAATTGTTTACGAAAAAATATCGTAGTAAGGATTTTGACGTTTTGATGCCTAATATTTGACAAAGGCGGGATGTGCACTACGAAGCTTTGGTCAACCTGGCTTGTGCTTTTTTAAGAGCAAACCTTTTAGAAACTGAAGATTTAACGATTTCATTACACAATCTTGTGAAATACCTTGTACTAAATGATAATCAGTTATACTGACGCTAATAGTCTCTGGTACATTATAGTTTTCCTAAATATTAATTATGTAAATATATTTCAATCAAATTAGACAATTCTAGGACTTTTCACTGCATTACAAGCTCTTGTCTTACTACTAAGATAGGTTAAATAGTGATATCTCTAAAACATGATGTTAAATATATCAGAATTTTATATGGTAAAATAGTTCCTCTAGTGCAGTAACTAGTTCTAAATTTGTAATGTAAAGAAACTTCTTTTATTCTGTAAAATGTGACTGAATAAAATAATATAAACTCAGCTGAATAAAATAGCACAAACATTAGCCAATAGCTGGACTAGACTTTTTTCACTTTATTAGTAATGAATAGACTATTAATATAAATTAAGAAGTAAAAATTCGGATTTCAGAAATTGTTATTTAATTTTTTAAAAGTTCAATTAAGTTCCATTTTACTCAAGTTTTTATAGAAGATGGCAAATGAAGTCTTTATTAATTGATATCAGCACACAAAATTATACCTGGCGATATAGAAAGTCTTAAGGAACACAAAAATAATAGACAAACTTGGTGTGATATTACAAAAATTACAAATTTTGATAATTGTATTCACTGTATAAAATACATATTTCATCTTAATTTAGGTATTTATTTCCTTTAGCCACATAATCGATTTCAGCACGCACACAAAATTAGACTGGCTATGCAGAAAATCATGAATACAGAAATATAACAAAAACGTTAAATATTATAAATTTTGAAAAAACCATACATTTCCCCCACCTATACAACCCACCCAAAACCTTACAAATAAAAGGTTTTACTTTTATTTTTTCAGGTAGTAACTTACAAAATGCCTCAAAAAGTAATTAAACTTGTTGAAACAAAATTCACCTTTATCGAAGCACCATTAACAATATGTTTCATTGCACGCACACACACATTAAATTATAAAACTCATACACTTATCTTTATTTTTTGCAATAATAAGTCTCAAAAGAACAAAACAGATCCTTTACAGACACTATTTCATGGTCACAACGCAGAAAACAGTAACAATAGCATTGTACATTTACACACCCTTTAATTTCTTAGTTGGTCCTAAGAATGATATAACTATAAAAATGCTTCATATTCATTTGAAAAGCAAGTTAATGTTTTCTTTACTACACACAATTATGTTTATTTAATATTGTTTGTCCGCAGTTAACAATGTATTATCATCTTCAAAACTAAGCCTACTACCTATTTATAAAACTAGTAGTTTGAGCAAGCACTGAATACTTCTTGTACTGGTATACATAAGATTAAAACTTTTGGTCATTTTTTTTCATCAGCCACATAAGTGATTTCTTCCAAAACATTTTACTGGCCGATGCAGAAACTCATAACGTACACTAAAATAAATAAAAACAAATTTGCTAATGTCCCAAATATTTACAATTTTGGAAAAACTTCTACCCCCCATCCCCATCATTGTCACCTAAAACCTTACAAAATCAATGTTTTGCCTTGTTTTTTTTTACCTTGAAACTAGCTAAATGCATCAAAAAGTATTTACGTTATTATTCACATTTTTTTTATTACCACAGAAGGTTAATTTTGTATCATATTTTAGTTGGAACTACGTTTTTGGGAGTGCAGTAGCAACAGTGCACTGTACTGCGTCTAGACATACCTTATGAAGTATCCAGTCAGGATAGATTTGGTTGTCATTTTATTCAACATTATTATATACCTATATTTAATTATACAAAACAAATTTATACCTGTAAGCTATGAGATAGGCCAAACAATTTTAACGGCTGATGCTTTACACATGTAAGGTATGAGATTGGCCAAGAAATTTTACTGGCTGATGCAAAAACTCAACGAATATTTTAATATAGACACAAAGTTATGTTGTATAAAATTATAATCAAATCTATCCTGATTGGATTCTTTATAGGTATATGATGTTTCAAATGATATAAAAATAAACTCGATTACATAGTCAATATGGACAAAACAAGTAGGAAACATGAAATATTGCATTGAAAATATTTTTTGCCTTCCAAGTTATATAAGGGATACTTTTTGAAGGAAGAAGGCTAGATATACTTTTTCGAAGTTGAGCTGCCAACTTTTGGAAAAGTATATTGGTGCTTTAAATTTGTTGCAGTTTTAAATTCGTGTTAGTATCACTAATGATGATGTCATTGAAACGCATATGACAATAAAGTATGTTGTTTTGTGAGTTTGTGTGCAGTTTTTTTATTTATTCATAAAACACTTAATAAGGTTCCGAAGCTCCTTCGATAACCAAACCTCCTTTTACCAAATGAACCCATAAATATTAAGTAGCGAAATAAGTTCCAAATGCATTTTTACCAATAATAATTAATACTTGATATGCAACTTACTTTATCTGTTGATTATAAACTATTCTGTAACCAATAACTAAAGGCTAAACTGAAGACTATATTTCATATTTTTGGGTTAGAAACATTCTACTCTCTTGAGTTTTAGAACTTACTACTGTCATACAGGTATTTTAAGTAATTATAACCACTCTATGTTGAATAACAAATAAAAAAAATAAAGGAAACATAAACTTAAAGATACAAACAAAATCCGATTCAATTTAAAACGTCAGTGTGCGATGGTAACTCAACCAGATGATCACAAATGCTCAATGATATATATATTTTTTTAAACATATAGTCATATTTTAATACAGCTATATTTTAATGTGGTACAATATACAGTTTTATACAAATCTGTTGTAGAATGTTTTGTGTCTGTTTCTAGAATGAGGTTTCTTGTGAAAATTTAAGTTTTAGAGTCAGGAAATATTTACTACTATGTCATATTTACAATTTAATGTTTTGTGTAGCGACAATGTAATTTACCCATTACTGAATTGATCAACAAGAACTAAGTTAAACAGGATGTCATGACATTTTTTATAGTCCATGTTTCATAATAAGTTTAAATAAAATAAGGTTAATTTCTCACAAAGTTACAGGAGGTTAAATTTCATTATCATATACTTTTAAAATATATTAGCTAATGCTTGATACAGACCCAACAAATTTTGATTTACCTATGTTATTTAAAAATAGTGTAACAAATAATTTGAATATCTAAAGACCATTAAAAAATTGGAACTATCTAAAAATTATGAATTAAACAATTCACAAAAAAGAGAATTAAGAACCGTACATGTTCTGTAAAACAAAATAAATTATTTATAATGAATAGAATATGAATTGATACAGTATTTACGATGCTAAAAGAACAATTACGTAGGCCTAATTTACATTCTGTAGATATTTACAGTGGAAAAGTCAGTAACCTTTATTTGTTTTCATGATTTTAGTTTCTTATTCATAACATAGTATTCTAACTTATTTATGTACGTGAATATAGTCACATCATTTTGGGATTCAAAAAACCTTATTTCTCGGATATGATCTGATGTTTGGTACCATGTCATCATTGTCACGCAATATGTCATATCTGTTGTCGCATACTTTTGAGATGATGTCTGCATCGGCCAGCTCTCTATATATTGCAACATCTTCAACATTCATGAAGTCTCATGTGAAATTACGGGTCTGTAACAACATCCTCTTAGCCTTTGGCAGAATAACCTGCATCAGTCAGCAACTACACTCTCAGGATCTTTTATTAAAAAATATGTTTTTTAAAGCAATTTTTAATTATTTGTTCTGTCACGTGGTCACAACTTTTTTGCACATTTGCCAGGTTTATAAAATGTCCAGTTTAATTTTTAGTGCACTAAAATTTCCTGTGAGAATGTTCTTGACGAGAATACTCTTGTAGTATGGTTTAGATTTTTTATAATCCCTTGGTCCATTGGCTGTACCAGTGGCATCATGTTGGCTAGAAAAAAAAACAACTTTGATATGTTCCATAAGAGGTAGCCTTTTATGAGCCGTGCATTTGTCAATGAATAAAATAATCTGACGATTTGGTTTTCGAAACTTTTTATCGAGATTTAAGAGCAAATTCTCAAACAGATCACTTTCTTGAAGTTATCCTTTCTTTTACAGTAGAACAATACTCTGCTGGTTTTGATTTCACGTTTTTGAAACAACATGGTTTAGCAGGCTTACCAATCATCATCAATAGCAGTTTTTACGACCAGTCCATGTTAGCCCAAACCAGCAATGTAATTCTTTCCTCCATGAAATTTCTCATTTTTTAATGCCAGAGTTTTATCAGGAGTACACTTTAAAAAAAAATCTCGTTTCATCCACATTAAAAAACTTTTTGGGATCTCGGTCCTGGATCATCTCTTCTATGTCCTTTTTCCACTGTTCAGCTTCACACTGATCAACAGAAGCACTTCACCACAAACGGTTTTGAAAGACATTTTGTTTCTTTCTTTGAAACCGCCCATTGCTTCTTTTAAATGGTTTCCTTTCAGTTCATAGGTAAATTGTTTGGCCTTGCTTCTTAAAAAAGGGTTACAATTGCTTTTTGTTTTATCATTCGTTCATTTAAACCGTTTTAAAACACAAGAGTCACCCAACGTCTGGGTTCTCTGGTTCTTTTACTCTCTTCCTATCTTTTGCACTCTCACCTACGGATTTCAAAAACTTGTGTTTATTTTTTAAATAAGTTGACAAAGTGTTACGGGGAATACCGAAGTCCTTTGCTTTCTCAGATTCTCTTTTAAATTCTTTTCCACCTCATTTTTCAAGCTAAAGTTGCTTATAGCTTGCAGTTTGGAACATGACACTAGTGCACAATGCACAATGTACAACATCACACTTATAAAAGACAAAACACTTCAATAACGTCGACAGATCTTTCTCACAGACTGCGTTTACTACAGACACTGTGACATTAAGCGACTATGTGAGAAAATAGATTTGAGGGGTAACAGGAGATCCCTGATCTCACAGGTTGGATAAACAACCAATTGTATTCTTGCCCCTCTAGCCCAGCTGACATTCCTGAGAGCTGTATATGGCTTGGAATACTCATAAAAAATATAAAAAAACCTGTCTTTATTGGAAACAAAAGTTTCAATTAGCCAGGGTTGAAATGCAGTAGCTCGGCACCATACGATATTTTGGGAAATTGTTCAAAACCACCAAATTGGACGATATCCACAAGAATTTTTTTAAAATTGAAGTAGGAAAGTTACTTTTTTCAATTTAAAGTAGGGTAATAAATTCAGCGCGGATGTAGAAGTTGTGAATAGGTGCGGAGTGATACTTACGTCACAGTGCTGCGCATAAGGTTGTACGCATTGTCCGCGGTACGTCACGCAACCATACGTGTGTAGATATTTGAGAAACAACTTCTCCAGTTAGGATAGATTTGGTTTTAAATTTATACAATACTGTATACCTATATTAAAATATACCGAAAAAGTGTCAAGTCAGGTTAGATTTGGTTTTAATTTTATACATTGAAATTCAGTTGTAAAATCACGAAGCATTTGTATAACTCTGCGCCTATTTACAACTTTTCTTAATTTTTATATATATATTTAAATATACTTATAAAGTCTCCAGTTAGGATAGATTTGGTTTTAATTTTATACATTGAAATACATTTGTAACATCACAAAGCATTTGTATCACTCCGCGCCTATTCACAACTTCTACATCCATGCTGAATTTTTTACGCTACTTTAAATTGAAAAAAAAGTAACTTTCCGAGGTCAATTAAAAAAAAATTCTTGTGGATATCGTCCTATTTGGTGTTGAACCATTTCCCAAAATATCGTATGGCGCCGAGCTTCTGCATTTTTACCTTAGCCAGTATAATATTCCAATTAACCACGATTTTTTAACATTGTTTAGATACATAATGCTATGTACCAGGCAATAATGCCTGTACATAATGTCTGCTATGGGACCTGGCAAAATATTTGAATTATTGAAGTTCGAATTATCCAAGTTCCACTGTAAATTATAACCAAGAAAGCAATTTTTTTATTTTTAATCTAAGGTAACAAGGGAAATATAGAATGCAAAAAAAGTGTTAATAATAAGACATTGTATGTAGAGGTATGTAATTTAAATTGCCTACAGAGTTTAAAAAAGTGTGGAAAACAAATATAACAATATCAGTATCATGCAGAGTGGAGTTGCTGAGTGGAGGTTGGATAACACTACCAAAAAGGAGTAGTTGGCGGTTTCTTTGCTCTTTAAGATTATCATAACCTGGGTTTTAGATGTGATTATTTTATTCTATGTTTTTTGCCTGTCAAAATTGTGAGCGATTCTTTTTAAAATGTTCTAAAGACAATAAGAGTCTTAATACGCCTTATTAATAGCCTCATTATGGTGTTCATTTACAAGGTAAAATTGTTGATCTTAATTACAGGCCTTGTTTTGATAATACAGTTACTTAACTAATAGTAGTATTCTTAAAATTTAAATTACCGAAGTTTATGTTGTTTTTTTCAGTCTTCAGAATGGGACGACATCGGTAGAGTCTTCCACATTCAGCCTACACAGCGAAGCCAAACATGGAACTTATCTTTTCGTTAAAAATTTTATATGAATAAATAACTTTAAAATAATTACATAAACTAAAAACAAGCTATAACCATTTTAACTATCGTCATTGATTTAAACTTTGTTTGTACAAATAACTTCATAATATAATAACTGCCTAGATTCATCTTAATTATAGTCATACATTACAAAAAAGAAATTAAAAATAATAAAATCAAAAGCTAAAGTATCGTTTTAAAAATATTTTCAAGATTTTTAAGTAATTGTAAAAATCATTAAAAATATATTAATATATCAGATAATTCCATGGGTGGCATTGGGTGGAGCTGCAGAGGAAATGAGAAGTAGACACAAGGTGCCTTGTATGACTCACGGGTTGGACTTTGCTTGTAAACTGGACTTTGATCTTATGTCGTTAATTTTCCATTTTCTGTGCTGAGGTATTTCATTTTTATTGTGTTAAGTGCAGTATTAAGATAGTAATTTTGAAAGTATGTTTCTTTTTGCATGTCAGTGTATAATATAGTTTTAGTACATAATATTTTTTAAAATTTATATAAGATTTTGTTTTTAATTAGCTAAAGATAAAATAATTTTGTGAAACAATAATTAATAAGTATTTTTTTTTTAATATTCGCTGAAAATTCTATCATGTGTTATACTTTGAATTTATAAAAGCATTCAACTTAATTATCTTTGCAGTTTTCTAACTTTTAAAAACTGTGGCTAATTTTACCTACTATCACATATGTGGATCTAACAACTGTAGTTTATTGCTCTAAATTTATCCCTGTATTTGACAGGGTTAAATTAATTTTTCTTTATTCCTTGCCCCCATCTTTTCCCATGTTTCTTTAAATTGATTATTTGAATCTTATCTTTTAGTTTTTTTTTCTTGGAGTCCATTTGTCTTATTCTGGGTTTTATTTATATTTTAATATTTCCTATATTGTATACATTTCTTGATGCTAAAATAGAACAAATTTGTGTATTTTCATGTCTATAATATTTTTTGTCTGTTATTCTCATTTTCATCTAGTGTCTCTTTTAACCGTATATTTTTTGTACATTGCTCACATAATCATTTCTTCTCCATCTAAAGTTCATCTTATGGTTAATTCTTTTATTTGGTTTGATTACTTACCTTTATATACCATTGTAGACTTGACCATTTTCCCTCTCAAGATGTAAAAACTTTTCTACTGTCTTTAAAAATTATTTTATAATAAATTTCAAATTATCAAAGTAATATAAATGATGAATACAATATATTTAACCTGGTAGAACTGACTTAGATTTGAAAAGTTAATGACTGACTCACGGCCATTTAGACCAGGTTTGATGAAAAAACGGTTATGTTTTGTACTAAGACGTTTTTATTTTTATCAAACCTCCAGAAAAGTATTTGTAAATAGTTATTTGATTATTTTATGTAGGATATATGTGCAAACAAATATTTATTCAACATAGAAAAAATAATTGTATAAATCAAAGTACTGTCGAATCTATTGTCATCAAGCTAGAAACAGATATTGAGTAGGTCTACTAAAAATGTTTTATAACTAAGTTTGTACCTTAAAAATATTATATTGACAGTGAAATATAAATATATAATTGAATATACATACATGGTGTATATATATATATATATATATATTAGGTAGATTAAAAAAAAATTTTTTTTTTTATTATTTTTGTGTTCAGGTTGTAGTGTTGTGTTGAGGTTAGGTTTTTTTGTAAATTTACAAAAAAAAACCTAACCTCAACACAACACTACAACCTGACACAAATATATATATATATATATATATATATATATATATATATATATATATATATATATACATATATTTCTTGATATTTTACGTTATCCATTGTTTTTCCGTTGCACTGACTTTATGAAGTTAATATATTACTATTGTAAGTAATTTTGTCCACCATTAAGTGCAATGATTTTACCTTGTGTGATGAGGCACCTTTCGGTCACTTGATCTTTGTCGAATCACTGATATTTTTCTGGTGTAGATGTTCGGTCCGTGATGTTGGTATTTGTTGACATTACATGCATTTTCTCTTGATCTGTTTGTATGATGTTTTTATATAGTATGTCTTCTGTATATGTGCTCTGTAAGTTCATTAAATTGTTGTGTGTGTTTTTATAAATGTGGTATTTTTCTAGTGAGTTTAATTCTATTATTATTATTATTTATTTCAAGTATGGTTAGGTTATTTCATTCATGTTTATGTGATATTAGGTGTGCTACAACATTTGATGCCTTTGTATTTTTATTTTTGAATGCTCTGTAATGTTTTTTAAATCTTATTTTAAATGATCTGGTCGTTTTCCCTATTTAAAATGCATTGCAGTCATTACATGTAATTTTGTAAACTCCTGATAGGTTATGTTTTTCTGTATTTGTTTTGTTGTTTGTGTTATTAAGATATTTTATTATTTTGTTGTTTGGTTTGTATGTTGGAGTGTAGTATTCTTTGTTGTATATATTTGTTAGTTTTTCTATTTTGTTGAACCACACTACAACTTGAACACAAAAATAATAAAAATAAAAAAATCTACCTAAAATATAAATACACCAATAACAAAATAGAAAAACTAGCAAATATGTACAACAAAGAATACTACACTCCAACATACAAACCAAACAACAAAATAATAAAATATCTTAATAACACAAACCACAAAACAAATACAGAAAAACATAACCTATCAGGAGTTTACAAAATTACATGTAACGATTGCAATGCATTTTACATAGGGAAAACGACCAGATCATTTAAAATAAGATTTGAAGAACATTTCAGAGCATTCAAAAATAAAAATACAAAGGTATCAAATGTTGCAGCACACCTAATATCACATAAACATGAAATAACAAACTACGAAAATAACCTAACCATACTTGAAATAAATAATAACCCAATAGAATTAAATTCACTAGAAAAATACCACATTTATAAAAACACACACAACAATTTAATGAACTTACAGAGCATATATACAGAAGACATACTATATAAAAACATCATACACACAGATCAAGAGAAAATGCATGTAACGTCAACAAATACCAACATCACGAACCGAACATCTACACCAGAAAAATATCAGTGATTCGACAATGGTAAAGTGACAGAAAGGTGCCTCATCACACATGATAAAATAATTGCACTTAATGGTGGATAAAATTACTTACAATAGTAATATATTAACTTCATATATATATATATATATATATATATATATATATATTTTTTTTTTTTTTTTTTCAAGATTAAATAATATACACTAATTACAGGAATTAATTTATTGAATAATACACTCAAAGCTTTTCGTTGGTTGACTAATGTTGGTAATCCAACAGCCTCAGGAATTACTAAGAATGACAAAAGAACTCCTTAGAGTCAACCAACGAAAAGCTTTGAGTGTATTATTCAATAAATTAATTCCTGTAATTAGTGTATATTATTTAATCTTGAAAATAATTCTAACAGGAAAACCTATTTGATATTTTACATATATATATATATATATATATATATATATATATATATATATATATATATATAGGTTAGTTCTAGTAGAGCTTAAAGCTTATTTAGGGATTAGCTTATTTAGGGATCAACCACACAGTGGTTGAAATATATCATTGTTTAAGTGCTTTTATGTGTTTCTATTTCAAGACTACAGAGTGGACTCTTACCAAGGTAAGTCTGTCAGTCTCCTAGTCCAAAAAATCTAAATAACTTTTCCAACAAAAACTAACCTAAAAATATATATATATATATATATATATATATATATATATATATATATATATGAAGTTAATAAATTACCAATTTTGAGTAATTTTATCCACCATTAAGTGCAATAATTTTACCTTGAGTGATGAGGCACCTTTCGGTCTTTGACCATTGTCGAATCACTGATTGTTCTCTGCTGTGGATGCTATGTCCGTGAAGCCGGTGTTTGTAGAAGTTACGCGCACTATTTCTTGATCTGTGTGTATGAGGTTTCTGTATAGTATGTCTTCTGTATATGTTGTTTGTAAATTCATTAAGTTGTTGTGTATGTTTTTATAAATGTGGTATTTTTCTAGTGAGTTTAGTTCTATTGGGTTGTTATTTATTTCCAGTATGGTTAGGTTATTTTCGTAATTTGTAATTTCGTGTTTATGGGAAATTAGGTGTGCTGCAACATTTGATACTTTAGAATTTTTATTTTTGAATGCTCTATAATGTTCTTCAAATCTTATTTTAAACGTTCTGGATGTTTTTCCTATGTAAAAGGCGTTACAGTTGTTGCAAGTGATTTTGTAGATTCCTGATAGGTTATGATTTTCTGAATTTGTTATGTGGTTTTTGTTACTAAGATATTTTATTATTTTGTTGTTTGGTTTGTAAGTTGGAGTGTAGTATTCTTTGTTGTATATATTCGTTATTTTTTCTATTTTGTTATTGGTATATTTATATTTTAGGTAGATTTTTTTATTTTTATTGTTTTCGTGTTCCGGTTGTAGTGTTGTGTTGAGGTTAGGTTTTTTTGTGAATTTATTGTATATATTTTTTATAATGTGTTTGTTGTATCCATTTTCTATTGCTATTTTTGTAATGTTATCTAATTCTTCATTTAATTTTTGTTTGTTATCCTGTGTGTATTTTATTGCTTTATTTATCATGTTACTGTAAGTGTTAATTTTGTGTGTCCAGGGGTGGTTAGATTTGTAGTGTATTGTGGTGTTGTTGGAAGTAGGTTTCCTGTATACTGTAGTTTCTATTTTATTATCATTTATATTTAAAGTAATGTCGAGGAAGTTGATTGTTCTATTTATTTCTGTTTCAACGGTGAATTGTATGTTTTCGTTGTATGTATTTAGTTTGTTTAATATTATGAGGTGTTCGTTGTGAATGGTAGGTTGGTATATTACAAGTATATCGTCTACATATCTTGTCCATAGTAAGATATTGTGTGTGTTTATTATAGGTTTAATTATTATTTGTTCAAAGTGTTGTAAATATATTTCTGACATGACAGATGAAATGGGTGAACCCATGGGGAGATCTGTTGTTTGTTTATAATATTTATTGTTAAATTGGAAGTAATTTTGGTTACATATGTGTTTGGTTAGCGTAATGATACTATCTATTATGTTACTTTTTTCGTTATTGTGTGATACACAATAACGAAAAAAGTAACATAATAGATAGTATCATTACGCTAACCAAACACATATGTAACCAAAATTACTTCCAATTTAACAATAAATATTATAAACAAACAACAGGTCTCCCCATGGGTTCACCCATTTCATCTGTCATGTCAGAAATATATTTACAACACTTTGAACAAATAATAATTAAACCTATAATAAACACACACAATATCTTACTATGGACAAGATATGTAGACGATATACTTGTAATATACCAACCTACCATTCACAACGAACACCTCATAATATTAAACAAACTAAATACATACAACGAAAACATACAATTCACCGTTGAAACAGAAATAAATAGAACAATCAACTTCCTCGACATTACTTTAAATATAAATGATAATAAAATAGAAACTACAGTATACAGGAAACCTACTTCCAACAACACCACAATACACTACAAATCTAACCACCCCTGGACACACAAAATTAACACTTACAGTAACATGATAAATAAAGCAATAAAATACACACAGGATAACAAACAAAAATTAAATGAAGAATTAGATAACATTACAAAAATAGCAATAGAAAATGGATACAACAAACACATTATAAAAAATATATACAATAAATTCACAAAAAAACCTAACCTCAACACAACACTACAACCGGAACACGAAAACAATAAAAATAAAAAAATCTACCTAAAATATAAATATACCAATAACAAAATAGAAAAAATAACGAATATATACAACAAAGAATACTACACTCCAACTTACAAACCAAACAACAAAATAATAAAATATCTTAGTAACAAAAACCACATAACAAATTCAGAAAATCATAACCTATCAGGAATCTACAAAATCACTTGCAACAACTGTAACGCCTTTTACATAGGAAAAACATCCAGAACGTTTAAAATAAGATTTGAAGAACATTATAGAGCATTCAAAAATAAAAATTCTAAAGTATCAAATGTTGCAGCACACCTAATTTCCCATAAACACGAAATTACAAATTACGAAAATAACCTAACCATACTGGAAATAAATAACAACCCAATAGAACTAAACTCACTAGAAAAATACCACATTTATAAAAACATACACAACAACTTAATGAATTTACAAACAACATATACAGAAGACATACTATACAGAAACCTCATACACACAGATCAAGAAATAGTGCGCGTAACTTCTACAAACACCGGCTTCACGGACATAGCATCCACAGCAGAGAACAATCAGTGATTCGACAATGGTCAAAGACCGAAAGGTGCCTCATCACTCAAGGTAAAATTATTGCACTTAATGGTGGATAAAATTACTCAAAATTGGTAATTTATTAACTTCATAAAGTCAGTGCAACGGAAAAACAATGGATAATATTAAATATCAGGAATATATATATATATATATATATATATATATATATATATATATATATATATATCTCGTGATGTTTCATGTTGTCCATTATTTTTCCGTTGCACTGACTCTATAAAGTTATTATTGTTGTAAACAATTATTCTACCACTAATTGCAGTTTTTTTTACCTTATGTGATGAGCACCTTTTGGTCACATGACCATTGTCGAATCACTGATTGACAATTAGTTGTACTTGAGTTGCATTATAGTGCTATAAGTAAATTATCTGCCATATTGAAATTGTGTGTACAATCTCTTGAAGACTTTTTCTTTGTACAGTAATCCCTCGTTATTCTTGGGGGTTACATTCACCGAACTTATCGTGACGACTGAAACCAACTTTATAAAGAAAGGAGAGGGTTACATTCCACATAAAAATGTTTGCATTAATTACAGCTAATTACTGTACACTGTATTACTGTATACTGTACTGAGTCTGTGTATTTTTGAACTACATAATTACATATACAGTATATTTTTTATTGTTTACTTATGTTTTCCTTCAATCCCAAAACCAAAAATCTATTAAATATGCACTCTCGAGCATATAGACACACATATTCTTCATTGTTAAACACTATCCACTAAATTTTTAAACACCTAACCTTAGAGCAATAATATTTTACACACTATTAATTTGATTATAAAAAACTTAGTTTACTTTGTGCACGATTTTCGTCTAGCTCTTAACACACTTCTTTATATGGCAATAGTGCTTCTGCCAGCTCTCGATTAAATTCAAATGCTCTTTTTAAATAGAGGTCAATTTTAGTAACGGCTGCAGTTAATTGTTTCCCCCCTGAACTTAGAATTTCATTGACAGATTGTAATGTCAACTCCGGCAATACGTTTTCTACTATTTCTTCGTCTTTGTTACCTGAGATAGCCACAGGTTGGATAATTAGTTCTTTGCTTTGCCAGTTGCTCTTTTTGTTCGCTTTCCATAACACTGGAAAGTAATCCTTGTTCTTGTGTTTCAGTGGCATAGGGTTTAGGGATCTGAATACTATTATTGGTTTTATCATGTAACTGCTAGAACTACAGCACATTACAACAGTCAAACAATCTTTTGCTGTTCTAAACCCCAGAGCAAATTTTTCTTCCTTAGATAAAAAAGTTCATTAAAGCATTTTTTTCCAAAACATCCAGTTTCATATGCGTTAAAACTTAATCGATTGTGTAGCCTTTCTCCGAAATAATTTTTTTAAAATGCGTTAAAAATGACTTGGTGCCCTCATGATCTGCTGATGGTGATTCATCGACAATTTTCACGTTATGAAGAGAAAATCGTTTCTTGAACTAGACAAACCAGCCTTTACTTTCTGAAAATGATAGAATGTCGGCAGGTTCATCACTACCGTTTTGAAAGAAAAATATATGATTAGCTTTTTTGCAAATAAAAATTGAACTCAGTGCCACACTTTTTTGTTGTTGAACTTCTATCCACACATTGAAGGCTTTTCTGATTTTTTTTATATTCATGTCGCGATACATAGAGGCAACTTTCACCTCTATGAGGCGAGTCTTTCAAAGACAAGTCCTTTCACTCCTTATATTTATTTATGTAATGCTCACTTGACTCAAAGGTAAAATGGATTGAGGTTGACGCTTTCCGCACTTTTTAGTTTACTTGAAAGGTCAATTTTCTTAATCAACCGCTTAAACGTTTTTTTTTGCCTTTTTTTGTCCCATACAGAGTTTGATGACATTATGGCTTAAATAAACAATTAAAGGGAAAAGATTCATTATACAATTCCACAAGTAAACGTGATGTTAAAAAATCCAATAACACGATAAGCAGATGCAACACTTGTTTGGTAACTTGCAAAGAAAACAATTCGAGGTAGTTTCGATTGCCAGATACAATTATCAATGTTTGAATTTCAAAAACTATTAAATCAGCAGTAAGTAAACATTATTGGATGCTAAACTTATGTATGGAGTTAGATGGGGGGCTGGATTGACTCATCGTTGTTTTGACAGTGAAGATAATGCTACTTGAAAGATTGTTGTAATAAATAAAGAAAGCACATCTTTTGAGTATTAGGCCTACTAGTGTAGAGTATAACGGATGCTCGGAGATTAGTCAGATCTCTTTAAGATTAATACAATTATAGTACAAAATAGATAAGACAGAACACGTCCTTCAACCTGCACAGTAATTATACTGTCTTTCTTGTCTTTGTTTTAAAATACGATAAATATTAACTAGAAATGCTGTAATTTTGCTAACCGCGAATAGCGAAGGTCTACTGTATTTATCTACTACAATTAGCACTAAACTAATTTTAAACTGAATTGAACATTTTAAAAAAATTAAATAATTGTCTTTATACTGCTATGAGAATATGGTGTTATTTTGAATATATGTAATCTGTGTTTCAGGTTTTATGTTTTGTATAGTATTCTTTGTTTCAAGCACAGCTGGAATATTGTTTATTGTCTTTTTTTTCAAAAATTACATTTCTTTCAGTATTTAACTTTGTTTCTTATATTCTTTGTTTTATTGCAATGTTATAGTTGCCCTAACTATAAAGATAATATTCTCTTGGAGGAAATTGTATTTAGGATTAATTTTGCCAATAAATATGTGTAATAAAAAATACACATTTCTATAAAATAAATACAATTCTGTACGTAAAAGTGTAGGACAAGTGTAAAAATAAAGACGGGATACAAATGAATGTTCGTATGAACTTACTAGACTGAATTACATAAAACTCCAGTATACGAGGTGAGGCTAGAAGAAAACCGAACTAGCACAGGTGAAACAATAAAACGAGTGCAATAAGGCTGAAAGTCGCCTGGCCTGTCACGTGACTCTTGCTCCGCCTACTGCTCGAGTTTCATCTGCCTCCTGCACTCAGTCTGCCCGTGGCGTCTGTTCTAAGTAGTTGACATTCTGTCTGTGCATCGGAAAAATGTTGAGTGTACAGAAAGAACAGCGTGTTAACATCAAATTTCTTTTCAAACTTGGAAAATCTGCAAGTGAAACGTTTGTAATGTTGCAACAAGTGTACGGCGATGATTGTTTATCGCGAACACAAGTGTTTGAGTGGTTTAAACGATTTAAAGATGGCCGCGAAGACACAAGTGATGACGCTCGCACTGGCAGACCATTGTCAGCAAAAACTGATGCAAACATTGAAAAAATCGGTAAACTTGTTCGAGAAGATCGCCGTTTAACAATCAGAGCAATGTCTGAGTTGACAGGAATTGACAAGGAGGCAGATTCTTCATGAAAGTTTCAACATGAACAAAGTGTGTGCAAAAATGGTTCCAAAGTGTCTCACAATTAAACAGAAGGAACACCGAAGAATGATTTGTTCTGACATCCTAGAAAACATTGAAAGTGATCCCACCTTTTACAAAATGTTATTACTTGTGATGAATCGTGGTTTTTTACTTACGATCCCGAAACCAAACGCCAATCGATGCATTGGAAATCTCCTGATTCTCCACGACAAAAAAAAGCACGAATGTCAAAATCGAAATTCATGGCAATGATGATTGTTTTTTTTTGATGTCAAAGGGATTGTACACATTTATTGGGTACCAGAGGGACAAACAGTGAATCAGCATTACTACATTAGCGTCCTGACTACCCTACGTGAGCGAGTACGGAGAAAACTGAACGATTTGTGGAAAAAAAAGACATGGATCCTGCACCAAGACAATGCCCCAGGTCACAATGCGTTGTCAGTGAAGACGTTTTTAGCCAATCACAACATCCCCATCTTAGACCATCCACCCTACTCATCTGATTTGGCCCCCTGTGATTTTTTTCTTTTCCCTAAAGTCAAGTCAGCTTTGAAAGGAACTAGATTTGAGAGTGTTGAAGCAGTAAAAGAAAAAGCGACGGAAGTAATGTATGGACTTACCGAAAATGATCTGCAGCATTGCTATGAACAGTGGAAAATTCGTATGGAGCGGTGTATAGACCGAGGAGGAGAGTACATTGAAGGAGATAACATCAAATTGTAAATAATGGAAAATAAAATTTTTTATAGCATCAGTTCGGTTTTTTTCTAGCCACACCTCGTATATTTGTTTGTATCACTGGCCATAATGTTAATACCAAATAAATCTTCTCACTCAGGAATATACAGTATAATACAAATAACAACAAAATTAATATTTGATTTTAATGAATATATGATTAGAATAGAATGGTATTAAAGTTCTTGTATTTTAAAGTCTTATTAGTTAAATGTAAATATCTTTTTTTGTTTTTTCATTTTAATTTTCCTATTATAAATTCTACAACTGAAAAAGGGCTTATACATGGAAAAATTATATGAAAAAAGTTATTACAGGCACAGAGAGTATGAAGTATCCACAAGTGGTTTCAATGCCTTCGGCTATTCAGAATTGGCTGGAGGAACAATTGGAAGCCCGTGGGATTGATGCTGCTATCTATTCCCGCTATATCCTCAGTTTGCTACGCCACGACCAACCTGACATACTTGACCTACCCAATAAACAGAAGGTAATTATTTTTTAATTAAATTAATGTGAAAGCAATATAATTAATTACATTTTAAACTTAAATAAATTATGGTAATTTGTTTAATAACAACCTTGAAGATAAAGCTATTAACATAAATTGTTACAATTAGTTGTTATTATCATTACTCTGTTTAATTGTTTTCTCTTCTTTTAAAATCATTATTGTTACTTATCAAAGCTAAGGCAAATATTTATTGTTAGTGAATTCTATTCTATCAAACTTTTTGTTTACAATATGATTAGTTAAATTTAGGTGTTTAAAACTAGAAGGCTCTGACTGTTTTGTGTTTGGTTGGGTGTAGAAAAATTTTGTTCTATTTACAGATTAAAAAGAGGGAAGAATTAAAAATGATTTAAGGTCGTTAGTTTGATGTAAGAAAATTTTGTTCTGTATAAGTATAGAATCTGTTCATTTTAGAAATGCAGTAGATTTTAATGTTGATTTTGGTATATTTTGATCTTTGCGATTTTTTTACTTTATACATTAGAAAAATATAAATGTGTATTACCTAATGTCTTAAAAAAAAAATGTTGTCCTCAGTAGGATTTGTCAATTTTAAGTATTGGAAATTTAGCTCAATATAGGAAAACTTTGCTGCCTTTAGGGTTTTGTACACTTTAGATGTAAGAAATATAGGAAAGTATAATATTTTACGTTAATTTATTGTGTAGAAACATTTTATCATTTTCAAAATTATATCACTTTAGACAGAAACATGAGGTTATGAACTTGTATGTTGACTTGTTGCAGAATAATTTTATCTGTAGCATAACCACTCTAAAATCATATGAATTTTTTTTGTGTGAAGAGTTGGACATATGGACAATTTACATTTTTGTGGTTTTTTTAGTTTGGTGTAAGAAAAGTTTGTTCTATAGGATTTGTTCACTTGGGCACTAAAAAGAGATTGTTTCATTTGATATTCAATTTGATTATTTTATGAATAGGAATTATAGATTTAAATAAGTTTAAGTATAGTTTTTTTTCACAAAAATGTAACAATTTAACAATGCAGTATATCTTAATATTAAAAATTCAATGAAAAATAATTTTTATTGAGTATGAAAAATATCCCATATTTCTATTACTTGAAATGGAAATTTTCTTATAAATATTAATGAAGTAATGAGTTTTAATAAATAGAAATATTGAATATTTTCACTTTAGTAAGTGATTAAAATTAATGTTACTGGTTGGGTAGGAGGTGAGTAAAAGAGGGTACGGACGTAAACGTGGGCGCAGGGAAAATGAATGGGATTCGGAACAGCTTAAACGCTCAGCTGCTATAGAATGCCTCATGTCTGCTTCTGATCAGGTACAACCTGTTGTAATAAATAGTGTGATATGAAAATAGTTTAATGTAAAATACTCTTTATAAAAATACTGAATACCAAATTTGATGTTAATGTACTCCCTCTATCTTTATCTTCACCTGATTTAAAAAAAAAAAATTTGAATTCAGAATCATTTAATTAATTCCTATATCAGAATTACCTTTTATCAAAGAACGCTTTTCCAATAAGTTCCAAGTCCTTTTGCAATAATCCCCAAGTGAATTGGCTTATTTTTTTTGTACCATTTACTCTTAATTATGTTTTTAGTCGATTGCATCTTGTTAATTGTCACTAATTATTTCAAAGATATTAAAGAGATTTAAAGATAATATTATAAGATGAAATAAAATTGCACAATAAGTTTATGAACTCAAACAAGAAATTTTTGGGAGATTGAAAGTGGGCTTGTCAAATTATAGTTCATACTAGCCAGAATTTGGTTTCCTTCGCTGTTTCCCAGTCTCTTAATGATACCAAATGTTTTCTACATCTAATTAAATTTATAAAAGTTTATTCAACAAACAATATATCATAATAATTAAACAACAATATCCTTTGTTATAAATATTGATACGCTACTGTCGTTTGAGGATTAATAAAACGGGAAGTCATTGATATTAGCTCTAAACTACCGTTGAGTAGAATTAATGGACATAAAGTGCTCCACGAGCCGTGGACAGTGCGTTCAAATAAACGTACGAATTATCAACAAATATAAAAAGAATATTAAATGAGTCGTTTACCTGTTGTGAGTCGTTACTAGGACTTATGCGTTACCTCTTACTGGTTGCCATCGAGAAACTAGCATTCGGCCGGAAGCAGTCTGTCGGTTGCTGGGAAGATCTCTTTCAACTCGCTAGTCCGGGTCTCTCTCATCGACTTGCTACTCTGGGGCTCTGTCAACGACTGATCTTATTTCCTATTAAAACTATATGGAAAATATCGAACTTTACCCAGTCAGCTGTTTTATTATCGGTGACAATTAGAACTGTTTGCTCTCAGAACTATTTGGTGGTAAAATACTAGTTTGGCTGTAATATATAAAAAAATATGTTACAACATTTAAAGGGCATTTATATATTTATAGGAAGGGTTATTGTTATTTAATTAATATAATTACACAACTGTGCTCTGTATAGATTTTGTAAACAATAAATCAATTAACAACTATATTTTCACAATAACTGCAGGCATCTCTACATAAAGATCAGAACCATTGTGTATTGAAAGTGATCAAATAATCAGAGCTTAATAAACTAAGTACATTTGCTCTACTGAAGAATATGCCTGGTCACTGGGTCACCAGCCCCATTGTATTATGAGGATTTAATTTATCAACCTCTAGTTGAGTTATGCAGAAAAATTATGGGCCCTAGAGATCAGGATGTTAGAAATAATTGAAAGTGTTGTAAGAGTTGTATGTTCTTATAGTTCAACTAGCTTATTCTAGTGACAGTACTGGAACAAAGTTTTTATTTTTAATGTGTTCAGAAGATTTACATTTGTCAAAAATATTTCTCTTAATCCACAAGGCAATTATCAGAATTACATAAGGCTCTATCTTTAGTTAAATATCTGAAAAATGGATCATTGCTTTTGGTGCCCTGTGGCTTTGTAATTTAAAAACCACTTTGTTTCTAAAGTTGATATATTCCTTCATAGGGTAAAAATTTGTGTACTTCAAATTTTGGTTCAACCGTCCATCTTGTTTGCTATTTTCCAACCAATAGTTTTCATTCTAATGAGCAAGAGTTCTTTAGTAGCTATAAAGGGGTTTGTACACAAAACCATACATATAAAATTCATTTGCCAAAACACGGGATCCCGTATTTTTTGATCTTGAAAAGGCTTATGATATGGCGGAAAAAATGAAATGGTTTTTATCAAAAATGATGTCTCAAACCATTAACTTTAGGTGTTTACCTATAATGTGACATTACCACAAGCTAGAGAATGGTGTTCTTTAAGCATACTAATTGTAACATAATTTTATTTCCACTTTATTAGCGTAAGTCTAATGTACCATCTCTGGTTCACTATTCTCTCTTTGGGGATAATTTTATGTTTATGTGAGTATGGTACAGATAAGTCATTAACAGTTTACAAGCAAGGGCTAAAATTACAGACTTCATGTGTCATTTTTCAAAGATACATTTTACCATTTAGTTGCCATAGGGAGCCACAGAACCCTGTTGTTCCTCTCAATGGAATGCAGCTTCAAACTATATATAACCTCGAAATCTTAGGTCTTGTTTTATAAAAGAATTACATAGATTCGTTAATTGTCCAGTTTGAATATTTGGACCAATCAGATTGTGGATGTGTATAAGTTCTAGGTGGTAATAATTGAGAGACATTCAGATGTATTCTCTGTTTTGGTCATACATAGATTAATGTTGCTAGTTTTTTTTTATTTTGTAAGTCGTACTATTCTGATAATACTCAGTTCAGTAAATAATTCTAATTCTAATATTTACTTGTTACTGGAGTTTTTTTTTATTAAGTCCAACCTGTAGTCTTCTTGAAACTAAAAACTATCAATTTTATCATGGCGTCAGATTTTTAATATCTTACATAACTAATCTATTGATTAAGCTGAAACATTTGCATTTAAAAATATTTTTAACAGCATACATTCCTCGAAGGCTGTACCTGAGTTTAATTCTATTTGTTATAACAAGTATTGCATATTCTCCGTAATTTAAAATTAGAACTGCCAATAATGTTTGAACGATCTATGTGGATAATAAAAATTTAAATATCTCTTAGAGTTGATAACAAATATTTCTTATTTTGATATCTCTATTTGTGTTACCAGTTATTTATTAACACAAAACTTCTAATTCTATGTAATGGTAGGAGTTTTTACAATTTATTTCAATAATGTGTCTGTGTGTGTGTGCAAAAATGATCAATCAAAATAAATTAAAAAAAAAAAATTAATATAAAAGAAATACTAACTAAAAACTTTTTTTTTAGAATTGTGGAATAGAAGCCCTTGTTGATGAGCTGTGTCTGAAATTAAAAGAAGCACATCGTGAAGGTAAGTGCTGCTTAAAGTTCACTTTGAATTCTAATTCTGAGTATAGGTAAAATACTTTGCTTTGCCAACAAATTTTTTAGGGTGTGGCAATATACCATAGTTTCTACCAATATACCATAGAAAATAAGCATCTGAAAATGACATTTTATGCTATTCTTATACTTAAAACGTACTTTTTTACTAATAAAAAATAATCAAAAACCTGTAACCTGATGTACTAGGCATGTTCGGAAAGTAAGTACCGGTTTAAAAAAAAACAAGTAAAACAATTTTTTTTCAAGAAAATTATATTTTCACATGAAAGTACATACCTTAAACTATTTTTCGACATAGTTGCCACCGATGTTCAAACACTTGTCGTAGCGGGTGATCAATTTGTCTATACCCTTTTCGTAGAAAGTTCCTGCCAACGAATGTAGCCACGACTCCACGACAGTTTTCACTTCATCGTCGTTTTCAAAGTGTTGACCGCCTAGCCCACGCTTCATGTCCAGAACAAGTGGTAATCAGACGGAGCCAAGTCCGGGTGGCCGAACTGCTCCCAACGAAACTGCCGAACCAATGTTTAAGTGTCACTAGCGGTGTGTGGCCGAGCATTGTCATGGAGCAGCACAATTCCGTTACTGAGCATTCCTCTCCGTTTGTTTTGAATTGCCCGCCTTAGTTTTCTTAAGGTTTCGCAATACCTTGCTGCATTAATGGTTTCACCTCTTGGGAGAAAATCAATCAGGAAAAATTTAATTGACTGTGTGACTTTTTTCTGAAATAAGATTTCTTAAATGTGTTGGAAATTAATTGGCAGCTTGGTGGTCCACTAAAGGTGATTCACCAGCAATTTTAATTTAATTTAGAATAAGTCCAATTCAATTTAATTCTTTAATTTTAGTGTTATTATTTATCTCTATGTTGTCTTAGAGTGTTTAGTTTATAGAAGTTTAGCTTTGTCTATTAGGTTTTCATGCCATAGTGTTAGTATAGTGTAAAAATTTGTGAAGGCAATGATAACCTTATTGGTTTTTCGTCAGGAAAAAAAACATTCTTTCTTATGAGTTCAGAATTTCATTTTATTTTCACTTTTAAAAAGCTTAAATTATGTATTTGTATGTTGTGACCTCATGGCTTTATAATTAACTGGGAATAACTTATAATAGTTTAACAAACATAGGTTTAAGGATCTTTTAGTTGTTTCCTCTTTACTGAGCATTAGATTCCACCAAAGCCATTATTTCCTGTACTTTTCCCCCCACCATAAAACAGGTGAATGTAGTATGCCATTATGTTTTAGATATTATATTACATATTAAGTGGTCAAAACACTAAAATGATGTACAATGTCGTTAATTTGTAAGATAATTGATATTTAGTGTCAAAAGCTCTGAGAATTGTTTGTAATGTTTTTTTTAAAATATTAGTACTAAGTAAGTAAAAATGGGATTTGTGTTTCAGGAGAATTAAAAGCTGAAGTAAATAATTCAGTTGAATCAGAACCAGTTTTAGATTCATCATTTCCAACATCCAATCAAGAATTAGCACTGAGGTAATTGGATCTTTTAATATAAAATTATAGAGATTATTATAATAATTTTATATGCTGTAATGTACTAATTTCATTAGTTATTTGTTCATTTTGTTGTAACTTGAGTAAAGAAATTAACAACTAGTGAATACTCTCCTAAGGAAAATAATAAGCAAATATATAAGATTTATTTAGGTGTTTAGAAGTACTTTGGTCATAAATCAGGAACAAAGATATCAGCTTTTAAGAGCCACCTTGCCGTTGGGTCGCTATTAAATGACTAACTCAAAAGTTCTCGTTTATTGACTATGTAGGCCAGACATTTTAAATAACTATTGAAATTCAGAATTTGATTAAGAGATAACTGAGTTATTAAAAAAGTTTGTTTTTCATTTAGTATGAATATATTTTACCCTCTAAAAATATACAATTACATGGGGAATCAGGTTTTTGTAATGGTTTACCTAGAGCCAATTGGCAAAACTGTAATCTCTTGGAAATAAATAAATAGACACACATTAAAAGACGTTACGCTATTGATATATTTCAATCATACAATGATCTTTTTTAATAAAAAGAGGAAGAAAAGACTGAAATTAACCGCAGATGTGTATAAAAGATTTAAATATCCAAATGTTACAGATGCGCAGATTTATATTTTATGACGTGGTACTATATGTTAGTTGTATAAATATTGATTAATTTAAACCAGATATAAATAGTCTGTCACAAGGAAGGTAAATGGAGTTGTTAAAAATGGAAGAAGTTAAGGGGAAGGTAAAAGGAGTTATCTGATGTTGAGGTTAGGAGATTCTCTAGATTTTGGTGTACCACTGGTTTACCATCTTCTCAATTCCGAAGGGTTGCAATCAGGGGAGAGAGCCTTAATTATTTTGGTGGCATAACAATCATTGAAAGATATGAAAGATTTCGTGTTCAGGAAAGAAGTGGCAAACGTTAATGTTGGATGGGCCTCTCCCCCGAAACCTAAACAGAGCGGCTGCCGTCGCACAATTTTGTACTTATACTGGGCATGATTACCTCCAGGCACATCTTCACCGTCTCGGTCTGGTGGACACTTGACATCTGTCCCCTATGTCTAGGAGAAAGCATGAACGGCGACCATCTGCCAAAGTGCCCCGAACTGGGGAACATAACTCCACAGTTGTCTCATTTCTACTAGGAGGCTCGACGCCGAATGGCTTTTTTGCCAGGGCAGGCATTGGATAAAGTAAAGTAAAGTAGAACTCTATCAAAACAGCTACTTTTCACTGCTTGCACAATTTGTTTACCTCGCACATCCATAAAATCGCTCTCTGAATGTAATCACTTTATAACTAGTGGTTTTTGTATAGAAGTGTTTTATATGTTCATTTTACTGTAGGGTTTTATTGATACATATTTTTTTAATACACTAAATCTATCTAATCGGATAATTTCTAGTTGTATTGTAACATAAAATTTCTAGTTGTATTGTAACATAATTATATTGTAGTGTATTGTAACTTAGTGCTCATATAGAAACCTTTAGAAATTAAACTTTATTTTATAAAGTTTAGTGTTGTAATTTAACTTTTTCCAAAATGTTTTAGTTATTGAGACATCAGAACCAGGTTTTATTATTCTGCATTCCTATGAACCTTTTACATCAAAAGGTATTTTTTTGATTCACAATATGGATGCCACTAGATAACCAATAATAACTAATCAGAGTTAGTGACATTAATACCATCTAAACATAACATAGATATTAAAAAGATAATAAATAAACGTCAGAAGGTTTTTTATAGTACTGTGAGTGAGTAAATGTTATAAAAAAGGTACACTTTATTTTTCAGATATTATGCTGCATTTCCACCATTGAATATCAAAAGTACTCTTGATATTGAGAGTTCTAGATTGTGGAATTTGAATAGAGTTTCAGCATGGAATGGTAAGAGAGTACTTGGAAGCTGTTTTGGAAAGAACCGAACCTATTCTGAAGGAAATAATAAGGAGATTAAACTTAGCTCAGAATATAACTGGCTAGAAGAAAACAAAGAAAATCAATCTCATAAAAAGGATATGTTTGGCAAAGAAAGGACGAGATCTAGATCTATGGTAAAGCAACATATTTCTGAAAAGGTACGACGGAATATGGCTAAGTCCTTGGACAGAAAGGATGATGATTCATTCCGATTTATGAGAATGAAGGTAGATGTTGGGAAGAGTCGGAGGCTGTACCAACTCCCTTCAGATTTTACTATTGATCCTAATTTCTCCAAGCTTGTTTCTTGTAGTATCAAAGCACTTTGGACTCCAGAGAAAGCACCTGAAGATCTTTCTGGATGTGATCAAGATCTTCCTATGGATTTCCAGCAACTTTTGGAATCTCCTGAAAGCACCAAAGCTAATTTAAATTTTTGTAAAAGTATTGGTAAGCAACAATCATCTTTTATTCAGTGTGGAACAAACATCACAAGTTCTATTTGGTCAGAAAAATTAAGTGAAACCTCAATGGATTGTTCTCTTGGTTCTGAAGGCATCTCTGATTTAAATACTGGTCTACCTGTAACACTGGGCGGAGGTTCAGTTTGGAATAACAGTGGGACCACTGTAACAAATTTGAGTGGAAAAGGGATTGAAGATGAACCTTTGCCAAATCAAGGCTGGAGTAGTGGGGAGACGTGTTTTACAACTGCACATTGGAAGTTAAATACTAATTTTGGGGACGTTATACAAATGTTTGGCAAGAGTGAACAGTGCTCAGATATTGAAAGTACTAGTCTGTTACTTGATGGTGGTAGTAAGTTTTATTCTTCACTAGGAACTAATGTTAATAACAGTTTAACTACATTGAACCATAATAAAGAAGATAGCAGTTTCACTGAAGTTATTCCAAAAAATACATCTTTAGATAGTAAAATTAAAAGAGATGTTTGTACTGGTACTGGAGTTATGCAGCTGTTTGATAGTGGGAAAGATGGACAGTGGTCAAATGTTGAGAGTACAAGTCTTGTAATGCAACTGTTTGGCAAAGGTGGACAGTGGTCAAAAGATGATTGTACTAATGATACCTCAAAAAGTCAAGTTGACATCCCTGAAGTCAAAAAAGAAGAAGAAGATTTGCTTACATCTATGAAAACTCACTTCCGACCTATTAAACAAGAAACCGTTGGAATTCCAATTCCTGCTACAACAGCCCCCAGTTTTCCTGATGGAACAACTTTTCCAATATCAAATAGCCTGGATCATCCAACGTTTCAGAGAAGTGCAAGTGGTGCATTATATTTAGATTCTGATTATAGCCATAAATATATGGAGTTTAATGATGCTGATGACGATACTCCAAGCGAGTTTGTCCCCAAATTCCGTGTTCGCCAAAATGAAAAATTTTGTCAAACCGATGATCTTTCTAAAGTTGTAGGAACAATACCATTTAGTAACAAAGTTCCAGAGGAAAACATAGATTCAGAGTTTTTTTTTCCTGGAGATGAAAGCTTAGTTCGGGAAATCGTTGAAGAAGAAAATGATGATGACTTGGAAGACAACGGGATCATGACAGAATTGAGTGAAACACGTATTAAGGTTGGAGGTTGGGTTGCTGCCTGGCCTACATCAAACTCAGGAATCTGGAGCAACAGTGAAGCAAATGCCCAGCAGTCTTGGTGAGTTTAAATTATTCTGTTGTTTTGTAAGTTAAAAGAACATTGTTTAAAAATAGAGTAAAAGTACCTACTGGTGTAGATTGGAGATAAATGCTAATACTCATGCTTATACACACAAACACGAAATTGGATTATACTAATTTAAAACATTAAATAGTATAATTAAAAAAATTGTAAACTTTAATCATTCTGCCCCTTTATATCTGGCTATGTGAAAGTTACCCTCTATACATTGTTAATTCAGTTGTAAATAGTTACTTTTTACTTGTATCATAGAAAACTTTTTCAAATTCAAGCAAATTTGTATAGATTAATAACAAACAAGTAATATATATAATATATTTTATTTTTTTTAATACATAGTATATATCAGTAAATATTTTAGTACATCCAAAACTACCAGATCCAAGTACTGAAAACCCGCCTAAACTTCCTTATAGCTTCTTTCTGTGCAATAGACCTAGATGTAAGACATGTCCAATACAGATCCCAACAAATAGTTTCCATAGCCTAGCAACCAATGTGGACATCAAGATTCAGGGTCATCATACTTGTTCATCCAAAAATGTAATATACCAGTTGCAATGTAAATTTTGCCTAGCACAGTACATAAGCCTAACCACAAATGGTATGAGCATCAGAATGAATGGTCGAATGACGAAGTAAGCTGCATTGCATGTGCACTGTCTCATTACCAACTGTGTACTAGTGGAACTCTGGTGATAGAATTGACACTAGACAGGAGGAGAAACTCCTATCTATCGAAATAGGCCAAGTGTATCTGATAGCTATCGGCGTCATATGTGGTTGCCCCATTACTCCCAAGGTTTTTCTGCCTATCCGATAGAAAACTATCTTGGCGTCCTTATTACGTTCAAGCTCATTTGCGCCTACCGTAAGTCTGTCAGTCTCCTATCTAGTCAAAAAATTCCTATATATAAAATTTAATTAAATTTCTGCCTAGGTAAATAAAAAAAATTTTTACTCAAATTATTCTTTATTAAATAATTACATTTAATATAAATATGTATACACATGACAGAATAACAATATTAACTCAAAATCAAAAGTGAAATTAAATATTAAAATTAATTATTAAATTTAATTAGTTAATATTAAAGAAACTATGAATATCAAGTGTCATCACTACAAGTTTAATTTTTTTTTAACTTGAGTAATTTTTTTTTTGAACTTGAGTAAATGAGTGTAAAGTATTTTATTAATGATCGAAAATTTGAAGAAGGTATATAAATATATATATAGAATGTGAACTAATAATAGGAATTGAAAAATAAATAAACTTTTAACCGTAAATACTAAATATGTTGAAAATATTAGTAAAAAAAAAAACGCTTGTAAAATAGTCAAAACATTTAAAAAATCCTATAATTTAAAAAATTTGGTTATTAATCACAATCATTTTATTACTGCCAACAGCCAAACCTACTTTTGCTAATTATAACTTCATCTCAGTTATCTATCTTCAGTATTAACTCGTAAAACAACCAATCTAGAAAATTAAAAAAAAAGTACATTGGAACTGTGGTTCAGAATCTCCAATTCCCAAACTTTCCAGTAAACTAGTCATGGGAATGTATATAAAAACCTAATTTACTCATAGAAATCTTCGGGAAAAGATTCTTTGAAGGCATCCCAGATTTTGACCACTTATGAGGATGATTTAAAAAAAAACGATTAAATTTAAAATGTCTAAACTTGATTTGCAAATTAGTAAAAACCTTGATTTATTTATAACACACAATACAGTCAGATTCCGTTATAACGAAATTGTAGTAACCACGTTAAACATTTTATTATATTGAAATAATCTTATAACAATACGTAAGCTAATTGTTATAATACAGTACTACAATGCAAGTATTCTTACCTTTTAAAATTTATAGAAGATAATATTGTTGAAGTAGAATGGTTGAAAATAAACTGAATACACAATATTTAACAGTACTTTTTAACACGTTCGCTACCGCAATGTTAACAAAATAGCTATTGGTATAGACCAGCCGACTCACTTATGGGATGTAAGGTCTTTCTTCCTGGTCCGACGTCCTACATATGTGCCGCTCGGGGTAGCTGAAATGAACAAACGGCTCATATTTAGGGTAGTGTTTGCATGTTACTTTTATTCCTCTGACAAATCAGTGGTTTACTTGACAATAGACATGTCTGATGTTAATGTTGTACATTTGGTCTCTCGGTTATCAAGGTCAATGACATCAAAATACAGTTAATACCCTTGTTTATTCCTTCGTGGCACTGCGGCAGTTTTTTTTGTTTCGAACGATCACATTTTACTAGGTTTAATCTAAATGACATTCATCAGAAAAGATGTAAAACGGTCACAAGTGATAGGAGATTTTGTAAATAATCTGTATTGTGTATGGAACTCAAATGTAAATATATTTTGTCTGTGTTACAATAATATTTATATTGCCTGTATATTTTTCATATAACCCTATATAAGCAATCTGTCTAGCATGACTAGCCAAGACGGGTTAGTAGGGTGTTTGTTGATATAAGCCTTTGTAGTGTCTTTTACGTTGGACGCTTGGTCTACTATAGGATTTTTGGGCTATAGACCGACCGGCTCATATATGCACCATCCCAAAAAACACTAAATCAGCAAAAACAAAAATTCATTCTACAAACATACTTCTAGAGTTTTATGTAGTATAATAAGTTGTTACAACAATATTCTACTTTTGATCTGTAATGAAGTCCGGACCCATATAAACCCGGTCTGTACGGAAAGATCGAATTTTTACCGACAATCTGTCGAGAGAAACCAGATGGCGCATATACCAAGTATACTCGGTATATGCGCCGCTCGGTAGCAAACGTGTTAATTTAATTTTGAGTAGGAGCAAACGTTAACAGTATTTTGTAGTGAAGTATACAATAATGATAAAGCCACAATGAAAAAAATATTTTAAAAATTTAAATTATTAACTTAACGTCTGTCATTTTTATTATATTTTTATATTAAGTGTGTGTGTGTATGTGTTGTGTGTGTGTGTGTGTGTGTGTGCCCAAGCCTGCATTCGTGTGTGCTTGCTTGTTAGCATAATTTTATTTATTTGTCAAAATTTACAACTCAACTTTGGTAATTCATTCAGCAGTTTTAATTTCAAACTTCTAGTTTGGAATGGACATGGAAATGTTCATTTTTGTTGGTCCATCTATACAAAAAATTAATATAATTACAAAAAAATTTCAATTTTTGATATGACTCTCTTTTCTCCACAATAATAGCCGTTATTTCAATAACTCAGTATTTTGTTTTGATAAATTCTTTTTTTCACTTGGATAAAATATTACTAACTAGATAATCATACTGTTTCTGGTTAAAAAAAAAAAATTATAATGGAGAAGATTATTGTTTATTTTCAACGTAAAAATTATTCTACTAAACTATTTTGTATATACTGCCATTAGTTATGAAAAGAGCAGTTTGCTGGCCACAGATACTAGTTTTCATTACTGTTATTATTATTTGTTGGAACATTTTTCTTATTATTACTTTTTGACTTTTTAAAGTTTTTCCTAAACAAAATTCAATAATTGTATTTCAATTTCAATTTACCGTAACTGCTACTCATTTCTCTTAGCTGAACATTTTAAAAAAATCACTATTGTTGCTGTTGTTAAAAATTCTAACAAAAACAAGAAAATAATGGTTGGCTACTGTAAGCTGTTGTATGTGCTGTCCATGTAAACAATTTTACTAGATATTCAACTTGAAAAACTACAAATTTGTTTTACAATTTTTTGCTTTAAACATTTGAGCAATAAATACAGTAAACTCTCGATTATCCGAGGAATAGGGTGACCCGGCAACGCCAGATAACGAATCCCCCGGATAATCCGCTATGAACAAAGAATACGCAAAACGATCGATAATCGATTATTATACCATAATACAATAAAAATATTGAAAAGAACCCGATTTAACGATTTTGATGCTAAAATTATAGATAATATTGTTAGAAAACAAAGATTAAAATATGTTTTGAACACAACTACCACTCTTCAAAAAGAAGTTAAAAAATGTACTTTTATTAGTTTACCTTTCGATAATATTTTAACAAAAGGGTTAGACTCTATTTTTAAAAAGGTAAATGTTAAGATAGCCTATAAAACTCAAAATAAACTCAAGCATTTATTGTGTAACCCGAAAGATAAAATTCCAATGTTGGAAAAATCAGGTATTTATAAGATAATTTGTAGTACTTGTAACGAGATGTATATAGGTCAAACTAAAAGAAAAATTGTAACCAGATTTAAAGAACATCTTGCCCATATTAAATATGAAAGACCTGAAAAATCAAGTGTAGCAGAACATGTCCTTAGTAATCAGCATGATTTAGATAAAAATGTTATTTTAGCTAAATGTATAAACTCAAAAAAGTTACTTAATAGTTATGAAAGTGTTTTTATAGTCAAATCAAATTGTAAATTAATGAATGCAGATAAAGGACCTATTCCTTACTCACCATTATATACTTTACTTAAATAGCTTTCTTCAAATTACGATGTTTTAATCTAATTACTTTTAGTTTATTAATTGTTATTGCTGTAGTTTTTATTATATATGTATTATTATAATGGAATTTTTTGGACTTGATAGGAGACTGACAGACTTACCTAAAGGCAATAGTCCAAAACTGCAATCTCTTGGAAATAAGCACATATAAAAAAACACATATAAAACACTTAATACACTTTTATTTGAAATATTTTGATCAACATGATCTTCTTCAGTCAAGAAAGAGCTCTTTCTTGACTGAAGAAGATCATGTTGATCGAAATATTTCAAATAAAAGTGTATTAAGTGTTTTATATGTGTTTTTTTATATGTGCTTATTTCCAAGAGATTGCAGTTTTGGACTATTGCCTTTAGGTAAGTCTGTCAGTCTCCTATCAAGTCCAAAAAATTCCTAAATAAGCTTTAAGCTCTACTAGAACTAACCTAAAAATATTTAACCTGTATTATTATAATGTAATTTTTGACATAACCTATTTGGTTCCTGATGGCCGATCGTTATTTGTCGGTCGAGGGCGGAGAGGGGGCGGAGCTTACCTCACGCCTATATATAGAGACCGCGGAGAACGATTGGTATCATTCTAGTTTGTAACTTCTTGTGTGCTAGATTGTGTTTTGTAACTAGACCCTCTGATGATGATGACATGGTCATCGAAATGTACATAAGGGTTTAATCTTAAGTAACTTGTCTTATTTGTTATTTTTGATTATTTTTGTGGTATTGGGGTTCTTTTCAATATTTTTATTGTAATATATTGTACCACTGTGCTCTTGATATTGTGTATTATTATACCATAAGTTACACAAATAATGACCCCGGTTAATGCAATTCACAAATAATCTTCAAAGGACAAAATAAATACAGACAATAATTTAAAATGTCGATGTATTTGACGGATTATAACATGTACATTTATATGTCTATCTACTTACAATACGTACATTAATTATATGTCAAAAGTAAGTATGTATGTACATATGTAATTTCCTTTACACATAATACTTTTATTTTTTAACAAAAAAAATCTCTGTCACTTTCGTCTGTTTTTTTGTGAGCATTGATTTAGCTTTAATGTGCGATCTAAGTTTCTTGAGATCAATGTTGTCGCACAGTGTCTACTTGTGTCACGTGTGTCACAAAGCCATAAAGATCGATAATGTATATGACAGACATGGATAATGCATATGTCACGTCCTAGACTATTTATAGCCGAGATTAGCTGACATTTATTTACAATCTTATGATACACATTAGGTTTTCGGGCGTCCAAGCATTTTGTCATTGTCTCTTAGATACAGTAGTCTACTCGCCCCTTTTATTTCGCTGGCCCACATCGGGATGCTTCCCTTTCAATGTAAAAATTAGTACGTACATATTTACATATCTATTCCCTTCATCTTAACTTCTATTAAGCCTTATATGTATTTACGTCGTAATTCACCATTTAGAAATTTAAACACATGAATCTGATTGGAATAAAAATTGGATATTTTTAAAACAATGGCAGACCCCGGATAATTCGCAAACCGGTTAATCTGCCCACGGATAATCGGGAGTTTACTGTACTTTATGAGGCTACACAAAAGTTTTGGTCGAGTCAGATGTGTGCCACAGTCTGTAGTTGGGCTGGCGCTGATTTAGAGCTAATAATTAATATAATACCAAAATAATTTTAAACACAAAATTGAATGTGTGCTTTCTTTCAATTATTAAGCATAATTTTATTACTTTTATATTCAGTGTATACTCAAATAGATGCACATTTTTAATTATATAACTATCAGTATCTAGATACATTATTAAAAAAATTATTTATGTATACATTATATTTATATTCTTAACTATTCGGTATATAAATATATTTGGTTATTTTCATTGGAAAAATACTTTAGTCCACTTATCTGCATTGTGTTTTCCTTTATTGTTTGAAATGTAGCCGTTATTAGTTAAAAACAGTTTTTACTGTATTTTTTGTGTTACTTGCAAGGTTTAACATTTGGAGTGGTGGAGAAGAAAACTTAGGAGGTGGAGACCATTATTTGCGGCTAAGAGATGAACTTACTGAAGATGCAGAAGAATTATTTTCAGACTTAAGTTCCATACAGAATCTCTATTTAGCAAGTGATTGTATGGATAGTAATGACAGCCCGCAAGTTCAAACATCAAAGGTAAATAGATTTTTGTAAAAAAAATTTTAAAATTCTTGGAGTCAAGTATTACCATTTATTTAATAGTTACAAGATATAAATTACTTTTTAAAATTAAACTATAATATATAGAAAAAAATAAAACTTCATGTTGGCAACAATTATAACATACAAAGAAGCCACGGTTTGTGTGCAACAATGATAACATCGCCTAGCTTCCTTTATGTTAAGAAATAATATTGTAACAAATATTAATTTAAATTTATTAATAATATGAAATCTTATTATCAATTAATTTATGTTTGGTGCCAAATCTGTACACTAAAGAGATCACAATTAAAACAGGGTTTTGTAGATTTAACGGACAACAAAATATCAATGAATCACTTTAATTTAGTAAAAGATTACGACTAATTTACATTTAGATAATAAAATTTTATAACTTTACCAGCTAGCTTCAACGATAACACAAACAGCAAGAACTCTTTAACAGTTGTGTAATATCTAACATTAACCGAGATACAACCTATGTTAAATGTATTTAGACACGAGGTTACTGTGTTATGGCTAGTAACTTAATAAATCTACTTACTATGCCAGTTTTGAAATCTTACTTGTTGGCCTTTAATTTAATTTCTACAAAAATTGAAATTTTAAATAATTAATAATTAACTGGTATTTGCATCAAGTAGCTTGGGTGATCCTCACAGTTCTCCTGGGTTGTCGTTGTGATCCACTGGTGCGCTTCCTTTATCCTAGGCTCTCTGGAATCCAGAGTTTGACTCCTCTCTAGCTTCTTAACCTGCTGCTCTCTCTGACTCCCAGGCTTGACCCTTTCTACGGCTCGTTGAATTCTCTCTTCGGCTGCCCAAACTGAATTTCAACTAATTACAGTAAAACCATGCTTAATTGAGTAATAGAGGATCCTATTTTGGATAAGGAAAGTTTCAGATACCTGACACTATATAGGCTCTAAACCATTGAGGTACTTCCATGAACTGGACTTTTGTTAACCTCAAAGTACTCAATATATGACCATGAGCAGTAATGTAATGATAGGGTTCTGCTTTACAGATTGAAATGAGATATACTGATTAGTCCATTTTAATTATACGAGTATTAACGTTTAGTCTAATAGATGTGTAGATTATTTTAATAAGGAATAACATACTATAGGAATGATCTTGATCATTAATAATATAAAATGGAAATTCGATAAAAAATTATGGTATGTTAACACTAAAATACATGACAATCTATGTAGTAAGATACACATGTTAAAACTGAATATAATGTAAGAGAAGATGATTTCATTCTTCTTAACTGTTGATAGTGACTCATAATAAAATACCAACTATTTTAAAAATATCGAATATTTAAATTAAAATAATTTTATTGTCTATTTTCATTTGGTCCAACTTAGATTAAAGTGAAAATGTGTTCTTATGTATGGGCTAGCTGATGAAATACTTTAACATCTTTAGAAAATGCAGTTAAAGGACCATATCAAAAATGTGTATGTGAAGGGGATAATACCCTAACCACACTTGGTGTATAATATAAATTTTTATTGAAAAATACAATTGAATTTTTTTATAAGAAATTTTTAACTACCAAAAGCTATAATTTTTTAAATATACAGTAGGATATGGTTAATTTGAACGGTCAGTTCTAAAATTTGAATAATTCAATAACAAACTACTATATCAATAAAGTTCATTTTACAGGTTCATTAAAAAAACTAATTCGAATTTTTTCTAAATGCGCTCTGTTCGAATAATTCAAATAAAAGAATCCCACTGGGGAGTGCGGACTAGCCGCACCTACTAAGAAGGCTTTGCGTCCCTGGCGGTACCCCAGCCAAACATGTACACTACTAACAACACGAACTCCACTATTATACACTAATACACTTTCACAGACACAACATATTCAACATAATCTTTAAACATTTCAACTCTTACACCTCCTCTTAAGGATTTTCGACTGGTCAGAACCGTTAGGAGTGCTGAAAAGTCCAGATCTTGACAAACTCTGGTCTGGGGCGCTGCTATGAGCTTGCTTTGTCGAAGACGTATGCGCGGTTGCTGGTTACTACTTCTCGACTGATACCCATCCAGTAGAGCTAAGAAGGAAACTATCAGCCCCAGAGTTCTGAATGTTGGAAATGATCTTTATGTGATGCATGGGTGTACCCGTTCTCATAGTCTCGTCCGTAACGCTTGACACAATGGCTAGCCTATAAACAATTTATGGATAAACAACAAATGTCCAACCAGTTGAGTTTAAAGAGGCGACGTGCTGCTTCACTGAACGTGCCTAGTGAAGCAGTTGATAGTAAGAAAGTTGTGGTAGCCTCAGCACCTGAACTACCACCAAAGTTTTTAATTGTATTGTGCATAGAAGAAGGAAAAGATCTTTCGGATAGCTGGATGTGCAGCAGGTTCTGTCTCTTCCATAAGGAAGTTACGGAATGGGATACTGCTGTTAGAGGCTAGTAATTTAAAGCATTACTGAAGATGACCTCCTTTTTTGATCAGGTCAAGGTTTCTGTGGTTCCCCACAAAACCTTGAACTCTTCAAAGGGAATTATAACGTGTAGAGACCTTTTGGATATCCATGAGGACGAGATTAAAAAAGACCTAGCATCGGAAGGAGTAACAGATGTAGTTCTAATAATGAGAATGGAAAAGGGTCAGAGAATTCCAACAGCATCTCTGATTCTAACTTTCGAGAAACCATCCATCCCGGAATATCTATATGCAGGCTACCAACGTCTGTCTGTCAGGCCCTATGTTCCCAATCCTTGTCGATGCTACAAATGCCAAAGCTTTGGACATGTAAGCTGTTCATGCTCTAAGCCAGAGATATGCGGCCATTGTGGAACTGAAGGCCATACAGAGAATAACTGCACTAATGCTCCAAAGTGCCCTAACTGTGCTGGTGATCACTCTGTTCCCTCCTTCAACTGTCCAAAGCTTAAGGAGGAGAAAGAGATACTCAGTATAGTGCCCAAGGAAAAGACATATTTTTCAGAAGCAAAGGAGAAATATATGTTCATGCAACCTAAACCTGCTGTAAAATCCTACACGTCAGCAGCCACAACAGAAAAATCATGCTCAAATTGAGTTGAGTCGTCCAAGAAAATTGAAGACCTCACGGAATAGGTTAGTCACCTACTAGCCTTAGTGACAAAACATTCCACTGCGTCTTTGTCCATACCTCCTGTAAATTTGTCCGACATAACTCAGTTGCCATTAACTTCTCCTGGAAACATTAGAAGTAAGTCAAATTTAGAGACAAAAGAAAAAATCTTCACTATCTGAGAATAAAAAAGGGACCACAAAAATTGCACTGGTCAGATTAAATGCAAAACCAACACCGGCCCAGAAGAGAAACTATAACACCTTCTGCTTCCAAAAATCCCTGTGATTCCACCACTGCAATAGTGGTGATGGAATCCGATGAACCATTGCCTGAAGCGTCTCCTGACGTTCCTGGCAAATTATTATCTAATGACAAAAATGAAAGCCAGGTAAATCCAACAATGTCAACACTCAAACGATCTGTGATTCAGTGGAAAATTTATGTCAGAAGTCGCATTGAG
The DNA here is from genome assembly GCA_036971475.1 of Prosapia bicincta. Taxonomy (NCBI): domain Eukaryota; kingdom Metazoa; phylum Arthropoda; class Insecta; order Hemiptera; family Cercopidae; genus Prosapia; species Prosapia bicincta. The sequence continues at coordinate 42,592,686 of JBAIZL010000007.1, forward strand.
GATCTCAAAATAATTGTAAGAGATGTGTCTCCTATATACATCTGTATTCAAGAGACACATCTCCATGAATCGCACAATTTCCATCTAAGGAAGTATTCAGTTTACAGATCGGATTTCGTTACAGAAAATCGAGCTAGAAATAGCCATTTTGGCCTGTGACCATTTTGGTCGACGCCGTTTCTGTGAACTTGATAACTCCCTTACAAGCAGTAGCCATTAAAACAGCTGTTCCATACAAGCTCACTCTCTGTTGTGTCTAATTTCCATCAAGTGACATCCTGCAACAGAGATACCTTGTAGACCTTATAAACCAGTTACTGACTCCGTTTTTTTCTGTTTAAATATCCATTTCTCTCTTGACGAACTAGATTCAGCTCTTTCGTCAACGAAGGATTCAGCTCCAGGGTCCAGATAATATTGTATACTCCATGATTAAAAATCTTCCACCCTCGGCAAAACTAGTTCTCCTTCGAATATAAAACCGTATAAAGAAACATCTTTTTTAAGTGGAACAGTAATTCAAAATGCAAAAGAAATTAGATGAATTTGGGATTGAAGAGTTTAAATCATGTACAAGGTTGGCTTGCAGGTTTTGAGAGTAGATTGGTTATTTGTAAGGAGGGTAAGATGAACAAGTGCCATACTGTATTGCCAATAATTATTGAAGATTATCAGCAAAACAAAATTTTTAGAGTGGTTGTGGCGGGACTGTATTTTAAGTACTTAAGCAAGACATTTTCATTTGAAAATTAAGATTGTACTAGGGGAAAGAGTAGTAGAGGGCGGCAGTTCTGGGTAAAGCAAATATAGATATATGCCTCTTAATTAGCGTGTTTAATATTAGACAAAGCAGCAAGGCTGAGATGCTGCAAGGGAGTTTATATTTCCCACTTATGGAATTGATAACAAAGCTTGGATGATGGATAGTTTGCAAAGTGGCCTATGAACCTGGAAAAAATATTCGACAGATGAGAAAAATATTTATTTAGAAGTATACAGCACACAACAATCCCAGTTCTAAAAAGTAGATTCATATTGAACACTTTTCTGCAAAATGATTTGAGTCGTTCAACGGATGGATGAATGCATAATAAAATTAGATTTTTAACATTGACTAATCGTTTTGGGTGAAGGAAATGACAAAAAAATGTCAGAGCAGTAAGCTTTCTAGAAGTGATGCATATGAAAAACTGTGTGGGATAAAGAACTATGAACTATGTGGTTTTTCTAGGAATGCTAGTTTCAGTATGCAAACTGAGAGAGTCAAAAGAGATATATAAATTATAGATTCTGAACTTGAAGAAGTCAACTTTCTTGAAAACGTGGATGAAAAATTATACTTTTATAATTCTGAAGAATTACTAAGAATCTTTAACCGAAAATATTTATTCAGAGGAATTGTATAGTTTTGATAGCAAAACTAAAGAAAGAAATGGATAAATTATTAAAAGAGCAATAGGGTAATTCAAATAGTAAGAGGTTGCACAATAACGTCCGGAAGACAACCCAATCTTTGATTTAGCAGTATGGGGTCTGCTCTACTAAAAAACACTGAATTTAAGTTAAACACTGAGATTGATAATTGATCAATAACATAAGTTTATGAGTTAAGGTTAAGTCTAGCCACTTACCATTCCAAAGTATGCGGTGTTGGTGAAGCGGTGCGTAATGGGTACCCAGGCCTGAGCGAAGTCCTGCAGTGATGAAACGTAGATTGTTGAATAGTGGCTTGAACTAAAACTCATATAATTCTATTTAATGTAAAGGCACTTCAAACATCACAATATATAAGCGTTAAGTTAATAAAATGATTGTTCAATCACGAGGTTAACGAGTTAATACTCAGCGGTAGAAAAAACGCACACGAGGCGTCCCTAGCAAATGGCACTCGAACTTATAAAGCGGTTTAAATTGATTTTATTTCGGTTGACGTCGATAATTTATTGTTAGAATGCATTTACCATATTGACCGAAGGTATTCTACAAGTGGTGTAACATTTAAACACGGTTTTTAAACTGATGCACACGGCTAACCCACTTGGCTAGAAAACTTGCTCGCTGTACACTAGGAAGATATGTTGAAGAGGGTGTAACTTTGACAAAGACGGAAATGGTCAATAAAGAGCAACTAGATCGAAACTAGTAGATCTAGTCCAGATCATAGATGAATAGGCTCAATGAGTCTGGTAACTGGATCGCAAAACTGTTTCTTTGCAGTAAAGGGAGCCTAGATTCTAGCCGGCATCGAATATCTAGTAGGCGGTTGAAACTGAACTGTGGGTAAGGAACACCAGCTGTTCCTAGGTTATATGAAAGCAAGGTTACAAATAACGTAAGTTACTGAAAGATAGGTTATCTGTACTTAACAGGAATAATTCCAACAACATTAGAGAGTATACATTTATGATTTATTAGTTGCCATAAAATGATTTATTGGAATTCAGTTTGAGGTGTTATATGGAATATTTTGTTTGACTGATTTAGAAGATTTTATTTATAGTCCAAAACTGAATGATCAAACTTTACATAAGAATATCACCAATCAACATTGAGTTGCGATACATACTGTTTTGTAATTTCCAGTAGGCTCAGTTACATATTCATAGGGTTTTTGTTTTACATTACGATATAATTTTTAATAAACATATATGTACTGCAAAACACTGTACAAAAATCCTTCAACATTCATGAGTTTCTTATTCGAAATATGTGGTTGAATTTTACATTCATGAATTTCATATTTGGTAATTTGTTTCTAACACACATTAACAAAAATTTACAAGATTTAAATAAATAATTTGAACTCACAGGAACTCACAAAACAATATACTTTCTTCGCTTTTCAATGACTTGTGTCTTTAGTGACACTTCTACAAATTTACACCGCAACAAAGTTGCGTGACAAGTCATTAAAAGGCATATGACAATGGCAATAAAGTATATGGTTTTGTGAATTCATGAGCAGTTATTTATTTATTTATAACCTTAACTTACAAGCCAGCTCAATTACTACTTATGAAAGTTTTTGTAGATGTGTAAACATTTCCAAATACAGTAAAACCTCTAGTAATAGACACTTCATTTTACAGACCCCTCTATTTTATGAATACATTTTTAATTCCCACTTCTGGTGACATAGAGATCTTTAATAATACTCAATCAACAATGGACACTTTTAATTATGAACAAAAAATTTGCTATTCTCGGTCATAAAATTAATAATAATATGTTGTCTGAGTATGCAGAAATTATCTTCAGAATATAAAGAATGCACTACTGTATCTGTAAATAGGAACGTAATTCTATTGGTAGGCTGAATCATCATTCTCCTGTAATGAAGAGTTTGTTGTTGTTTACGAATGAAAATAACTGACAAGCTCCAGAATTGCTAGAACTATAGCCTACAGCGTTGTGGTGTTTGTTGTTGTTTATGCGTTACATTTATGTTTAAAACAAATAACTTTTCACTGATACACAAAGATTAAATAGAGACCAGTGAAAAAAGACACTTTGAAATTAATTTGTTAAACTTTAAAAACACTAAGTATTTGTTTTTTATAATGAAAAAAACATATTAAAGAATGGTATAAAAAAGAAAGTACTAAAAAGACAGTATCTTGGAGCTATTGATGAGTTTTTAAAATGTCGGTCGTTAATGGGCCAAGCCGTTGCGTATTTTACTTTCAAAAGTCAAATTATGTGCGTTTATATTTACACGTGAATATTTTGTCTGAATGGGTTACATTTTAGTTTTAAAATTAAATTATTATAGATAAACTCTGTGTAGTTATTTAAATGACTTCTATTATCAAGTCATTAATAAGAGTTCGGATATGATTTCTTTAAAACAGTAACTAAAAAAATTGAAAATACTTGATCAAATAAGGGTCCTATTTGTTTTTTGTTTGTTATTACTAAAACAAAACATTCTGAATAAAACAAATGTTTTTAACCCTTGAAGACCAACAGTGCCATTTTTGGTTAGCAAGAACGTTATTGCAAAAGACTAGCGATCAGGAAACATACAAATAGGACCGGACGGGCGATATCTGAATGGCAAGGTTTATTATTTAGGAGAAATGATAACATCATTATCAATTTTAGGGTAAAATATACTTACATATTGTAGAAATATTTATATGAAAAGTTGAATAAAAATAATTATTATTCAGCATTTAATTGATCTAACCGGCTTCTGTTTCATACTCAGACTGCAATTCTTGACCAAATATGTTGGGTTTAGAGTCTGATAAATTGAGACCAGATGTAAACAAACACAAAAGGTTTTATAAAGTTGAAGTTTCTTAACAAGACAGAGCACTATATTTTACTACGTCTCTATATAGCTACTATATATTACAAAATAGCTACAAAAAATCTAGTTAGGATAGATTTGGTTATAAAAAGTTGAAAATTCACAAACTAACATTTGTTGGCTTTTTCATAACAATATTGATGAACACTCCATGTTGTAAATATGGAGCAAAAATCTCATGTAATTACTAATATAGTAATAACTTGACTTACACTACCCCTTCTCAAGTTACGCGGTTTTAAATCATGCTGTCCAAGTTATGCAGAAACTGCCCTGTTTTGGAAGAAAATGCCTAAAAGAACGTTTATAGAGCGTGAAGATAAAATATTTCCAAGTTTTAAGGCCGCCAAAGACTGATTGACAGTGATAGTTGGCGCAAATACAGCTGGTGACTGTAGGTTGCAACTTCTTATAGTTTATCGCTCAGAAAATCCAAGGGCATTAAAAAATATTTCTAAAGCTAGCTTGCTCGTGATTTGGAAGTCGAATCGGAAGGCTTAGGTGACAGCTTCCTTTTTTGAGAAATATTTTGGTGTTCATTTCATACCTCAAGTCGAATGTTATTGTCGGTCTAAACAAATTCCTTTTAAAGTAATTCCTATCAATTAACAAATGCACCTGGCCATCCTCCTCCTACTAGTTTCGACACACACCTGAAAGAGATATTTTTGCCACCAAACCCAACTAGTTTGGTTCAACCGATGGATCAGGGAACCCTCAGAATATTTAAAGCTTATTACACAAGAAGATCATTCGCGCATTTACATAAAACTATGAGACAGAACAATGAACTCTCTGTTAAAGATTTTTGGAAACAATTCAATATTTTACATCCTTTAAAAATTATTGGAAATTTTGGAAAAAAAATAAAAACTTTGAATGGCGTTTGGGAAAAGGTGTGTATTTTTTTCCCCACTGAAACTCAAGCAGAATCAGTGCCAGAATCTGATGAAATTGCTGATCTGATTGAAGAAGTTGTCGGTTTTGACTATATATATACATATATATATATACATATATATATATATGTATATACATATATGTATATATATATATATATATATATATATATATATATATATATATATATATATATATATATATACATATATACATATATGTATATACATATATATATATATATATATATGTATATATATATGTATATATATATATATATATATATATATATATATATATATATATATTCTTGATATTTAATATTATCCATTGTTTTTCCGTTGCACTGACTTTATGAAGTTAATATATTACTATTTTTGAGTAATTTTATCCACCATTAAGTGCAATAATTTTACCTTGAGTGATGAGGCACCTTTCGGTCTTTGACCATTGTCGAATCACTCAAGAGTGATTCGACAATGGTCAAAGACCGAAAGGTGCCTCATCACTCAAGGTAAAATTATTGCACTTAATGGTGGATAAAATTACTCAAAAATAGTAATATATTAACTTCATATATATATATATATATATATATATATATATATATATATATATACATACACGTAAACTCCCGATTATCCGTGGGCGGATTATCCGGGGTCTGCCGTTGTTTTACAAATATCCAATTTTTATTCCAGTTAGATTCAAGTGTTTAAATTTCCAAACGGTAAATTACGACGTAAATTCATATAAGGCTTAACCCTTGGCACTCGACTGTCGGGGGAGCCCCGCCAAGCGTATATTGCAGTTTACTCGTATGTTGGGGGTCACCCGACATGATTTTCAAATGCCTATAACTCGTCTACGGCGAAGCCCATGACATTCAATCTTTTACCGTTTGGTGCTACACTCTATTGACAATAATGTGAACTAAGTTGAAAATGTCTAGGAATATGTGAGTCATCACAAAATCTAGTTTGCCACTACCTTATAAGCTGCAAGTAGGTTACAGTTTACAGGTTATTTGTTTACTCGTAGTTTGACTTGGCTTCTCGTGCAATTAGTGATTCTGAAATTCCTGATATTTTACTTGATCCTGATTTATTAGAATGTAGTTCAGTTTCATAAACCAAATAATTAAACCAACAGTTATTTGTAAATATAACCAGTTTATGGGTGGTGTAGATTTAGCTGTTCAATATAATGAACCGTGCAGTTTTACGAGACGAACAAATAAATGGTGGAGGAAAATGTTTTTCTGGCTATTAGATGTAGCTGTAGTAAACAGTTTTATTATCTAACAAAAAAAAGGAAATGAGAAAAATCCTGTTACACATAAAGTTTCGCCAAAACTTGGTGAGGGAACGCATTCGTGATATCAGGAATAACCCGTATAGTAAGAGGGGTCGGCCATCAACTACTGACAAAGAAGAAAGACTGAATGGGAAATTACATTTAATCTTTTCCAATGATAAAAGTAGTTTTAAGGATTGTGTAGTTTGCAGTAACAGGAAGATAAAAGGAGGTAGAAGGGAAACAGTTTTTCACTACAAAACATGCAGGAGAAAACCAGGACTTCATCCGGAAGACTGTTTTCAAAGTTATCATACTCTGCAAAACTACAAATAAGATAATAAAATCATGTATATACAGTATTAGTGAATAAAAATAGCTTAGTTTACTAAAATCATGTAAGAGAAAACAAAGTTTTCCATAAACAATATGCAACTTGCAGGTGAGGAATTTGTCTCAATTTAATTACAAGTGGGGAAGCAAAGCATGTTGAAAAAATCCGAGCGCTAAGGGTTAATAAAAGTTAAGATGAAGGGAATAGATATGTAAATATGTACGTACTAATTTTTACATATAAAGGGAAGCATCCCGACGCGGGACAGCGAAATAAAAGGGGCGAGCAGACTACTGTATATAATAGACAATGACAAAATGCTTGGACGCCCGAAAACCAATATAAGATTGTATAAGATTGTAAGTGTATAAGATTGTAAACAAATGTCAGCTAATCTCGACTATAAATAGTCTAGGATGTGACATATGCATTATCCATGTCTCTGTCATATACATTATCGATCTTTATGGCTTTGTGACACACGTGACACAAGTAGACACTGTGCGACAAAATGGTTCTCAAGGAACTTAGATCGCACATTATAGCTAAATTAACCTTCACAAAAAAACAGAGGAAAGTGACAGATTTTTTTGTTAGAAAGTGAAAGTATTATGTGTAAAGGAAATTACATATGTACATACATACTTACTTTTGACATATACTTATGTATGTATTGTAAATAGTTAGACATATAAATGTACATGTTATCCGTCAAATACATCGACAACTTAAATTATTTTCTGTATTTATTTTGTCCTCTGAAGATTATTTGTGAATTGCATTAACCGGGGTCATTATTTGTGTAACTTATGGTATAATAATCGATTATTTATCGATCGTTTTGCGTATTGTTAAGGAATTGTTATATATAAGCAAATGCATATTCGATAATCTGTGCATGAAAAATATTTAAACGGATAACTTTTCACCTTTAATTAATTTATTACATATGTATTTCAATTGAAAATTTTAATCATATAGAAATATAAATTAAAAACAAAACATTTGTTTTTTATTGAAACTTTTGCTTCATGTTTAGGCAAAAATTAGTTTTCAAATTAATTATTAATATATCTTTTGAAATTGAACCTTAGTTTCCTTTTCTTTAAATCTATTTACAGTTAACAGTGTTTTTTCTATATTAAATTGCCCTTTTTTTTTGGCAGAAAACAGCATTTTATTTTAATTTTATCAATTTGTTTTTAATACTCTTATGAATTTAGTTATGCATAAACTCTAAAGAAAATAAGACATTTAATTTATATTTAATATTTCTGTGCAAATATGATCTTCAAATTCATATGCATTTTCTGAATAACCATTTACATTTAATCAGTTTATCATCAAGTATAACTTTAATGTACATTAATAAAAAACATTTTTTTCGTTAAAAACAATTTAATTAAGAGGATTATACATAAATTCATTTCTTTGGATTGAGACATATTACCATTAGATAAGATTCATAATTTTTCAATATGGTTAAAGAGTTAAAAATATTCTATGTCTCAGAAAAATTTTAATATTTCGTTGGAATGTAAATACAGTAGAACTTGGATAATTCCAACACGTTTAACTTGAAATTACTGATAATTCAAAGTTTTGGGTTGATACTTTAAACGTAATATGTAAAAAAATGTGGATAATTCGAAGTTATTAGTTTGGATATGGGCTCGAATTACAGGCTATGATCCAAAGAATTTTCTGTTGAGATCGAGATCATGGGATTTGGTGAATAAGCGGTATCAGGAGAATCAGTTATCAATCATCGCTCTGCTCAGTCGTCAGTTTGTTGCTATTGGCAAAAGAGTTTATTTTCTGATTTGTCACTTTGATAAAAATCTGTGCTTTATAAGAGATATTTATAAACTTTTGATACAGCATAAATAAAGACAAATATTTATGGCCTATTGAAATTCTGTCAGACGTATAATAGTAGATCGCTTCAGCAGTCTTTTTGTCAAATGGAGTGAAAAGTTCAGTATATATTTTACTTGGTGTCGGTCAGTAGTGTAAATATTTTTGTAATTAATGTATTCTTGTTTACATACGAAATGAACCCTTAATAGAAATTGCACCTGTATAAAAAATATAATATTTAGTGTTCTATAAGTAGGAATATTTTTGTAGTTAAATACAACTAAATTGACACAAGAAATTAATTTGTACCTGTTATTATTCACATCGCGCATATAATTACATCCACAATGGGTTAACTGCTAATAATTATAAGTGTTATAATTATTATGGCTAAGTTTATTGCTTATTCAAATTATAGTGTTTATCTTAGATCAATGACACGATATCTGAAAATGGCTGGAACGGTCGTTGTAGACAAAATAAAAGCTGCACTATTTTGACTGAAAGGGTATTCTCCAACTTTCGTAATTTGAACTTTTGGTTGAATGGAATGTTTTCATTGTTCCTTTCAGTGTCGAATTATCCAAATTCTATTGTAATAAAATCTGTATTCAGAAAATGAAAAATAAATAATTACTTTTCTATTCAATTTTAATTTTAAAAAGTATGATGTGAGCTTTAATTGTGTTTTTAATTGCTTTATTTATTTTTTACTTTTATTTGAACAGCCTCTAGAATGTTTAATTCAAAATACGAACTCGATTCTGTTCTGTGTAGAATCAGAGCAGAAAACAAACGAACGACTTTTGAAGTTGAAGACGCATAAGGAAAGAAAACGGTTAGCTTTATTTTATTTAAAACTTTGTATGTACTAATATGCATACCTAACAATATGTTTTTCTTACTAATTTTTAAAAATGTGAATACTAAACATTTTTATATAGTGAATAACCTCTCTGACTGTCATGTTTCTGCATAATTGCATTGTGTGCAAGTTTTCTATTTTTTTCCTTATTATATAATTCAATAGTAAAACTTTTGAGCTTTGCTTGTGAGCACAGGTAAAACTTAAATATTAACAGACACAATCTCAAAATATTTTATTATTCCTCAAATGCATTTTAGTGACTAAGTCATCATCATCATCATCATCATCATCTATATTGATATAGCTAATATAACATCCCAAGTATAATTCGAGTTAAAGTTTGAATGTTATATTAGCTATATATTCACTGATGATGATGACCTATTAGAAAGTGTTTAACCCTTTACACTCTGACAATGACAACACTCGTTTAGTACGTTACTTAGAACCCGGGTGTGAACTGGCCTAGATATTTGCTGCTTCTACTCCAAGACTTGCAACACGTTTATGCCTCCGCCCCAATGGCATTTAACACATTTATTCTATCAATTACCCTGTCATTTATAGAGGTTTTAAATAATTAATATTTTTCAGATATAAAATTTCTTTTATTTGTAATACAAAGGTTAAGTTATAAGTTAAATGTTTACATTTAAACAAATCACATAATTCATTAAAAATTGAATGCTTTATTTATATTTCTGTTAAGTGTGAAAATTCACAAAACATTTCTGGAAATAAATGAATAATAAAAGAGAGACTTTAAAAAAAACTTCAACATTTCTAAGCATTAAAAAAAAAATCAAACTAAACTAATAATGTATTCAGCAAACAGGCACTTGAAATGTTATATTTGTTTTTGAAAACAAGGATATGTAGGGATGTGTTGTTCTATGAATAGATTTTACCAAAACGACCTACCTAAAAAGAAAATAAACTTCTGTATAAACTTACTTCAAACCCGACAGAATGTTACAGCATAATTTAAAAATTTTGTGTGGGAGTGCAGAGTATTAGTGAATAAATTATTGATTACAAGTTTGTGTTCTAACCTAATCATATAATTTAATAATTGTAATAAAATCTGAACTTATAGCAAATGTAATACCTGTAATAAGCAACATCAACTCACAATCCATTTATTTTCTCTACACATTTCTATGGCCGTCATAATAATCAGTGATTTTAACTAAACAAATTCTTAACTACAACTCTAATTGATATAATACCCAACTAAGTAAACATTGCGGCTAAAGAGGGAATACTAGCAGCACAATGGCAGTAGTTCTTTTATTTTCTTTCCATGCATAACTTTTACTCGGTTTGGTAGTAGCGCTACTAGTATTCCTCTCTTCAGCCGCAATGTTAACTCTGTCTAGTAGTAGTTTAGAATTGGTATACTTAACTGATGATGACCTTGATAAATATACAAGAAAATAAGTTATTGATAGGTGAGATGGTACAACTATTCTTTGAGCTTAGCTTGTGAGGTTATGTTAATAATCTTTAGTTGTAAGTTAGAGTTTGTAGTAGCAACACTCACTGATGATGATAACTTTGTCATTAAAACAACTATGAGTCAATAATTGATTAATTTGTGAGTCTTGAGTATGTCTTTTATTTATTTTGGTGAGATGGTGTTTGTTATTATCTAATTATGAGTTAGTAGTTATTTACAAAATGGGTGGTTGTTTATAAAATGGGTATTTTCTGTAAGTTATAATTAAAGTCAAATTCTTTTATTGACACAAACGAATTTCAATAAAGCATACAATTTTTTAAATTACGAATCATACCTCCTATCGTTCCTTAAAATTTGTTTACTCATGTGTTTGAAGGTACAATACTTTTATATGGCATTTGAACATCACATGCTTCCTACTATAATTCATGAGTAGGTACTAGTGTGAGGTGAGAGTTTTTGGTAGTTGTGCCGACTTTACAGTTCGATTTTATAGTAAAAAGGACAGGGAGAAAAAAATCAATTCATTAAATGCCCCAAATTAAGAAAAAAAACATCATTAAAACACTTTGAAAATCTCACACAACCAACATTAAGTTGCATGATGCTTTTACAGAGACCTTACAAACACTATCAAATACCAAATATACACAAAATATGCAATTTGTGGCATATGCATCTTTTAGTGACGCATTAGTTGCCAGAGGCCTGATTACATTAATAAATATCCTAAATTCTACCAGTTCATATCTAAAGTTATATCTAAATATGAAAACAATATTACTTTATTGTTCAACTTCAGTTGTAGTTACAACTATTTTTGAGCTTAGCTTGTGAGGTTAGAGTATGTAGCAATACTCACTGATGATGACTTTTTTAATTAAGACAAAAATCCACAACTAAATGGAATACATTATATTATATCAAAACCAACGTAAAATATCTGATGAGTGTTCAAATTACATTGACAAAGAATTGGACGTTATATGCTAATTTTTGAAAGTAATCAATTTATTTTCTATCACAATTGTCCATAATTTTGTTATTAAATTTTACAAGTTTATTTCTTTTTAATATCTTCAAAAATTTTTGCTAACTGTTATCAATAGGGCATTCTTTATATTAAAAAAATGTTGTAGGTTTGTGCATGCATCAAAAACTCAAAGGTCTAAAACAATTCAGGTCAAAATTTGACATACAACCCCCAATTATTGTTTTATTTATTTTTCGTGTCAGTAACATATCCGTGACAGCAAGAATACTTCTATTCTAATGGTCAGCTGTATACCAGCAACTGTGACATTGCCGGGAGGAGAACACTCTATACCTAATCTTTATTTATAAAAATGTTATGTTGGTATGTATATGCTTTAAACACTCAAAAAGGTTTTCAGCGATAGAGTTCAAATTTTGACACGACGTACATCTCACTTCAAAGATTGTTTCTATGTATTTTTTGTCTCAGTAACATATCCGTGACAGCAAGAAAACTTCTATTTTAATGGTCAGCTGTATACCAGCAACTGTGACATTGCCGGGAGGGAGGAGAACACTCTCTATACCTAATCTTTATTTATAAAACTGTTATGTTGGTATGTATATGCTTTAAAAACTCAAAAAGGTTTCCAGCGATAGAGTTCAAATTTTGACACGACGTACATCTCGCTTCAAAGATTGTTTCTATGTATTTTTTGTGTCAGTACTATACCCGCGACCATGATAAAACAGCTTTTTCAACAGTCAGCCGTGAACCAACAACTGTGCCATCTGCCACAGAACACTCACCATATTAACTAACTAATATATAACTACTAACTAATAAGTAGAAGTTATTTGGGAATGCCAGCACCCACCCGAGCTGCGACCACTTCATTTGATGTGGATTTGTACCGTGAACAGAGTTACAACACCGGTGATCTCCAGTCATATGTCCAATCAAGCATGCACAAATTAATGCATGAACATATGGGCATTTGATCACATAATGTTAATAATAAATGACGGTGATGGGAACTTTTTGGATATGCCAAGAGGAACTAGGAAAACATTTCTTATCAGATGGATTCTGCCAATGGTTCAATAAAAAAATAATAGCCTTAGCTCTGTATTGCATTAGCCTCTAAAGTATTGCTATTAAACTTCTATGAAATGTATGCTGTGTTTTGTACATTATTTATCATCTGGGGAACCACAATGAGCCTCAGGAAAGCAGGTTATAGCTAGTGTTTTATAATTATTATGAATTCATTTACTTTTTTGAAAATAAAATGATACCTCATACCAATGTGCTTCCTTTTTTCGATTTAATAAACAATTTTTAATTAGAGAAATAACACTTTGTCTATTTTCAAGTTGATAGAAACATTTTATTTAAGAGTTCATATATTAAAATTTTTATATACTGCTATTCACGACAACAATCATTAGCAGCTATAAATTGTTACTTCAGCTGTAGATGTTGCACTATCAGTTGTCTACGTTAACAATAATATAAAATTGGAAAACCGGTAGTATTTTTTCTTGGTCTTGTAATGTCCTATTTTTGTAAAATTTAATCCCATCTTTCCTTGTATCTTTTATATAACGCGTCTTAATATTTTTGACATCTATATTTGTTGAGTCATTCATGTGTTTGCTTTTTATTCCTACAGTAAACATGATATAAGGTCTTGTTTTATCAGGAAGATAAAGTAAACTTCCAACTGCTTCATGATAACAAAAATGAAAATTTTGACCACTATTGGTTAATTAAGCATAACCAGTTTACTCCAAAATCCCGTTCATATAACTCTTTGTTTTATTTATTAATAGATTATGATAGTTATACAAGCCTCATGAATTTCAAAGCTATATTAGTCACTACATACCTTTAAGACGGCTATCGTGCTTGAAGTTAAGTTCCGCCATAGAATCTTGAAATTATTATAATTTATGAGTTACTAAAAGTTTTATAATGATTGATAAATAATCAAAGTTTAAGACAATTTTAGATTTTATTGGACATCTTTTAATTCTTTGTTTCATTCTTTTAATAGAACTATTTTATTATAAACTTGTAACGGATGTTATATTTTGAAACTAGCAGAGTTGCGCATTTTGTGTAACGGATTATAATTTTACAAATTGGACTTTATTTAGTTATAACTCTTAAAACATTTAATATTCACTTCTAGCTTACAGTTGAGGCGTAATGAAACGTCTGTCTGTAACGCAATAGAAGTTATAACTCCGTTACAGTTAAAGTATTTTAAATTACCAAGTTAAACAATTAAAATTAGCAAAATATTCTTGAATTAATTCTTAAGGTTTATTTATTTGAAATGCAAGGAATTGTGCGCTGGTAAAATAATGACTTTTAAATTCAATTAAAGCAAATCATAAACTTTTATTTTAAGATAGACAGATAAAATAAATTAAAATCATGACACATAAATTTCTTTAACACTCAGTTACGGATTATGGAACATTTTTAATTTTACTTATAAATTTTTAAGGATAGCAATCCTTCAATTAATAAATTAATCAATGGCTGAAAATGAACACATATTCGAGTTTACTTGCCTTTCTTGTATAATCAGATTTAATAATTTAATGTGAACATATTGGCACCCAAAAGATGCGTAATTATAATTATGCTTATTAATTAAAAGTTCAATGTTCATAATTTAGAAATTCTGCTTCGAAATGTTTTAAATTTTGAAATTAAGTTTTAAAAGTTTTAAATCGCCCACTTAGCTGTGTTAACTTGTCGCAACTTCCCTTCCACCTCGTGGTAAATCTCGGTAAAGCCTGGTCTCATTTTCGTGAATAAGCGTCGGGAAAACCATGAATAAGTCTGCAACCCATCTTGTATCTGGTATCGTAAGCCGTCTTCTATGCCATGATTGAAAGAAAAGAATACTTTATATTAATTAAAATAAAAAGAAACTAAATACATCTTCTTGCCATTTGGAGACGTCCTTTCCCCGTTACATCCTGGCCAAATGAGAGAGATAAATTAAATGCGAGCAGCCTTCCTACCTATCGCGCATCCGCGGGGCGCATATCCCTAGCTTGATTACTTATTTTAATTTTTTCTCGATAGATGTCACTATCAGCCAGAGATCTCATTAAAAATATTTATCATACATAACAATTTTTTTTACATAGTTATACATTATTACAATTTTGAATTTATTCTCGTTTATTTTCTGAAATTTGCAAATCTAATATGTAACACCGTCTAAAGTGTGTTACAAACTAATGTAAAAAAGCTTATGAGACATGTCAAAATTTAACTTAAGATTTACCTAACTGTTGAATAATGCAAAAATATTATTTTAAAACTAAAAATACACATTTGATAAGAAGTTAAAATGGTTTGATTCCATGATATATTCAATGACTTAGTTTTTGTTTTTTATTTCAATGTCCTCAATCATGGTCAAAGCTTGCTAAGGGCAACCTTTACTTGTTTTTAGTTACAAGGGTTTCTAAATTATTGTTTAGTGTGTCTGAAAGTAGCTCATATTTCTTTTGTCATATCAAGCTTGACTCTGTATTTACTCTTAATTGCTGCTAAAGTTGAGAAGTTTCATTCAAATAAATGGTAGCAAACGGAATAAGGACTTTTCATTGCTTTGTTATTGTATTCTATATATTTTTTGGCTAGTTTATTATTATTAATTTATATGTAGTATATTATTTAAAATATAATAGGCCTGAAAAATCAGATATGGTTATTCATTGTGTGGACAAGAATCGTATATTTAGAAGTGAAAATAACTCGTAAAGAATGTGATTACGTTTAAAGAATTAGATACATGGGAAACTTTATAAATAGATATAAAAATAAAATTGTTAATATTGAGTTGGGATCAATTCAAAATCCATGTTATTGTAAATTAATTTAATGTTTAATATTGTCTTTAATTTAAATTATTTAAACTATTCAGGCACAAACTGCCTTTTGAAATTATCTGTTAATCAATATTTAGCAATAAAAGGCATTTTATAGCACTAGTATGTCAACAAGGAGTGTTAGCATTTTTTCATGAACAAACAACCTACTATGTACAAAACACAATTCTTAAATCCTGACTTGAGTAACATAAGGGTTGTGTTGTCCTGTCAATGAAATACAATAAAACATATCCGGATCAATGTGGCGAGAATCCAATCTGGATATGGGAGGGATTATGTAATGATGTTCGTTTGTACTACATAATCACAACAACTGGAAGTAGATGAATGTTTTAAATAATTAAGTTACACTTATTGTAGATTGTAATTATATTGTAAAGCAATATAGATAGAACTGTACTCACAATTTAGTTACATGCCTTTAATACTGTACTGTACATACATATGCACATTAATTATCAATTTTGGAAAAAATGTAGTGGCTGTTTGC
The DNA here is from genome assembly GCA_036971475.1 of Prosapia bicincta. NCBI lineage: Eukaryota > Metazoa > Arthropoda > Insecta > Hemiptera > Cercopidae > Prosapia > Prosapia bicincta. Next base: position 42,609,113 of record JBAIZL010000007.1, read on the forward strand.
TTGTTTTGTTGAACACTTTTCCTTGATGAAATATCCCTCCACCTTCCCAAGAATAGACATCGGCTGCTGTTGCTTCATCTTGTTTGACGTACTTGATCAGCTGGTCAAATGCCTGAAAAGCTTTGTTATGAATCATGGTTTGTTTTCTTTCGTCATCTTCAGCATGCACTGGTTGTGAGTTCACTAAGTCTATAATATCACTAGTAGTAATCTCATAAATAAACCATTGCATCTTATCTTCAATAGAAAACAGTTTTTTCCACCATACTGTTTATTGTAGATTACAAATTCTAGGTAAAATAACTAACTAAATTATCTAATTACAAAAAATCCCGTAGAGCATGTAAACTGAATGATACTCAAACAACTGATTAAATTGGGTATTACACCAATCTGTAGAACACTAGTGAACTATACGGGGACTCACACAAAACTGACTGAGGAAAGAACAAAGAGTCAACTGCTTATGCCAGAGAACTGGTGCAATGGCAAGACACCTTACTGAATAAAGAGGCTTTATTTATTTTCATATTATGTCCGGATATCAGAAACTCCGGATATGAGAGGTTTAACTGCACAATATTTTGAAAATGCTGAAATTTTGTTAGCAAAAATGGTTAGAGTAACAAGATAATTTTGACTATTTTATTTATAACAAAAACAAGTGCTGTTCAAATTAGATATAAATTAAAAGAAATAAATGAGAAAAATTTTAAAATATACAATGCAATGTTTCAGGCACTGGTGCAGCCACAGCCAGCAAGTCTGCAATGGGAGCAGCTCCAGTCAGCAACTGCTTTCAACCATTCCTTGCCCTACCAGACCCCTTACTCTGTAATGCAGTCCTAAAGAGGAACCATACAATTTAACAACCCATCTTAATTACATCGGTTGCATGGCCGACTCTAAACCATGTTTTCTATGAGAAACCTATTTCAAACTGAGTGACAGTTTTAGTTTCATTGAAGCACATTATTTAAATTGGGTTCTAACAGAGCTGCCCTAATGTTTTATAAAATATTATACTATAATGTAGCATCAGTTGTGTATAAAATAAGCGCAATTATTTGTTATAAGTATAAATGTTTTATAGACAAAAGGTTATATCAGTTCCTATTTATGGCACCTCTTTGGGCAAAAAAACTTGTAATGCGTTTTGTTATGGCAAGTTATTAATTTATTTCCATGTTGCTCTTTGAAGAAATATGTTCTAGCCGTTATTTTAATAAGATTGATATAATATGCAAATCAATCAATTAGATTTAATATTAGTGTTTTATTAATCAAACAGCAGTTAAATATGTTTCAAAACTGTTTGGTAGGCTTTTGAGTTTATAGTTATGGTAATTAGTAAGTTGTTATGGATTAAGAAAAGCAAATATGTTACACAAAATTTAGTTGGTGACCACATTGTTATTATTTCTAACTTTGTTTTACTGTCAATATTAAAATATTTCTTTTCTATTTTCTAGCTTAAAATTGTGCAGAAGCCGTACTTAATTGACCTGGCTTATTTTTAGCCTTTCTTTTCCAAAAATAAGCAATAATGCATATTTCATAGTTTTTTATTCAGAAATGTTTTAACTAGCTGTATTAACTTGATGTTACTTGTGGAGTAAATTAATGCTTTTATATTAACCAAAATCTGTGCCTTTTTTTAAAAAGAAATTACTAACCCAAAGTTTAAAACAAACTCTTCAGTTACTTTGAGCTGAGTTATTTAAAAATTAGTTTTAGTAGATAGTAATTACAAATTTGAGAGTTACCCTAGAACTTTGTCAAAGCACTAACATGCTTGGGCCATGCGATAAGATAATTTTTAGTTGGAAGGATGTTGTCAGGTGAAAAAAAAATTAATACAGTTGCATCTGTATTCTATGTCTATAGATGTATAACCTTGTGTTATTCATTTTGTTTAAGAGATTTAGCACACAAATTTTGACTGGATTATAAAAGTTCATGCAAATATTACAATAAGTATGTTTTTTGTAATATATTGTAATAATTAAAAAAAAGTTCAAAATTTCAACTCTAAATTAAATAACATTTTTGTAAATTTTTCCCCAAATTATAAAGAGGGTAACAAAAAAATCGGGAGACTTTGGTGTAGTATTTAAAAACCGTTCTTAATTTTTTCTTAGGTTAAAAACAATTGTAAATACAAAGCGATCACAAACATTTAATGTTTAAAAGAGTAGCATATTGAATAAAAATATGAAAAAAGTCAAGTAAAAACAAAAAAAAGTGTAAAAAGTGTTTTATTGTGTTGTTTTGAAATAATAAGAAACAGTGTAAATACGCAGGTTAAATTTATAATGTTGGAAACAAACAGGATATCTTTATTTTCACTTGACTTAGAACATATAGTCTTTGTTATTTATTTCTGGCATTGAGAGGTCAGTGTCATTTATTGTGAAGTGATTTCTCAAATCACTTACAGGTTTGTTAATTACCTGGCTCAAAAATTAGATAGATAAGGATTTAAAGATTTGGAGTTAATAAGTGTGTTGTGGACAGTTATTGTTAATGTGGTAAGAGAATTGGTTTTGTGGTGTCAGAGAGAAGCAGAATCACTTTAGTGAGTGTAAAATTGGTATGGGAGATATATTAATGTAAATTTTAGTTGATATTTTTAGGGATGAACTACAAAATTAATAATTTTTTAAAGTAGTACTATTTAAAGTGAATGGTTTTTTTTAAAAAGAAATAATGCAAAATTATTTTAGAAGGTATATTCACAATAATTTTGTAATACGATTCAATTATTTTAATATAGTGTTTTTATGAAACATCATTATAAGATAGTAGTTAAAACGTCAAGAATAAGTAGATGTTCAGTTCATCCCTGGTTATGTAATGTTTGGGTGAAATAGTTCACATAAAACGTTAATGTTTATAAAGAATATTAAAAAGAAAAGATGTTTTCCCCTTGATTTTGTTATAAATTTGTTAATCCAATTTATGTCGAATATGTTGTTTAGTGGTGGTCTTCTGAGACAATCCCTATTTCAATGTATTGGATAAAAAACTCATTATGGGTTCTGTTTAAACAATGTACTTGGTGTTTTTGGGTTGATTGTTTAAATTAAAATGTAGTGAATTATCACATACTTTATATTTTCAAAATTCTTACTCCCATATATATATATATATAATGGGTGTGCCTTGTGTATTATTAATTTTCATATATTGTGTATGCATAAATTAATGCATACTCTATTATATTTGTGAGCAATAAAGTTTTTTAAAATGTAATAAATAAGAAAATAGTACTATATTTCCACTTTTGCTTTATAGATAATTTTTTGTTGTTTTTTCATTTGCTTTTCAAAAACTAATTGTTGTTGATCCTCTCACCAGATGACACATAATTATAGCCTTTTAGTTAAACATTTTCACTATTGTTTGATAAGAAACATTGATTATATTTAGTTAAAATGAAATAATAAATCAGTAATAAAATTAATTGAATTATGATAATTATTTTATTACGATGCTGACATTATAAATATAATAGCAGATAGTGTATTTTAGTATGCCTTAATTCAATTTTTAAAGTAATTTATATTTTAATTTTAGTTCTACCTAATAAACACATTTTTTCAAACTTTACAATTACTAATTCAGTACTAAGAGAGTTTACTCATGAAGTAATAAAAAAATATTAATTAGAAAAAAAGTAATAAAAATAAAATTAAAAAATAATGTTTGTGCAGATTAGAAATTAAAATAGTTGGTATTATTATATTTTTTTTTAAATTGACAATTGTCAGAATTACTCATAAAGCATTGAAATTTAAATAGTCTAATTTCATTATAGGAACATATTTTTGTTTTAATTTCAAAAGGTAAATTTTGTTGTTCTGAGATTTAGTTTATATTTTCATTCACATTGTTGTATAATTAATTAAATAAATGCATATTATTTAACAGTTATTAAAGGAATGTTAAAAATTTAATGTTTTCTTTAAAAAGTTGTGTTTAAAATTAATATTGAAAATCATTTAAAACTGATGAATTAAATAAAAATGTTTATGCATTTAATATGGTTTTAATTTTGTTTAGTTGAATATTTTAATATTTACTTTATTTGTTATTACTTAATAAGTTTGTAATTATGTTATTAGGAATTTGTCCATATATAAATATTGACTTATTTAACCTAACCTAATGTTGTTTTTGTTTTATAATAAAAAGTTGTTATAAATTGTGTTATAAATGTTTGCATGCTACTGCATTCATTTATATTGCAATTTTAAAAGAAAAATTTTCATGATACATATATCTTTGGTAGCGTATTCAGTACCAATCACCAAATTAAAAATTATTAATTTAGTTTAAACATTATTAATAAAAGTTATTTACAAGCAGTTTAGTAGTCAAAGAATGAAGAGAAAGAAAAAGAAAAAAATACCCAGAGTAATGCACTTACATGGTTGGTATATCCTGCACTAATTACATTACTCATAACAATTTGTTTAAAAAAATACAGTTTATTTTTTAGTGATTAGTGTAGGATATTATTCTTTTTTATTCTCTCTATCTTTTTTTAGATTAATATGTATGTAGATTGAGTTTGTGTGTCGTTAAATTTTTATAATGAGTTCCAGACTTTGGAGATTAAAAAAATATACATATATATATGAAGTAGCCAGATCTGTGATTGGGATACACATGTACTTATTTTACTTCAAATTGAAATTAAATCATTTCCCAACCATTAAAAATCCAACCAGAAAACAATATTTAAAACAAATATTTTTTTTATAACTGGAATTCATTATAATAACAAATAAAAAATATTTCGAAGTAATTGATTTTAGTTGGAATAAATATTTCACTGGAGAGGTTTAAAATTATTTTAATGTTTTAGTGAACATTGTGCAATTTCTAAACCTTAATTTATCAAAAATTTTAAAAATTATTCAAACATTAAAATAGTACAGTAAAAAACATTTATACTCCTTAATGGCAGAATTATTTTTATGGTTGTATAAAAGTACTTGATGTAGGGTTATTTGTATTTTAAGTATTAGTTTGGCGTGTATTAATTATCCCTTCTATAATACTTTTAATTTTATAATAGGCACTGTCACTTGATAGTTGATGAGTAACCTAAATTAAAAATGATTTATAACTTTATGTTTCTATTGTTTTTATGTAAGTTGTGGTTAAACACTCAATAAACATGCCAATGTTCATTATTACTTTTATAGTTCTTAATCCCTACTTTTTTTTAAAGAGAAATCAAGAAGGATGTCTTGAAATTAAATGTCTATCATTTTTGTATACCTCAAGGATGTTGGAAAATATCTTATTTAATTTAAAACATGTTAATCGTATGAAAACATGAACTTTTATTTGAGATAATGGCGCAAGTGGTCTTGCAAATAAATGGAACCAACCTGTCTCTCACGATAGTCCTCAAGCATATGATGCTGAGTAGACTGCGGTAGAATATCTATAGCAAATTAACCCTCTGCCTTCACAAACCCAATCTCAAACTCTCGGCAGCTAAACCCTGGTGACTTGTCACAAAAGTCGAAGGACTTGATGTCAAAACCCATGGTACTCTTATGTAAAGGGCTATACTGCTTTACTATAAGACATAGGCTGGTAATCAGCTCACCTCTGACAAGAGATGACTCTCCAGCGTGAAATTACAGTTACTCCCAGAACTAATTAAAGTACAACCTTCCGAAAGGTCCAGTTTTTCATACCATCAGAATACTTCTCTGATTGGTTCAGTTCAGGTGGTGTAATTGGATCTTTAACCACCTTTTACCTTAGCCGTTGGTCTTACCTAAGGCTTGGACTCTTAGAATGGGGTCTTAGACTTTGCTCGAAAAGACTGCTCCTAGCAGAAATCATCCTTCACATTATTTTTTGTAACAGCATCATTGTTTCTAGATTTTAATAGGGATGCAACATCGTATTTAGTTGGTTCTTCAAGTTGGGGGGGGGGGTATTTATTACTCTTTAGTGCTAAGAAAGTTGTACTACTGACGGTTCATTATGCAAGTGCTTGCTTGGTGTAACATAGAAACTTCTCTTCAATATGATGTAATACACTTCACAGACTATTTGTTTTGTGAACCTCTGCACAGAATCATACTTTAATCCATAGACAGCTAGTAAGTAAAAAGTAAAGTTAATCTTTTCATTGAAATAATTATAAATTGAATTGTTGTCTCGGTCTCGAGTTTCATTATCACTAAAGTATTAGGCTCACCCCCGATTTTAGCGTCGAAGTGGCAAGTATATGATTTGAGAATTTTACTGTACTAAGTTACCGCAAATTACCCCATCGGAACATATTTAAAATAACAAAAGTTGTCAATTTTTATATTTTCTAAATTTAATGAAATTTTAAGTTTAACTTGTCATATCTTTGCTATTTTTGGGTATAATAGTTTGAAATATTGACTGGAACATCTTTTGATAATGTACTAAATGATGGTATAAATTAGAAATAATAATATTCAACCACAACAAAATGGCAGATTTCAGACAGAATCCGCCTGCTCTGATTTTGTGACCGTATCATACAGGCGGATTCTGTCGCAAAATATAAATCGTTACAACTTTTTAAATAAATTATATAAAAATTCAAAACTTTCCAAAAAATAACTTTAGGTTATCAGCAGTAATGTACAATTTATAAAATATTAAAATTCTAAAGTTTGTAACACGACTTTTTAATTTAAAAAAAAAGTGTATAAATTACTAAAAACTACAAACAAATCCGCCATTTTGTTGTGGTTGAATATTATTATTTCTAATTTATACCATCATTTAGTAAATTATCAAAAGATGTTCCAGTCAAAATTTCAAACTAATATACCAAAAACAGCTGAGATATGACGAGTTAAACTTAAAATTTCACTAAATTTAGAAAATATAAAAAATGATAACTTTTGTTATTTTAAATATGTTCCGATGGGGTTATTTGCGGTAACTTTGTACAGAAAAATTCTTAAGTCGTACATTCGATTAAAATTAGTTTGTGATCCGGTAATGACAACGTTGTCACTATTTCGATTTCTATATCGTTTTTTGGGGGTGAGCTGCACGCCTATAGTGTAACCGTGCACTTGGGCTGGGGGGGGGGGTCAAGGGCTGGTAAAGGGTCAGTATTAAACATGATAAGGACTTCTTGAATTTTGTAGTCCATTACGTTCTGTGAATCTTATTAATCACTTAAACAATACTTTATTTTTACTTACTGAACTTTAAATTTGTTAAAACTTACTGAGATAGAACGTTTTCGATTGCTAGTTGGCGATCTTCATCAGTGTCATCTGAAGACGCTGATGAAGATTGCCAACTAGCGATCAAAAACGTTCTGTCTCAGTAAGTTTTAACAAATTTACTAAATTTAAAGTTCAGATAGTCATAAACTATTGTTTAAGTGATTAATAAGATTCACCGAACGTAATGGACTACAAAATATAAGAATGCCTTATCATGTTTAATACTGACCCTTTACCCCCCCCCCCCCCAGCCCACATGCACGGTTACACTATACTTTAGTGACAATGAAACTCGAGAGTGAGACAACAATTCAATTTATAATTATTTCAATGAAAGATTAACTTTACTTTTTACCTACTAGCTGTCTATGGATTAAAGTATGATTCTGTGCAGAGGTTCACAAAACTAATAGTCTGTGAAGTGTATTACATCATACTGAAGAGAAGTTTCTATAAAATGTTACACTAAGCAAACACTAAGTCTGTGAAGTGTATTACATCATACTGAAGAGAAGTTTCTATAAAATGTTACACTAAGCAAACACTAACATTCTTGAAATATGAGTAGACATATCGGTTGAAGTAGACATATCAGCAGAAGCTGTTAATGTATCGAACATTCTCAATATGTTATATGTTTTTAGAAGTGGTAGTACATGCAAGAAGGATACAAGAAAAAAACAGGATCAAAGAGCCAGTGAATTTTCTAATCTTTATTTGTTCCAGGAAGTGATAGTTCTTGTAACAGTAGGCTAAAAATATTTTTAACCTGGGACCAATCAGATTTTTTCATTACTCTACTCTAAATTTTGATGTTAGTTTAGGGTAATGTGAATTTCACAATTTATTCCAAAAATTTGTTTTCCCATATCGTGTCATGAAAAATCCACAGGTTTCGGATCATTAGGAATGAAAACTAAAAATTATTTTTTTCTAGTAAAAGAGATTGGTTTCATACCATTAGTGTTAGGGGGAGTTTAAAAAGTCTCATCTTCTGTAACACCATGAAAAGAAAGTTTATCATCACTGATAAAGGCCTAGATCATTTGAGTGGTGGTCATCGTATTTACATTTATAAATCACTATATCTACAGAATTTTATTAAAGGACAAACACTTGAAAACTATTTTAAAAGACTTCCTCAACACACCGTCAGTAAAACAATAATAATGACTAGAACTGAAAACAAACGACACCAATATAAGGTTTGAATTCAGGTCTTTGTGCCGACTAAATATCACCCATCTCATGCAGAGCGCTAGAGGCAGACTAATCGAATGTGTTTGGTATTGACTGGTACAGACAGCCCAGACACTGGCTATTACTCAGAACCATAAGGCTAGTTTCACACTTATACGGCAGTCGTGTTACTGATGTCGTTTAAACGACTCGGGGTGAAAACTGATTTGGATATTTCACATTTAAACGACAAAAGTCGTGGTGGTGCAAACGAAACGCGGCAGTCGTGCTATGTTGTAGGTGGTCGTCTATTCCTACTGCAAAGGATGACTGTCGTGGACGTCTGAAAATTCATGGAAGGCTTGAAGGAGGAAGGGAGAAGGGGACGCTTCACATAAGCACTGCACGACACGACATGTCCAGTAGTTTTCTGATTTGAATTTATTCATATTCTAATATTTAACTTTGATCCTGTTATTATTATTATTATCATGGTAGAAGTAGACATAGAAGTACTAATTTATTTAGTTCAGGATCGTCCCATTTTATGGGACAAAACTGAAAACTCATATAAAGATAGGGTTAAGACAAAGAGTGCTTGGGTAAGTAATTGAAAAATTTTTCTTCGTGCATTCTTAAATCTTCGAAAAGAACAAAGAATGCACCAGCTTCAGGCTGTCTCATGTTGAGCGGATGAACCCACTGCATCCTATTTCTTTTATTTTTCTTTAGTCGACGATACAATATCATTAACGCAATAAGTTGGGTAAGCTCCATGGTTGACGAACGACTGGTTTGATCAGCCTGAGCCGAGTCGTGTATATGTGAAAATGACGGGCTATTGTGTCGTGCACAGCAAATAGTTGTCCACGACTCGGTCGTGTAAGTATGAAACTAGCCTAACCTGGATTGAGGCCTGCATTTATAATGATTTTAATAAATAGTATGTACAACCTTTTGATAAGTACTGTACTTTTTTATATGAAACTTGTTGCTACACGAAGTATGAGATCAGAGTACTAATTTCTTCCCGTTAGGTAAAAAATTATGTTGAAAATGCAATCTGGAAGGGAATTGACTATTTTTTTATGTAGAAGAGAATTTTACTTAAAAGGATTAAGTTTAATAAAGATAATCTTCCTTAGATTGTTTTGTGTGTAACATTGTTACATTGAGGTCTCTGCAGGGAGGTTAACAAGTCCATCATTCTGAAATAAGCTTGAACAAACCCTAATTTGGAAAAAAATAGCTCTAATGAAAAAGTTTGCTGACTGATGTACAAATATAGACCCCGTCGTTATCCAGTGAATTTTTTGTGTATACAATTATAAGCATTGATAAAATAACAGTATTGAAAGTGGCGTTTTACACAATTTGAATAGCATGAGCAGTGATAAGAAAAGTGAATGCTTTAATATATAAATTCAGTAAAATGGATTTTTTGTTGAAGATCCAGTAATCAATATATTTGTAATTTAAACTCTAACTTAATGCAATGTGCTTAATGTGAATAATGTAATTCTAATGCTTTTTTGCACTCATGGAACTAATTAGCCTCTATCATGGCTGACTTTATTTGCAGTGATTAAAATCAAGATGAGTGTTTTTCATACCCGAAAATAACATTTTAGAATTACATTGTTCTAGCACTTGGAAAATGTAGATGGATATAAACATAGGAATCAATACAAATCATCCTATAAAATATCTGAATTGTATCTAAACTTCAATTGTCAGCTGCTCATTGTTCTTCAGGCAAGATTTAACAGCCATCAGAAAAAAATAAGCTGTTCTTCCTTTCAATATATTTCTTAAATTTTCTAAAATCAATGCTACTTCAACTTCACTGATGTTTGTCCTGCCTTCAGAACTACATCATGAAAAGTAGCTTATTGGCAATGAACAAAACTTAGCCAAAATAGTGCACTTGGGTTTTCAAAATAAGTACAGAACAATTTTTGTTCTATGAGACTTAGTGTGTCCAAAAATATTCTTTGTGAAACAAAAAGTTTCACAGCTGGCATCAAAGCAAGTCACCTTGTCTTATTCTAGCCAAGAAGTCTTGTGATATTTTATAGAGGGTTTGCAGAATTTTTCAAGTATCTACACTGGCACTGAATATACATAAAATGAGAACATATGTCTAGAATTACAGTAAACTCTCATTAATATGGCAAATATGGGGCTGGGATACTGCCGGATTACTAAAAATGCTGAATTACTGGAAGATCCACTAAAAACAATGTACATTGAACAATATTTATCTGTATTGCCCAATGAAAACATTGGAAAATAGTCCTGTACTGTACTTGAAATAATAAAACGAGAATGAATGTAGGTTACTGATCTGCACTTTACAATAAAAGGTTACCTTATCTTAAACGGGAAAAAATTAATATTAATTGCAACAAAATTGTGCAATTGTACTTCAGTAACAGTCACTGTACATAACTACTGCAACAACGTATGGCTCGATATGGTATTTAGTTATTTTTGAAGTTTGTTCAGGTAAAGGTTGAGCTTTAAGTAATTTTCTTTATAAACCTATAGATGATCTATCGTATTCTATGGTCCTATTAACGGACCAATATAGAAAAGTTTTAAGTCCTAGTGATTTTATTGAAACAGACAAATTTTGACCTATCTAACTCAAATTTAATAGATTTTTTCTAGGTTCTAGAATATTAACTATTGCCTCTGTTTTTGTGTGAGTATATGCAAATTTCAGCTCAAAAAACTTCTCTACTAATCTTCAAGTACAGTCAGTTGATCTGAAGCTGTGGTTGTGGCAAACACTATGGTATGACATTATACTTCTAACTACAGCTGTCTTTTTTCTCCAAAGGTTTTACTTTTAAGGAATGTACTTATTTTCTTTGAAGACGAAGATTGAAGAGCTCTCTTCTGTCTATCACTGTTGATATGCCACTTTCGTCATTAATTAATGACAGCAGTGTTGGGAACTCACTGGCTAACGATAACACAACGGTGGCGACTGGCAGATAAAGTTATTAGCCTGACTGTTGCCTTAAACAATGAACACCTGAACCCTTCGCACAATTCCATACTAAGATGGCTTTTACCTGAAAGCGCCAAATCAATAAGTCTGTGCACACTAAAGAAAGAGGAATAGATGCTGAGCTACTTTATTGCTATGAAAGTTTATGTTCAAATTTTATGCAATATCTTATGTATAGGTCTATTGACAGCCTATATGCTCTAAATGGGTCATAATGGAATCCCCCAAAAAAACTTATAGACCCTTCAAAGCATGACCATACCACCGAAAGCGGAACAGATGGTTACCAAACTCTGTTAGAGAAGCAGTCGTGATTTACACACAATTAATTTGTGCGCTGTATTTTAAAATGAATTTACAGGACAAATTATAGTACGGCTGATATATTTCATAACTCATCTACATCAAATTTTGTATCGAGTAATTAAAGCATACAATATAGTCTGTTAGTTGAGGGGGGATACTATTTGAATTAATTGAGGTTGAGTCACCAGTTGTCTCTCACTGTGTGTCTGCTATGATCTATCAGTTGGTACTACAGGCGATTTAGCCGGTGTCACTCTTTGTTTGAGCAACTTCTTAACTCTGTGACTAATCTTTACGTAGCAGTAGCTTACATATTGTTTGGCTGAGTAATATTTACACATTAGTTCATGTTAATGCCTGATATCAATCTAATATTACAGGAAGAGGTGCAAATGTGGAAACCATGTTTTAATTTTTTCCATATAAATTTTACTTACCACTGTAATTACTCCAAATCCTGGGAAAAACTTTACAGATATGTTATCAACAATAATACTTTTTATTTTTTTGCAAAAGTTACGTTTATATATAAATAAAAATTTTGTACTTAAAAATTACACTTTGCTGGTAATGTGGAAACAGTGCTGGTAATGTAGAAACAGGGTGTTTCTGGTTAATAATGGGACAAAAAACAAAGATGAGATCATTATTTTATTAGCATTGTAAACATAAAAAAGGTACTAGTTAAAAGTTACTTGTATAAGTCTCTGCCAAAGTCTATTGAAGTTTATTTGCAAAAATCACACACATAATTATCGTTTTCACAGCCAGCACATAATGTGTGTCACCAACATTCACATAAAATGCATTTAATCCACAATTCCTCTCGTACATCCTTTGAAAACTCCTCCCCACAGAAAATGCATGTTGTATCGTCGTCTTGAGATGGTAATTCAGTAACAATTGTCTCCATTATAGAGTCCCCAGACGATATGGATGCGATGTCTGATTCTTCATTTGTAGGAAGTTCCAGTTTTCTTTTGACGCTAGGGTTGGGGGGTTTCTTCGGTTCTTTTTTCTGTTGTGGAGGTTTTTTCTTTTGGTTCTACAAAGATTCTATCAACGAAGCTTTATAGGGCGAGCTCGTAATAACAGCAGCAGCTGCTAGTTTCCTTCCTCTATTGGAGGTTTTTCGCTTTGGAGCAGGTAGTGGCATTATATCCCGAGGTGAAACAGAGGTATCAGGTCTTGAAGGGCCAGCTTCCAGTAAATATATCCTAGACCTATCACGGTCGTCTTGTTTTCTAGCAGGATGTAGACTATTAGGTCTAGGTGTAGTAGGTCTAGGTGCTGGCTTAGGTGCACATGAGGACGCACTAACTTCAACGGTGGAAGAAGTATGTGACTGATTCATGACTGGTTCATTTGGCGTGGGAGTTTCTGTTGGCGTGTGAGAATCTGATGGAAGAAAATCGACATCTTTAAATACTGTGCTGTCACATGGATATATTCCTGTCACTTTGAAACCTTTTGCAGCGATGGCTGTGGTTTGGCATTGTAGATATGACTTTCCAAATAGTTCAGCAATGTCATAGGGACCAACAGGCCGATTACTGTGTCGCAAAAACTGGCGCACATACTCACTATAATAGGTTTTCAATGGTCCCATAAAGGATTTGTCCAATGGTTGGGTTTTGTGGGATGTGTGTGTCGGAGTACTGGCGATAGTTACATGATTTGTACGAGCCAGTTCAATTACATCAAGATTTCTTGTATGAGTGTTGTGTCCATCGAGTATTAACATAACAGGGGACTCCTTACATGGGCGAGTCTTTTCGATGAAATGGTTAAACCATTCTGTAAACAGTTCTGTTTGTATCCATCCTGAAGGGTGGCATCTGCCGAGTGACCCTGGTGGTGCCCCTCTCATAAGAGCATCTGACATGTTTTTCCTTGGGAAAATCATCATAGGGGGTACAAAATTTCCGCCTGCGCTCATACAACAAATTACAAAGGAACCTCGTTCTGCTGATGTTATGGCGCCGACTTGTCTTTTCAAACCTTTCAAACCAACAACATGTGGAATTTTACTTTGGACAACTGTTAGCCTGGTCTCATCAACATTATAAACCCGGTCACTTGGCTAAGAATGTTTATCATACTCTGCTTTTAACAACTTAAAAAACCTTTCAATCGCATCCCTATTGAATCCATTCGCTCTAGAAAAGGAGGTTCCAATTGGTTTGTGTAATGTGAGCTTCTTCTTGTGACGTCTTAAAAATAGATCAAACCAAGCTCTCCCTGCAGTATCTTTTGTGAATGGGTGTGGAATATTGTTTCGAATAGCCAGCTAGTAAGCCAAACGTTTCACATCTTCCCTTCTTAAACCATAGAACCGGCCATCCATTTCAATTAAGTGTTTAACCAGCTCTGATTCAATATCAGCAGGTAAAACAGACCTCCGTCCAACTTTCAGTTTTACACACTCTTCTGGTGTTTTGTCACTATTTACAAATCTTTGCAAAGAGGTCTGTGGAACATTGTACTGCTTCACAGCCTTTCGTAACCCCATCTTCTTTTCTCTAACAGCAACAATTGCTTGCATCATGGATTTATCATCCCAATTTTTCAATTTGCCCTTGGGCTTGAGTCCAATTGTCTTCCTCGGCATCTGAAACACGAGCAATGGAAATGTAGTACACACAACAAAAGGTGAGAGAAATGTGGAAACGTTTCCACATTGCCCTCAGTGTTGTGTTTCCACATTACCAGCATCGCCATATTGGACTACAAAGTTGAATAGACGCTACATTTTCAAACTAAACATTCCCTAATTGCACACGATTATAGCTTAATTATTGCTTAACAGTAAAATAATAAGAACTACGAGAAAGGTTGATAAACGAGATTTCAAAACTTACCTAAAAAACTTTTGAAAACTGGATAAACGTTTAACACTGTCTTTACTGACAAACAACCACTCAATGACTACCAGCGCTCCTAGAGGCTTTATAATGCAACAGAGCAAGACGTTTATGTGTTCGCTTGAGTCTGTTCATCAATTATTATTATTTTTTTTAAATAGAAAATATTAAATTAATAAAAGAATTAAACAAAGGATTAAATATGAATATATGTGAAACATTGGAAATTTATAAACATAAAGTTAAAGACAGATTAATTGATGAACAGATTCAAGTGAGATCAAGACACCAAACTATTTATAAGGTCATTGATGTTATAGAGAAAATTACATAAAGTGCAATACTTTTAAACATATGGTCGTTTGTAGTACATATGATTTAATTTTTGTAAAAATATTTTATTACATAATTATTTTTCTTGAAGATGCTGGTACTATTTTATCGGCGAAAAGCTTTGAATAATATAAGTTATGTATTAAAAGTATTCTTGTTTTTAAAATATTTTAAATTTATCAACTATATTACAAGAAAACATATCTTGGATGACAGACTTATTAACAAGGGTCCTCGTTTAGTCTCAACAATAACGCTATCATTACTAAAAAATCTATAAAAAACAATGTAAAACGTAAAACAACGAAGCGATGTAGTTCAGTACGCACGTCACGTCAATCTACCACCAGTACACCTAATTGAGGATTTGCACCTATTGTTTGTAGGGAGTTACAGTGCACTTATCCACCCCTCCTGAAAACCTTTCTCGTTTCCCAGTTTGAAAACTCCTTATGTAAAGGATTAACATAAGCACTTCAAAACCGGCTAGTTCAAATGAAACTTGAGTTGATAATTGAAGCAATTCAAAGAGCTGTTTGTACAACCGAAGAGACAAAGTCAGAGAAAACAAAGAAAGTGTTCAATTTCTGTTAATAGGCCTTTTTATTTTCCTAAGTGTAAATTACAAAAGATTAAATTTTGCTTTTTAATAATTAATTTAAAAATCACACCAAACGACCAAACGATTAATATTTTAATAACAATTTTGCTTAGAACTATTTTAAATCAACCTCTTTATACATTTAAATTTTTTTCAAGAAATCTTTTAAACTACATTTTAATAGATGCACATATTAATCTCCGTTGTCAAATATACAAAAAATATGTAAAGATTAATATAAATTTTGTTATACTAAAATATTTAAGAGATCTACTATCAAAGTGCAGGGCCTTTGGGCAAAACAACATTAAAAAGAGTGGAAGTTACAAATGATTACTTGTGATTAAAAATAATAATAGAGTAATTAGTTTAAGTTTTGTGTCGCTGAAGACATGCAAGTTTTAATGTCTGCTTTAGAAACGTAGCAAAAACTACGTTACTGAATAGATAAAGGCTTACAAATGTGTGATGTTTACAAGTAAGAAATGAAAATGTGACAATCTTACTTCATTAATATCAGGTATTCAGCGAGGCTGCTACAGTACGTATTGGCCAGTAGACATAGTATTTTTCTTGGCTGTCGTAAACGTGTAAAAGTAAAAAAAGTTGAGTAAATAAAAAGTCCTCAGTGATTTGTTATTTCAGAATAATAAATCTAAATATACAATGTTATTTTCTTGTTAACTGCCTGTTCGTTGCGTCGACGGAAGCCCAAGGTTTAAGTCACTTAAAGTTTGTGACAAATCCGATTGTATAAACACGAGATTTAATATTCAATATCTGAAGGATAATTCAAAATTCAAGAACAAAATATTTTTGTATGGGAAAAAGCCTACAGTTTTTCTTCAATTAATCGCCTTAGAAAAACTAAATTTAGAACAAAACCTTCATAAAATACCCAAATATTACGTATGTAAATTCATACATTTATCACTGTGAAGAAGAAGATTACAGTTTCGGATAAGTAAAATTTAACGTAATTCTGCGTAAATACAACCCCAGTTTAAAGTTTAAACAATTTTAAGAATTATATTCCGATTCGATAACAAGTTGAGCGGTTAAGATTCGTGTCATCCTTATAGCCTATCATTCTCAAAACGTGTGCGTTGTTGACATGCCTGTTATATTTTTATTGTAATTTCACTAACATATTCGACGCCCGTCATGTTGTATCAAATAAAACTGGCCTTCAATAAACCAAAATAAAATGAATCTGTTATTCAATAGAATAAACACGTAGTATACCTAACTGAAGATGTCTAGCCCTTACTCTCATGAGTTTTATTAGTTTTTTTTTCAGTCTCCGCTGGGATCCAGCCCACCCGCATTCAGTCAAAACTAGTTTTTTCATCTCTGGTGTCTACCTCCGACTTCGTCTTTGTGTTAGCCGATAGAAATCAACTCGACTGTTAGTACCGCGGCAATATATAGATAAAAGCCTTTCATAAAACAATACCAGTTGGTTTGAACTTTTTAATAAATTCTAAGTGCGACGCCAACATACTAAAAACCTTGCCACAGGTTCGTTACACAGAAGATTTCTCCTTTATAAACTCATTTATTAAAAATCTGTAAAAACAGTAGAGTTGTTGTCGCGGGAAATGGAAAAAATTGAAATGTGAATTCGAAATTTGGTAAAAATTGATTATTATACTTTCCTTTATAGAAAGAGTAAAAATAGCTACCATAAATTATAGGCCTAAGGGAAGAATTGTTTTGTTCAAAAGGGAATTGTACTTTTAGTTAAAATAGTAGTATAAGGTATAAAAATTAAAATGAAAATTCGAAGGCCGGTATAAAGTTATTATATTTTCTTTAGTCTGAGAAGGAAAAATAACTACCATAATTTATAAGTGAAGAATTATTTTGATTACAAAGGAACTACTTAAGTAAAAGAAAGATTTTAGAAAAAAATACAAGAAGTGAAATAGTAATTAGAACGTCGGTACAAATCTGTAATTATACTTTCATCGTGGAAGGAGAAGAAATAATTGACATAGTAATTATCATTTAATAAGTACCATAAATTATAAGAGCAGAATTATTATTATTCTATTCCCTCTGCAACTTGATTTGTTAGTAGGGATGGGCCGATTCCTAAAATTTTCGATTCCGATTCTAAAATTTTCCTTTCGATTCTCGATTCTTTACTCGATTCTCGATTCTCGATTCCTTCAAGTTATATTAGCTTATATGCTAGTTCTCTAATAATTAATTTAGTTAACATCTTGGTCATATGGCAAAATCTTTTAAAAGTTCCGTTTTAATGTAATAGGCTACACAAAACCTTCAACCGTGAGAGTGATATCTGTCTATAATATAATTTATTAAGGTTAAGTTTCGGAGGAATAATACAGTGTTTCTGTTATCCGTCTATTCGCTCAACCGTCATGGCCACGGTTCCGACGGTGACGGTTAATCGAGTTTTTACTGTACTTTTTTGTGTTTTGTTCTGACATCTATAAATCAGTGGCAGTAAGACACGTGGGTGAGAGAGAGAGAGCAAAAGAGAGTATCGAACCCACTCTAGTGAGAGAGAGAGACGAGCGATGTCAAACGACCAGAAATGGTTACGATCTTGATTGCTGTTGCTTCATAAATAATAATATTTTCGTTTACTTTAATCATTTAATTCATTCAAATCAACTAATACATAAATAAGAAATAGTTGGTAATTAATTATTTTTCCACACAAATATAATAAATTTTGTTTGGTAATAAATTACTCCACACGCATATTTTAATAGTTAACAAAATAGGAATCGGAATCGACACTTTTATGAATGAAGAATCGAGTATCGACGATTCCTCGATACCACCTAGAATCGACGATTCCTGGAATCGAGAATCGGAATCGGCCCATCCCTATTTGTTAGTGTACACTAAAATACTGTAACATATTTTGATATACCACACTTGTCTATAGTGGCACTCACTTTCTTTGAACCAGGGGATCTTTAGGCCCTTTCCAATTTAATCTACCCTTTTTTACCCTTCTTCTTACGAGGTGATATATGACCGGTGGATACCTCTTTAAGGCAGAGAGTATGTCTTCAGGTACGCAACACAGTCACATGATCCCATTATCCATTACCAGTGGACTTTATGCCTCTACCTTAACTCTACCTGTACGAGTATTCCTGTCTTGTCTTACCTAGATAACAGTAGATCATAATGGCCGATTGTCTTAAAACTTTAAAAACTCCCAGGAAACATAGAATGGTTGCATGATAAGACGACCTGCAAAGGTGTGAACTGAAGATGTGCGTGACAAAACCAACACCGAGGGTCTACAGAGTTAAGTATAGATCCCAAGAATTATGGTCCTGAATATCATCTTATGAGTTTCATATTGAGGGCGTTATACCTGAGGATCACCTAGAGGGCCGTAATCCTGAATATCATCTTGAGAGCGGTAATCCTGAATATCAACTAGAAGGCGGTAATCTGGGTATCATGTTGAGAGCGTTGATCTTGAGTATCATCTTGAGAGTGTTAATCCTGAATATTATATAGAAGGCGGTAATCCTGAATATCCTCTAGAAGGCGTTAATCGTGAGTATCGAATTGAAAAGGTTAATCGTGAATATTATATAGAAGGCGGTAATCCTGAATATCCTCTAGAAGGCGTTAATCTGGGTATCATGTTGAGAGCGTTGATCTTGAGTATCATCTTGAGAGTGTTAATCCTGAATATTATATAGAAGGCGGTAATCCTGAATATCAACTAGAAGGCGGTAATCTGGGTATCATGTTGAGAGCGTTGATCTTGAGTATCATCTTGAGAGTGTTAATCCTGAATATTATATAGAAGGCGGTAATCCTGAATATCCTCTAGAAGGCGTTAATCGTGAGTATCAACTTGAAAGGGTTAATCCTGAATATCAACTAGAAGGCGGTAATCTGGGTATCATGTTGAGAGCGTTGATCTTGAGTATCATCTTGAGAGTGTTAATCCTGAATATTATATAGAAGGCGGTAATCCTGAATATCAACTAGAAGGCGGTAATCTGGGTATCATGTTGAGAGCGTTGATCTTGAGTATCATCTTGAGAGTGTTAATCCTGAATATTATATAGAAGGCGGTAATCCTGAATATCAACTAGAAGGCGGTAATCCTGAATATCATCTTGGGAGCGGTAATCCTGAATATCAACTAGAAGGCGGTAATCTGGGTATCATGTTGAGAGCGTTAATCTTGAGTATCATCTGGAGAGTGTTAATCCTGAATATTATATAGAAGGCGGTAATCCTGAATATCCTCTAGAAGGCGTTAATCGTGAGTATCAAATTGAAAGGGTTAATCCTGAATAACACTTAGAAGGTGTTAATCGCGAATACCATCTTGTGGGCGTAATCCTGAATGTCATTTTGAGTGCCTTAATCCTGTTTGTCATCTTAAATGCGTTAATCCTGATTTTCATCTTCACAGCATTAATCCTGGATATCATCTTCCAAACATGAGAGTGTAGGAACTCTCGACTGAGTACCATCTAGAAGTCGTTAATCCCTAGTATCACCTTGAGGGCGATAATCTTGATTACCATCTTGAAGGCGTTAATCCCAAGTATCATCTTCAGAGCATTAATCCTGGATATCATCTTCCAAAGTTGAGAGTAAAGGAACTCGAAATTTCAACCAAGTTCGAAAGTTTACATCTTATAACCTAAGCAAGAATCCCATTGCAACTTTATAAAAATGTATAACATTATAATAAAATTCATTTAAAGTTTTTCGTGCTTAGTATTTATTTATTAGCTTATATAGAATAGTGTATATTGTATTTAGGATCTATGTATTTTACACTCTGCTCGTATAGGTTTAAATTTTATAGTGAAATAAAAAATACGAATTTTTTAAATTCATTTAACAATTATAATTTCGCAATTATAATTTATAAATTTAAAGAGTTAGTTAAGGAAATTGTAATAATAGCTTTAATATTAGATGTAGTAGGATATTAAATAGAAAGAATAATAAAAAATAAGTATAGGGCTTATTATTTTAATTTTCATTTGCAATACAGCAATGTCTATAGTGTGGCATAAATAAGCATCTGAAGGGGTCGTTAATAGAAACAAGAGGTGAACTGAATTGAAAATGATATCTAAATCTCACATATATAATAGGTAAGAAATTATCGTTTAAAGTTACTAAGATAAGTTAATTTTTATAATTTCAATAAAAATTCTCCGATATGTTTTCTTTAATCTTAGTTACGTTAGATGAATAAGTTTCATTTATGAATTGGTATAAAAATAAGACAAGAAAGATTTGTCTATAAAAAGTTCTTAGAATAAATACATATTTGAAAAATCCATTTTTAAGAATGTAAACGTATATAAATCTCGAATTTGAAAGTTCTAAGCAAATCCTGTAATGTTCTTTATTTTGTTGAATGAATAAAATAAATATAGAAAATATAAATTTCTTACTTAGTAGTACACAAATCTATTCAAAATAGACAACAGTTATTATTATTTACAGAATGGCAATAATTTTCCTTCATCAGAAAAGGGTTTTCTTTGGGTCTTAGTAAAAAATGCCGAATTATACCATCGGATTCTAAAACGTTTCACATAAAAAATCAAGTGCATTGTGTAGAGACTGAATCAATTGAAAGGAACGGGGATGTCTAACACTTAACAGATATGTACTAATTTACATTACAATCGACTGACACAGAAGTGAAATGAAAGATGGGGTATAAAAAACGCATTAATTCTTGAATAGTCCCACGGTGCTGGGGCGTGTAAGACTCAAGAGTTAGTCAAAAGAAATCAAATAGAACAGATGTAAATAGAAGCGATCTTAGTCTTGACCCTGTTAGGGCTTCTCGGGTTCTCTACTCTGCAAAGTGAAATCCCCTGAGGGATTATTAGATATTCTTTCTATATGAAATGGAAGTCTTTTTTTTTCGATATTTAGTGCAGAAATTGTTACAATATTTTGTTCACGGAGTGATCTATTTGAAAACTAAAACTGTCCCACAAACAAAATTATTAGCTACATCCATAAAGTAGCAAGATAGTGTCAATACAAAATCTAGAGGTGTTAGAATTTTTTCAGAAAATATGTAAGTTTTTTTTGCCTAATAACAAAAATAAATAAATAACCTCCAACAGAGTTTTTAACAATCTGTTGTACTTTACTTGTGATTTCGTTTTCCCACAGATGATGTTTTGGTTCTGTTTTTATTTGGGTACACTTCTTTATTTTGCGGTTTTCCCTTATCCTTTGATCTTTTCATAACTAAGTAAGTCTTTTTATCCTGTTAATTCTTGTTCCTCATTTTATTTGTGCTCCTCGGTATCCTAATTTTTCTGTTTTAAATCTAAAGACGTCTTGTTCCTTACAAGGTTTAAAGTTTTACTTTTATTATAAAGTACGTTTAAGGCGTGACGTTAGGAGCTGCTGGCTTGAAAGATTCACCAAATGATGTGGACAACAATCGACGGGTCTTTTTAAAGAAAATTATTCAAGTAATAACAGCGTATAGCGTAATACGAATCCTAAATAAAGAATTCGTCTAACGAAACTAATGTTAGGCATTTCATTGTAATAAAAAGTTTAAAAAATAGATTTTTCATACAAGCATAGATGTACAATAATCTTAAGAGTTATAATTTCCCTACAACGTTTAACCCAAAATAATTAAATATATTGACTAAATCTTGTTATTTTGCAAATTATCATCTGTAACTTTAAACTGCTAAAAACTGTCGATAACATTTTAAATTCTGCGTATTTTAACAAAATGTAAGATTCTGGGTTTAATCATAAAATCAGTAACAATTAAAATCGCCTGTTTAAGAATTACATTTCAGTGTTTTTAGTATGAGTTAAGAATTTTCTCTAATAAAAGTAAAATAGTAAGTGTTAAATTATGTAAATATGGAGACTTATGGAGTGGTTGTAATAGCAATAAAACTTATTTTTACAGTTATTATTATAAATAAACATGGGCATCGTTTATATAATTAAATATCCACATTCCTTAAATATGTACAGCCATGCAGATTTAACGTTAGCCCTACTGGCATGGGGGAAAATTAATAAAGTGTAGGGTACGTGTGTATAGGCGTGTATGGTTTGTTTGAATTTTCTCTACCAATTTTTATTCACTATCACCACTTGATAACGAAGCACATATCCCAAGGCCAGGGCTCATGCTAGATCTTCCCTGCTGTAGATGAAGTGTAAAACTTTTTATTTTAGAATTTTAAAGCTTAATATATTTAGTTTATAGGATGCAACTATCTATTGCTGGAAAGTACTTGAAATAAAGAATTAGTTCAAATTATAGGTATATTTTAAGTTGTAAAAATTGAAAACAATCTTGCATTTGATAAGTTACAAATTGGGAGAATAGGTTTTTAAAGCTTTGATATTGTAATAAACAAAATTGTGATCAACAACGCAGGATGATTGGTTAGAACTTGTCATTGTTCCATTTATTGACCAAGAACTAGCTTGTGTAATTTAAAAACTACAAAAATGACTCCTCTAAACTGACGAATGCTATTATGGTAGCAGCCATAGTTAATTTTAAGGGTAATTAATTACCCTTATACTAATTTTAAGGGTAAATGGACAACATTACCAAAAAGTTGCTAGTTATGTATGGAAAATACATTTAATAATTAAACTAATTTAAAAAATACTTAACTAAGTGAATACTTAAATACTTACTTGCGGACGCGTTTCAAAACATTCGTTCCTTTTACGAAGCTAACCCTCCCCTTGAGTAAAGGGTTAGCTTCGTAAAAGGAACGAATGTTTTGAAACGCGTCAGCAAGTAAGCAATTACGTATTCACTTAGTTAAGTATTTTTAAAATTAGTTTAATCAGTGAATTTAAGATGATTACATCAAGCAACTTTATTTAATAATTGTTTAAAAGACTTTAACTTAAATAAAGATTTATATTAATATAGGCCTACTTTTTACTACATTTTAATCTAAATATTTCATTTAATAAATATTTTAAACACGTATGTATTGGATTGAAAGGATGGCATTTTAGAAAAGGTGGCGGAAAACGTAATGGAGGGCACACCCATTAGTAATATGCTACACACACCATTGACAATGGACCTCGAAATTTAAATGATTTCATCTGCTTTGGTCTTTCCCCGTATCGATTGGGTTGTGCGTCGTTAATATCTTTTGGCTGATCATTTCCACTTCAATAAACCGAATTACCTTGGTCTTGTTATCAAAGATCCTGTTGCCACTCAAGCGTACCATGCTGGTCCGTGAACGTATCCTGTGTTTGCAGGACCTTGATCGGTCCCAGATGTGGGTATTTCGCCTTCTTTGACTTCTTGTTTTGAATAATATCTTAACGTTAATTTCGAAGCATTGGGCTAAATATAGCCCTTCTGACCGGTCCAACTAACCAGGTTACTGCAAATGTGAGTGTAATCATAAAATGTGCTAACTTTATATTTGTCTAACTCAAGTTAAGATAATAATTGCCTACAAATATTTGAAATGAAAACGTCTCTAGGCGAGTCTGACACCTTTTGGAATGGGGAAAACGTATCCAATATGAACTAAGATTTGCCTGAGTATGCACAGATTGCCTCTAAATTTCCCAAAGTGAAAAAAGGCTTTCATAATTAGCTTTCATTTAGAGGGCCAATAACTGATTTTGTCTTCACTTAGATGTTGCTTGGAGGTTATGTTTAAATAATTTCCAAAAACAGATTCAGAAATATCGTAAATTTGATTAAATTAATTGGCAATGTATGACTTCATATAGAAACTGTTACTAGTAGACCAAGTTACTTTATGTATTGTTCATTAATAATTTAAAATGTTATTTATATTATTTATTAGTTAATGAAACCATCAGTTTATATTTCAATAAATTTTATAAAAACTATAATGGTAATGAATATTGGAAATCGTTTAATATAGTAACAATAAACGATATATTTAGAGCCACTAATTTTAAGGAACAAGGACAGTTTAATGAACTTTAATTTTGTAAAAACTTACTGAGACAGAACGTACTCGAACGCTCTGTAGCGATCTTTATCAGTGTTTTCTACTTGGAGTTGTTAGGTTAAGTGGTGACGGTTTTAAAGGTAGGTTTTTGATAGTATCAAAGAGTATCTATGTATTGTATCGCGTATTCAACACATTAGAACAATATGATATTTACAAACACACAAAAACAAAAAATATAAACATACTAAACGAACAAACCCAATACAAATCACGCATACTCTGATACTATCGAAAACTTGCCTTTAAAACCGTCACCGCTTAACCTAAAAACCACTCCAAGCAGAAAATTTAGACTTTTATGAAGATCGCTACGAAGTTTAACCCTACGGTTTGGATCCCAATCACAGTTTATTGTACGTTTTGTATAAAATGCAAGTTTTAAGATAATGAGTCAGACCAGGTTAGTTGTAAGGACGAGGTAGGGCGAGGTAAAATTGAAACTAAGCACTTGTTATTGAAGTATGTAGGTAAATAAATTTACCATTATTGAAGTTCTTTCTCAGAATATTAAGGCACTACCTTTTATGAAAGTTTTTAGTGAACATTATCTAGTGACAATGGGGAAATTAGTAATTCCACAAATGTTTTTGGAAACGAATATTAAACAAAAGTGTATATATATATATATATATATATATATATATATTAAAGAAAAGTTTAATTTATATATTATTCAAAACTTTTCGCTAATAACTATTAACATCTTCAGGAAAAACAAAGATATAATAGGTTTTTCCTGAGGGTGTTACTTCTTATTTTAATTCATATTCATTAACTATGACAAGAAAACGAATCACACACACACACACACACACACACACACACACACACACACACACACACACACACACACACACACACACACACACACACACACACACACACACACACACACACACACACACACACACACACACACACACACACACACACACACACACACACACACACACACACACACACACACACACACACACACACACACACACACACACACACACACACACACACACACACACACACACACACACACACACACACACACACACACAGATATATATATATATATATATATATATATATACAGTATATGTATGTATGTATGTATGTATATATATATATACATACATATATACATATACTGTATATATATATATATATATATATATATATATATATATATATATATACATACATATATACATATACTGTATATATATATATATATATATATATATATATATATATATATATATATATAGGCCTATATATACAGTATACACACACACACACACACACACACACACACACACACACACACACACACACACACACACACACACAGTGTGTGTGTGTGTGTGTGTGTGTGTGTGTGTGTGTGTATGTGTGTGTGTGTGTGTGTGTGTGTGTGTGTGTGTGTGTGTGTGTGTGTGTGTGTGTGTGTGTGTGTGTGTGTGTGTGTGTGTGTGTGTGTGTCTGTGTATGTGTGTCTCTCTGTGTGTGTGTGTGTGTGCGTGTGCGTGTGCGTGTGGGTGCGTGTGCGTGTGCGAGTGGGTGCGTGCGTGCGTGCTCGCGCGCGCGCGCGCGTGTGTGTGTGTATAAATATAAAATGTAATACCTTACTTATCAAAACTAGCAATTTTATTTCTGTAATTAATAATGACTTTAAGTTAACATTAATTAATAGGTTAACAACATTAATAGGTTAATTAGGTTAACAACATTAATTAACAAATACGGTATTACGAATTTTAATAGAATAAAGATATTTTGAAAAAGAAAAAACCTGTTTAACAATAAGTGATAATTGTAGGAAGTATAAAGTTTTTCAAATTTAAGAATTGTTCTGTGTTGTTTAGAAACGTTCTTCTTCTTCTAAAAGTAGAAACTCAATATTGTACTATACGTTTGTAAACGCTATCTAATCATTGCAAATATGTTTAACTTTTTTGTCACTATTTATTTCAAGGTAAAGCCCTTACAAGATGAGATTCAAGTCTAAATCTATTCAGCAATAAATACGTCCGCTAAAGAGCTTTACAACGCGAGTACGGTAACCGTTACAGGATCTGATTGGATGTAGCTTCGAGCATTCAAAACAGCGATAAGCTGGCTGTTCGTCACTCCCACACCACAATAAAACTGTTGCATACGCGCCTTTACCACTTGATTAATGAATGAAAATGTAAATATCAAGATCCTTAAAATTATTGTTAATTAACATGACGAAATTGTTCTACTTGAAAGAATAGCCGCCAGGTGTCAGGTGCGCGGTGTGCGGTCGGGTTTGAATCGTGCCGAGCCAGTCTGTGCTTGTATGCGCGGGATCTAACCTGGTGCGAGAGTGTGAGCTTGTGTTTTGATTTCTCGTCTCACGTGCAGAGCTAATGGCTGTTTTCGTAGTGATTTTTCCGGCAATTCAATCAACACGGAAACTTAATAAAGGTAATGCTTGCATTCACTACAAACTCAATTTCATGTTTAATTTATTCGAAAGTTGAAATCGAAGTTAATATTTAAGGTAATGTATTTCAACTCTCAATGTATTTTCAAACAACAGTTTTCGGTTGTAATAATATTTTGTGTGTTTCTGAGAAAGTTATAGTATTTAAAAGTAACTGTTAAAGTGTTATAAATTTTAATATTTGAAGCTGAAATAAAATCAACTCAAAATAAAAAATGTAGCATATAATATTTAAAAAAGAGGAGACTGAAACAAGGAAGGAAATTTTCTGTATTTCAAATGTTTTTTACTGTTTTAAAAAATTGAGAACACAGCACCAATTAAAATTTTGACTGAAATTATTTATTGTAAATTTCGTTTTAAAACGCTTTCTTGTTAATTTCATTTCTGGGGAGCAATAAAAGAGGTTTTTGGAATTATGAAGGGCTTTTAGTGATATGACTGTAAGTTACATCGTAAGTTATTTCAAAAGCCGATTGAAATCGGTTTCCCGCGACTTAAACCTTAATTTATAGTTACAGTAAAGGAAGTACATATTCCTTTGAATTTGGGATCTGACCTTATGGGGAGATTGAGCTAATTCATATCTTTAAGGCAACATTTTGGAAATTCCATTCTAACGCTTAAAATTAGATACAAGTAGACAAAACAGGGGAATCAAATATCTTCTTAATTACAATGGATTAAAACACATCTACATGTACAGGGCAATGGTTGTGCACGAATCAGGTTTTGAACAAATAAGAGTTGAAAGCAAACTTTAAATTTTTATTTGCATAAACTAAATTTGTACAATGAAACATGGGGTATTTATTCCCCATTCTACGTAATCAGTTTTAGCAAAAAAAAAGTTATACCGGGTGATGCAGTAGCTTCTCATGTATACAAAAAAATTAAAAAAACTTCCGATAACGCATCAAAAATATAAAAAAGTTTAGAAAATAGCTTCCATCCCCCCCCCGCAACACCTATTTAAACGTTTTGGCTTTATTTTTAAGACGTAGTAACTCCCAAAGTCCCTCGATATGTAATTAAACTTGCTTTTGACTCCCAAAACATTATAAATTTTGATAAAAAAATTAAATTTAAGAAAGCACTATTAGCACCACATTTCACCCTGCACAAATACTTTATAGAATTATTAAACTCGCACACACATCTTAATTTGTTGCGATAGTAAGTCACAAAGTTACTACAAACGACGAAATAAACGCTTACAGATACTATTCCGTGCACAAAAGAGAAAATATTGCATTGAACATTTACAAACATTTTATTTCTAATTTTTGCTTAAAACCGATAGAACTTGAAGCAGTGTAAAAATGAAGTGTTCAAGTTGATACTCTTTCAAAATTTGTAACTTTTTGGGAGACAACAGTAAGTTTAATTATATTTCGAACCATTTTGCGAGTTACTACTTAAAAAAAAAAAACAAAGCCAAAACGTTGAACTTATAAAGTGGAGGGGGGAATTGTTATTTTCCAAAATTTGAAATTTTTGAGGCGTGAGCGTTTTATAATTCTTTTCGTATTCCTGATTTTGAAAATTCATCAAGAACGTCATTCTCTGTTGCAACAATTCTATGTTGTATACCAGGAGTCGGCTAACTAACTTAATATCTGTACAAGCTATAGTTAGCCCATTTAGGCGCCCTTCAGAAGATTTATTTCTGAAATTTGTGCTCAGCGCCTGCCGAAGCTCGTACATTTAAGTCTTTTACGGACATTATACAGGTATAACTATTATTATCTTCAAGTTTACTGTCAGCACTTTTTAATATTATCTATATCTTCAAGGTATAACTATTATTATCTTCAAGTTTACTGTCAGCACTTTTTAATATTATCTATATCTTCAAGGTATAATATTTTAACTTCCTCATGAAAATTTGATAATAATAGAAAATTCTTTACAAAACAAGTATATAAAATTTGTTTATCTTATAGAAAAAAATTCAAATCCTCCCGGGATTATTTATTTTGAGATATAATCACCAATACTCCATAAATATTGTTGAAATTGTACTGCAACTAATTATTACAACATATTTAACATACTCGAGAATCATATGATTTAGGGACACCTGTTGAATGTTTATTGATTCACTAACATGAAACACTTTTGAATACATAAGTGAGATAAAACTCTAAACATAAGAGTTATAAAAAATAAAACTTTGATGAAGTTTCTGTCTTACTCGTAACCACTTTCAAGGGGTTTTCTTTAACAGCTCCCCCCCCCCAGTCTGAAGAAGTGTACCAGTTACACACATTTAGGCTAAAACAAAAACTAACACTCTAAAGTCCACTAAAATCAATGACACGCAGTGTATAGCAAACTGGCCGAAAGGAAGGTTCCAGTTGCAAAGGAGTTCTAAAGGAATAGATATGCAGTCTTGTTATCGGTTGTTCATGCAGACATAGAAAACAAAACAAGAGATGGTTTCGTTGAGGTTATTACAATCACGCGTATTGAGTAGATATCAAGCAATATGGCACCAAATTGACGCTTGACATACTGATAGTTTAGGCCTATCGAATGCCTAAACATAAATAATTTTGTCATTACACCAACTGTTGTTCCAACCCTGTTTTATATTACCAAAATTATTTGAAAAAATAATCGATTATTTCTTAAATCTTTATCGAAAATATAAACTGTTATAAGTTACTACTTGCAAAAGTAACAAAAAGTTAATATTTATCGATATTTTTAAGGATTACCTTTTTAATCGTTAAAATTGATATAACTATTTCTAATTACGATATATATATATATATATATATATATATATATATATATATATATATATATATATATATATATATATACATATAAATTGTGTTTGCGATGATAACCAACTTTGGTTTTACGCCGGGAAAAAATATATATCGTAAATATATACACATCAGCTGATGAAGGTTTTGTAACAGCTGAGCAAATATTTCCTTCAATTACATATCTCTGTTCAATATTTGTAAGAAATTTTCAACAGCTATCAGTTTTCGATGACGATGACAAAGAACGAACTTAAGACTAATACATGAATTATGAATCTAGTTAATACTAAGATTGCATAACTAAAACCTAATCTTAGACGATCGTTATTCAATAATAACTGATTAAACTATGAAAATTAGCTAATCTCCCTCTACGAGTGATCAGTTTGAATATGATTTTATAATTGGGAACAGTTTTGTAAATCTCTCTCCTGTTTTAGTTCTACACAAATATATACAATACTATTATACAATTGATTTGTGTATATTAAATTACTAAAAAAGAAGATAGAATTATTTGTGGAACGATTATGAAATTAAGTGTTGTTTACTTGTAGATCGTAAATATTGAGCGCTGCGCTATCTAGGAGTGAATGTGTTAAACTGTTCTTAATGAGAAATTATATTTGATTAATTGATTAATAATGAATTTTTTAGTGAATTGAATGAGAAATAACTAAAGATTTTAAACTGTAAATAAAAATGCCTTTAATTGGACTTTAAAGGTAATTATTTATATTAAAAATTATGGTTATTTGTAAATAAAAAAGTTAACCTAAGTAGGTCAGTTTATAGTTGAAGTACTTCAATTCAACCGATGCTTTTCGACTGGGAGTCGTGGCGTGCTCCTGTAATCCAGCTACTTGGAGGTCGGGTGTTGTGGATGGTTTGAGGTCAGGGGTTCTGCTATTCAGTAACTTGCGTTGACTGGGTGTCCGCACTAAGCTCGCCATCAACATGGATACTCTGGAGGAGTCTGGAGTGTCCAGGTTGGCTAAGGAGGGGCGAACCGGGCCAGGGGGGAAACTCAGCAGCCAAAAGTCCCCGTGGTGAGCAGTAGTGGGATAGCGCCTGGGAGTGGGTGCTGAGTGGCAGCCTGACCAATAAAATCAGACCAACATCCTATTTTGTTTAAAAAAAGTTCTATATCCTTTTTTAAATTAGGATTAATTGACGAAAAACTTGTGACATTGATTTATCATAAATAATGTGTATTATAATATATAGACCTCTCTTCACCCAGATTGATCTCATTATTTTCTCCTGCCACACAATGTCGTGTGCGTGCACGCTCACACACGTGCGTGTGTGCATGATTGTGAATATATAAATGAGGCTACATTTGGTGACCTCTATAAACATTTCACGCAAGCCGAGTTTAAAGAAAAGCCGGGTGTACATGTTGGACTTCAGTTGTGTACGGAACCCGTTGCAGATGTTTACTTTATTGTAAAACCTACGTCTTGTAGGATCACGTAATCACCTCTAATGTCGAATTGTCTGTAACTTTAAGTACTTCTGACGGAAATAACCATTCTTAAATTGTACGGTAAAGGAAATTACGAAGAACATGTCTAATAAATTTGCTACATAATAGTGTGCACAACAGTATAGAGGCGGTCATTACTTCTCTAGCCGTTGCGGTTTTTAGATGTGCACCTACAAAACCACGTCCAATCAGCCTCATCTAATCTATGAGAAGAAATATATTGAATACACAAACTTGAACATATTGAAATATTATCTAAAATATTAAATTGTAAGATTGTGAGGTGTCCAATAGTTTTGCAATAACATAGTTCTAGTAATAATATAATATAAAAGTTATTATAATATCTTATATTTCTGCTAGGTACATTATAAATGCAACGGGTTTGTTATTTGTTTTTCATTTCTATAACTTGACAATGAAAGGTATGGGAGAAAAATGGCACACTCAAATTTAATATTATTTGGATAAAGTTGACAAAGTCTTAGCAAAATCCGATTTATTCTTTTCAACAAGAAACAAGTAATTTTAATAATAACAGTAATAACAAGTAATTACATAGTAATAACGTGCTTTTATTACCGTTCTGAAACATAACCTCTTTATTAGGTAATTCTTCACGAATTGCCTGACTATGCTACTACATTGTACCTTAGCTATATTGAAATATAACAATAAAATATAGCTATAATAAGATATGTTTGGCTAATTAAAGAATAAAAACAAGTAATATAGAAAGCTTTACTTTAAAGACAAAGTAAACAATACAATATCACGGTAACGTTTATTGTACTACACATAATCAAGTAATATAAAAAAATGTTTAAAGTCAATTCTTACTGAGGTCAACAAAGTAAATTATAATTTTAGTTACTTTTTATTTTATAATTACAAGTATAAATATGTATATACATATGGTAGATCGCAATACTAAGTAGCAAAATAGAAAGCCAATATTCTTTCAATTTTCCATTTCCCTCTCTATACAGTATATGGTGTTGGACTATTATTTTTGGTTGATAGTATTTATTCACTTTCTTTTTTTTCGTTTTTAATTTATGAAGCTGACGGTGGTCTATAATTTCTCATTCTATCCATCTCTTATAATACTTCATTATTGCAACGAACCTTTCTCTCATAATTTCATTTACATCTTTAAGTAATTGATTTCTAGCTATGGGAAAGTTGGATCAGAGCTAAAGTGCTGGATTTCAAACATATAGTCATTCAGTTCGAATCTGACCGAGACACCAACTTTTTAAAATTTAATTATTGAATAAATATTTGAAAAAAACTGTATTAACATCTATTGTCAAAGGTTAAAACAAATGTAGTGTATTTGAACTTGATTGGACAAATAAAAAGGTATTTTATTAACGATTGAAAATTTGTACAAGATGTATATAAGGAGAGTGTAAACTAATAGAAGGGGCTGAATAAAGGATTCTACGTAAAACTAAGTAATAGCCTCATTCAGTCTCCTCGTTCTTCTGACATACTCAAGCCTATATTGTGACTTATAAGCTTGGCGATAAACTGAATTACGTGTTTTTCTTACAACCTCATCTGTCCAAAGAGATAGTTTGTAGCTATATTGTACTACAGTAGTTCTCTGTAGCAATGCGGTACAATATAGTGGTCTGCGTTGTATATAAACCTATCTAGTATTGCGGGCAAAGTTTTAGGTTATGTCAAGCTCCAATATAAAGGAGTAGACCTGGAGAAGCAGGACATAACAAAATACTAAGGTGTATCCACCGATTAGAAAATGTCATGGAAAGCACATATTGACAGCTCGGCCGAGACAGCCATCAAGAGATGCCGTCTGCTTAAACGTCTGACAGCTACCCCCTGGGGAGCTACGCAGGATGTCCTAACTACCACATATAAGACATACTTAAGGCCCATCCTCGAGTATGGTAGTGAAGCCACCATAACAGCAAGCGCTTGTACCTCCGCTAAGCTAGACATCACCCAAAACATTGCGCTACGGGTATTCACAGGAGCTCCGAAATCGACACCAATCGCAGCAATGGAGGTTCAGGCGAACTTTAAACCAATACAATGCAATAGGGAGAAATCGGCTTTAAATATTTGGGAAAGGCAAACAAGAATACAGCCCCATAAATGGGAGAACTATAAGCGACCAGCGCCTCGTCTAAAAACTCAAATAACGCCATTGACTGTGGCTCACTCTGTTAGAGAAAAATAAAACATCGTGCTTGAAGGGGCCGAAACGTTCCCTCCTGGTTGGAGAAAGAGCAGCCTTCTCGTCAACTTCAGACTTACGCCTGAAAAACCACTCTACTCCAAAACATATGTCATCGGACATCGGATTGAGGATAGCTGCGCTAGAGACGATCAACGTTAAATATCCAGAACCAGTGAGGCTCTGCATATACAGTGATGGTTCATCAATGCCGGTAACAGGGAGCACTGGAGCTGGATATATCACTAAGGCTCTCTAAAGCGCCTCTCACGAATTATGACAGGGAGATCGCTGAAATACAAGAGACAGCAAAAAAGCTAGAAAACTTGGAATAGAACCAAAAACTGTATTTCTGTAGATTGCCAGGCTGCGATGATAGCACACTCAAACAGCAAGCAAACAGATTGCAAGTAAACAACTGCACGCCAATTGAGACTCTCCAACTTAATAGAAGGTGGCTGTACCTAACACCTGCAGTGGATCCCAAGCCATGTTAGCGAGGAAGGGAACGAAAAGGTCGATGTTCTCGCTAAACACGACCTGCTCTCCAGCAACCCCCTTGCGCTCAGTCCTGTTCTTCTGCAAAGGCAGCAATCAATGAAGCGGTAAACAACTGGACCAGAACACGCAACATAGGGAAGAATTATGCTAAGCTGATAGACTCTCCCATACCCCGAAACTTGCCTAGAGATGTAGCAGTAGCTGTGTGCAGAACCACCACTGGCCACGACTACTGGCAGCCCCTCTGCACCGCATCGGGTTAAGCGCAGATGGGGCCTGTACGCTGTGCCAACACCCCAGGATGGATGCAGCCCACCTACTCTAATGTCCGGCCCTAGCAGCCAACTCTGTGGACGAAGAAGAAGACAACTACAGGGAAATAGCTCGCCTCTACTGGTCAGTGCGCCGCCAAATGGCTAACCTGTCAAGGGTGGGCGTTGGCTAGTAAGTATGTTAAGTTAAGCACGATTTTCGTATAACTAAACATATTGCAACCGAACTCTTTGTAGTTATGTTGTAAATTAGCTGTTTTATTTTAGGTTTAAATATTAGTCTGTTTTAAAAGGAAAACATTACTTTATGCAGTTTATACAAGATATATTGTTAACAATTCTACAGATATTTTAATTTAACGAAAACAGTATCATAATCGTAAAAACACGTAGGCCTATTAGAATGAGTAATAACCAATTATATTTTCCAATTATAAATTATTCTCGGAAATGAAGCAGGTATATTAAGAGTAGTAGACTTAATTATTTAAACTAGAATGATTAGGTGAGGTTAAAATTACATACACACTAGTTTAGGTTATCTCTGTATATTGAGAAAGTTGATGTACAGTAAATGGGATTGTGTTACCAACATTCTCAGTTAAAAATGGTCCTTCAGGTAAGACACTTTTATAAATTTTATTCTTTTAAATAACAAAATATGTATGTATAAACATCTATCGTCACGCTAAAATACGAGTAGCAGTGTTCGTATTGACAACATTTTCAGGGTCTACTAATAATTGTGAAAAGTCTTCGGTGACAATACAAATTCTACATAATTTTTAACCAACATTAATTTACTTTGTTTAATTTCAAAAGATCCCAGAGGGTCAGTTTCCTAGATTACATTATTTCCAAGATTTGAGACAGTGAAGTTGGGTTTAAAATACTTACAAATATGTTTTTGGATTTACTGCACGTAATTCAAGTTAAAAATTTAAGAATCGCCTCTTCAGGGAATAATGTTGAACCAAATGCGTATATTTTTCCAATTTTTTCTATTAGTTCACACTCTACCTGTATATATCTTGTTCAAATTTTTAATCACTAATAAAAAACTTTTTATTCATCGACTCAAGTTTAAATACATTTTTAAAACTTGCAGTGGATGAAAATGGATTTTAATTAAGTTTTTTCAAATATGAATTCGCTAAATAAATTTAATGAATTAATTTTAGTTTTATATGGGAGAAAAACTTTTAGTAAAAGGGACAAGGTAAACGATATAAATAAATAAAACCTCTATACCACAAATAACTTTTTCATTTATTTAACACCTTATATAAATTTCGGTTGCACAGCAATCATCCTCAGAGGTAATTTACAAAACAAACGACGCCTCTTTTTGATCTTCTGTAGTTTGTTTTTTAAATTCCTTCTGGGGATGATTGCTGTGCTATCGAAATGTATATAAGGTGTTAAATAAATTAAAAAGTATTTGTAGTACAGAGGTTATTTTAAATTAAACACTACACCACAGTTCAGTTCTGTAGTTATATTGTATCCAATATAGTTGTTTCGTCCCATTTGGCTTAAAATAAGTGATAACATATGATTTCATAAAACAGCTGATTTTATGTTATAGGTTATGTAGTAGAACAGCTGTTTCAACAGATAGGTTATGCTTCTTTATTTATATTAATTATTTAGCATAATCATTAAATATTATTAATTATTTAATAAAAAGTAGCTAAAATAAAAATTTTCTACGTTGATTTAAGTAAAAATTGACTTTTAAAATTGTTTTGTTTATATTACTAGTTTAAATTTCAATTAAAAAATGGTTCTTTGAGTTTTTGGGAAAACAAACGAAAATTTAACTACTTTTTTTAAAGCGTATTTGTGAGCTATAAAATAACGAGCAAACGAGCCTATAACTATATTATCTGTGTGGATTATTATCACTACAGACCAAGACAATAAAACGCGACCTTTAAGAGAAACTTAATTTGTTTCAGTAAACTTTAAGAGCCTTACACTACCTGTTCAGCCAAATCACTGAGTTAACATAACGTAGAAAGTGCGTTACAAATTTAAGGTGTTAGGCGGCTATTGTAAGAGAAGGCGGTAGGCATAGATGAAGCAAAGCGAGTCAAGGCTGGTGACCTAGTGCCCGTACAAAGGGAAAGGTTTTACCGATAGTTTATGCACAGCATTAACTTCTTCCAACCCTACGTCATCTGCAACTACAGTCACAGATGAAATTTATATATTTTGACCTGGTTTGTCGCCATTAAGCAAGAGCCGTAATTGTGAAATGTTTTATCCCTGAATGCATTACTTACTAAATAAGATATTTTAGGCGTAAGGCAAACCAGCATAACAGGAGAATAGACAGAATGACAAATGTAGATAATAGATTAACGAAAAAGAATTATTTAACGAATTCAATTGACATTAAAAGCTAAAAACGTTTTTTCTCTAAAATTTGGAATAAAGTATATAATTAATTATCCATCTATTTCCTTAATTATAGTAAAATTTATTGAATTATAAATTAATACTTTTACTAAGTGATAAATACTATTTTATAATAACTTTTTAACTTGACATTTTCAAGCCTACTCCCTTAATATGCGCCCGCCTCTATCTGCCTGGAGGTTTTTTAGGTAAAATATAAATAATTCCTAACTCATAATAAATACCATATTTACAACAAATTATACATCTTTTGAAAGGGAATGAAACAAGCTTTCAAGAAATATGTACATATACAATGATATGCTCCTTTGAAAAATGTATTAAAAAAATAGCAACACTGTACATCAATGCACATATTTTACATTGGAATGAAAATAAATATCACATGTTACATATCATTTTAAAGCTAAAAGAAAATGTAATTTAGATATACTGGCCTATATATTTACACAACAGTACAGTTCAGAAATGAAATTAACCTGGGGGCTTACGGGTAATAAAAACAGCTGTGTCATGAAATCATATAATATCACTTAATTTAATAAATTACACGGTACTTACGGAAAGAATGAAAATTTTTGAACATAACCTGCAGATAACCTCTACATATTGACAAAAACACCTGTTAGTGTTAACCGAAGCCATTTTAAGGGGCTTTTTGACTTTCGGAAATAATCGAAGCAATCACTTCATCTTCAAAAATCTTTTAAGTAAAGTGGGCTTTCATCTATCTACCACAATACAAAAATCTTTATTACAATTACTTAAGTAATCGTAATAAAGATTTTTGTATTGTGATTAGGGGGTTTTATTTATTTAGTTAAAAAATTAGTCCACAGTGTTCAACAAGTATATTAATAATCAAGTAAATGTAGAAATAATTACTTCTATATGTAAATATGTAGCATTACAGATATTTAAAGAAATCACAGTTTTGAACAATTTTGTAGATCAATAAATCTTGAGATTAACGACGAAAACGTAAATATTAAACAATAAATTATTTATTAGAGCCGAGGGACGATTA
The DNA here is from genome assembly GCA_036971475.1 of Prosapia bicincta. Classification (NCBI taxonomy): domain Eukaryota; kingdom Metazoa; phylum Arthropoda; class Insecta; order Hemiptera; family Cercopidae; genus Prosapia; species Prosapia bicincta. Next base: position 42,646,851 of record JBAIZL010000007.1, read on the forward strand.
ATTTGTCAGTAGGGGTGTTACTTCATTGTTCATAAAGTAATCATTAAAAAATGGTTTATCTTCTGCTTATTTTAATGTTCATCTGGGTTCGGTCTTTGGAAATGTTTTATTTATGAAACGGTCGGTCACTTTCGTACTGACTAAATTGAAAAGTTTTTTCGGTTTTATGGAGTTGACGCAAAGAAATGTCAACAAAAGGAAAACAACAATAATAGAACAGATTTTTAGGATTTTTAGAACAGGTTTTAAAAATGATCACAATTACACTGATCTAAAAATTATTTGCTAATGTTATGAAACAATCATAATTTTACGATTTGTTTACATAATATAAATTTCAAATATATAAAAAATAAAATAAAAAATGTATATTATAGTTAATATACTTTTGTATATTAATGTAGAAAACATACTAGAATGTATGAAAGGTATAAAATGTCCTACAGTACAACGTTTTAATCAGAATACGCTTTCGGCAACCACGTGGTCCTCATCAGTGACTAATCTGTACTAAGCAAGATTATGGGTGAATAGTTTTATATTGGACTCGAGGGATGTTTGACCTGATTATGTTTATTATAGATTAGTCACTGATGAAGACAACATTATCGCAGAGAACATTTTATGATTTAAAACTTGTATTATTAGAAGTTGTGTAGAAGGGCATATTTGTTGTATATTTAACCTCACAAACTGATCTCTAACCTATAATGAAGAACTAATTTATAATTATCAAGTTTATCACTATATTTTTAACCTTAAAAAATTAATCCATTTCTTCAGGACTGGATGCGGACTATCTTTAACGAGCTAAATAAAATCCTCTAACCATAATTTGTAAATCTTATATTTTACTACAGTTACTATATGAACATTTGGACTACATGGTAATCATCTTCAGAAGTACTAAAAGAAGAATCATTAAGGCAGTGACATCTATCCGATGTAGGAGGTCTCTGCACCACGTTTTAAGGGTCGCACACTGCCTTCTAATGGGTTTATATACAGGTGTCTGTCCGCTACTCCCTCCCCTCTTGTTTGAAGAAATTTAAGGAAGAGTAGTATAATTACCACTAAAAAAACCCTAAAGAAAGAACACAATGATAGCTACCATTAAAGAAAGATAATAATAGCGACCACTAAAGAAAGAACAAAATGATAGCTACCACTAAAGAAAAAACATAATGATAGCTACCACTAAAGAAAGAACATAATGATAGCTACCATTAAAGAAAGAACATAATGATAGCTACCATTAAAGAAAGAACATAATGATAGCTACCACTAAAGAAAGAACATAATGATAGCTACCACTAAAGACAAAACATAATGATAGCTACCCCTAAAGAAAGAACAAAATGATAGCTACCACTAAAGAAAAAACATAATGATAGCTACCACTAAAGAAAGAACATAATGATAGCTACCACTAAAGACAAAACATAATGATAGCTACCCATAAAGAAAGAACATAATGATAGCTACCATTAAAGAAAGAACATAATGATAGCTACCCCTAAAGAAAGAACATAATAATATCTACCACTAAAGAAAGAACATAATCATAGCTACCACTAAAGAAAGAACATAATGATAGCTACCCCTAAAGAAAGAACATAATAATATCTACCGCTAAAGAAAGAACATAATGATAGCTACCATTAAAGAAAGAACATAATGATAGCTACCCCTAAAGAAAGAACATAATAATATCTACCACTAAAGAAAGAACATAATCATAGCTACCACTAAAGAAAGAACAAAATGATAGCTACCACTGAAGAAAGAACAAAATGATAGCTACCACTAAAGAAAGAACATAATGATAGCTACCCCTAAAGAAAGAACATAATGATAGCTACCCCTAAAGAAAGAACATAATGATAGCTACCATTAAAGAAAGAACACAATGATAGCTACCATTAAAGAAAGATTATAATAATAGCGACCACTAAAGAAAGAACAAAATGATAGCTACCACTAAAGAAAGAACATAATGATAGCTACCCCTAAAGAAAGAACATAATGATAGCTACCATTAAAGAAAGAACATAATGATAGCTACCCCTAAAGAAAGAACATAATAATATCTACCACTAAAGAAAGAACAAAATGATAGCTACCACTAAAGAAAGAACATAATGATAGCTACCACTGAAGAAAGAACATAATGATAGCTACTACTAAAGAAAGAACATAATGATAGCTACCCCTAAAAAAAGAACATAATGATAGCTACCATTAAAGAAAGAACATAGCTACCTTTAAGGAAAGAACATTATAATACCTACCAATAAAGAAAGAACAAAATGATAGCTACCACTAAAAAAAAAACATAATGATAGCTACCGTTAAAAAAAGAACATAATGATAGCTACCCCTAAAGAAAGAACATAATAATATCTACCACTAAAGAAAGAACATAATGATAGCTACCACTAAAGAAAGAACATAATGATAGCTACCCCTAAAAAAGGAACATAATGATAGCTACCATTAAAAGAAGAACATAATGATATCTACCCCTAAAGAAAGAACATGATAATACCTACCTCTAATGAAAGAATATAATGATAGCTACCGCTAAAGAAAGAACATAATGATAGCTACCATTAAAGAAAGAACATAATGATAGCTACCATTAAAGGAAGAACATAATGATATCTACCCCTAAAGAAAGAACATGATACTACCTACCTCTAATGAAAGAATATAATGATAGCTACCGCTAAAGAAAGAACATAATGATAGCTACCATTAAAGAAAGAACATAATGATAGATACTATCAAAGAATGGACATAATGATAGCTACCACTAAAGAAAGAACGTAATGATAGCTACCATTAAAGAAAGAACATAATGATAGATACTATCAAAGAATGGACATAATGATAGCTACCACTAAAGAAAGAACGTAATGATAGCCACCACTAAAGAAAGAACGTAATGATAGCTACCACCAAAGAAAGAACATAATGACAACTACCACTAAAGAAAGAACATAATAAGAGCTACCACTAAAGAAAGAACATAATGATAGCTACCATTAAAAAAAGAACATAATGATAGCTACCGTTAAAAAAAGAACATAATGATAGCTACCCCTAAAGAAAGAACATAATAATATCTACCACTAAAGAAAGAACATAATGATAGTTACCACTAAAGAAAGAACATAATGATAGCTACCCCTAAAAAAGGAACATAATGATAGCTACCATTAAAAGAAGAACATAATGATATCTACCCCTAAAGAAAGAACATGATAATACCTACCTCTAATGAAAGAATATAATGATAGCTACCGCTAAAGAAAGAACATAATGATAGCTACCATTAAAGAAAGAACATAATGATAGCTACCATTAAAGGAAGAACATAATGATATCTACCCCTAAAGAAAGAACATGATACTACCTACCTCTAATGAAAGAATATAATGATAGCTACCGCTAAAGAAAGAACATAATGATAGCTACCATTAAAGAAAGAACATAATGATAGATACTATCAAAGAATGGACATAATGATAGCTACCACTAAAGAAAGAACGTAATGATAGCTACCATTAAAGAAAGAACATAATGATAGATACTATCAAAGAATGGACATAATGATAGCTACCACTAAAGAAAGAACGTAATGATAGCCACCACTAAAGAAAGAACGTAATGATAGCTACCACCAAAGAAAGAACATAATGACAACTACCACTAAAGAAAGAACATAATAAGAGCTACCACTAAAGAAAGATCATAACGATCCCGGGTTGATCAACCGGGGTGAAAAAAGAGTCAACTCTCTATCCGGAAAATTATTTGAGACATTGTCTATATTATATCACCCGAATTTCAAATTTTGGAATTCTGTTTTTTATGAAATTTAGAAAGTCTTATCAGGCTTACAAAATAAACATCTACCCTTATAAATATTAAATATTATAAAAGTAATAAAATAATATAAATAAATGTATTATATATAATAATATAAAATATATAATAATAATAATGTATATTAGAAATAAATGTTATAATTATAATTGTTATTATATAATGATTTATTTATTATTATTATTATTATATAATATTGAACATATAATATTTTAAATATCCAATAAGCCATATTTATATATTACTATACTGTAGGTTATATAAAATATTTTAAATATCCAATAAGCCATATTTATATAATATTAATTTTATCGGATATATAATATTTTAAATAAGTAATAAGCCATATGACCACATCCATCATTGACCAGTCTTTTCCTATTCACAGATGTTAAAAAATCTGTGAAAATATGTTGCTCTTACACGGATTTATATGTTAATCTAACTTGCTGGTTTATTTTTCCCAGCTTCAGCTTCTATAAGAAGCAGAAAAACGGTTGTTGGTAAGTTAATAAGAAATAACAACGCCTGATAAGATCAAGCATCCTGAACGTACTTCAGTAACCCAACCTAATGAAGTTATAGCTGCTCGAATATTTGTTGAGAAAATTTCCCTCATAAATTCTTTAAAATTATTCCATCGCCGTCTCGTTAACCCACACATCGCGCTCCTCTACAGGTTGGGGATTCCTAGCGGCCATTGTTTACCAAGTTTATGGGCTAAATGCCTCGCTCGGCGAGATTACGGATTTGACAATTCCAAGAGCTTGTTTGGGCCCTGACCGTATCTGCTAAATCAATGCCGCAAAAAGAATTGGGGAGAAAGCTGCGTTATTCCCTAACGGCCATAACCGTTCCGAAGGGAATGTTCAGTTGATTGGTTTTGACCTTAGTTTCGGAGTCGTCGGTTGTGGTGCCGGTTATTCTCCACTAATGTATCTATTATATTTCAGGGCCACCTTTATGCAAAAATCATTCATATTCATTTCGTAAAACCAGTGCTACCACGTTCTGGACAATTACGTTATATATTAATATAGAACCTTTGTATGTTTCACACAGATTTAGTGTAATTGTTGATAATAAATTACCAGCATAAATATTTTTTTTGCTAAAACGTTTTCTTTCAAAATAAATAGTTTGCTACACATATTTAAAGTAATTGATTTTCAAAATAGTTTGATGCAACTGTGGCTTAACTTTTATCTAAATTCATTAAACCTCTCAATCACATATAAAACTTGTTTTTAAACCCTTATATACATTTAGTTTGAAAAACAATCATCGTCAGAGGAACTGATTACAAAATACTTCAATGACAAGGTGTATTTTTGATAAATTGTATTTTGATTCTTTAAAATCGAAATGTACATAGGTGATTAATCAAAAAGTTCATTCGTAGTTGAAAGATTTTCGTTCACCTTAATTAACATTTTGTTTATCTATAAAATGTGTGTGTGTGTGTGTGTGTCTGTGTGTGTGCGCGTGTGTGTGATGAATATCCACCCAAATTTTGAATAAACACTTTTCTTTTTATAAAATTGAAGGGAAAAACGCCATCGCAGCTTAATACGTACGCGCGCTTTCTCATACAGACATAGCATTTCAATAACATATTTGTAAAATTTTAGGCCCAATACTAAGTTAGAAATCTCTCGTTTGTTATAATATGAGATCTATTAATACGAGAGGAACGCAATGAAGATGCCATATTTCTACAATTAGAGTAACAGTGAATAGAAGTTAATATATCATTCAGAGAAAATAAGTTTATTTAAAAATTAATTCAAGTACCCAAATGTTAAAAAATAGAAATACCTATATATAGTATTACTCATTTTGTATTTCAATAAATATTGTTTGATATTCTAAAAATTATACTTTTTAAACAGGTTAAATTTATTCCTAAAATCCATCTTATTTAAAGAAATAAATGAACTACATTTTAAACCTAATTCTTATGTCATTGTAATTCCTTTCTATTGAATTATTAGAAAATGATTAAATTGTTTTTACGATACCCAAGTGAAAAACAGAATTGGTATTTTACTTGACTTACATATGTTATTATAAACATCTTCTTAGATGAATGTGGACTATATAATTACTACCAGATATATAGATCATAGTCTGAATGTAATATTACAACTGTCTTGACAACCTGAGGAACTTAGTGCAACCTGATTAATCCTGGCATCTCCTTATGGAACTTTCCTACTCTACTTTTATTATAACCGAACACTGCTACCTTATTTAGTCAGTTTATATTTCAAAGCTGTAAAAACGAGAAATTTAAATACTATGTAAAAGTCACTAGAATGTAAAGTTACTGTCGAAACTTCTTTAGTCCAGATCACACAGTTCATTGTAATAGTGAATTGTTAATTTCAAACATATATATATATATATATATTGTACTAATTTATATTTTATTACACGAATTATATTCTATACAATTGAATTAGGGCTAATTTATTAATTTTATAGATATATTTTTGAAATTAATATCGCATAAAATAAACACTGAAAAGCTTTGAATATTCAATATTGAATATTATATACGGTGAAAACATTTCCATACAAACTAAGATTTGCATTTTATATTATGCTTTTAAAAATATGTTTATTTATACCAAAAAAATTATTTATGATATCATATTAAAAACTTTGTACCATATAAAATGTTGCCAGGGTGTAGGCCTTTTAGAGTAAACGTTAATACGAAATCATAGTCAGTTAAATATTAGATTAACTGCCACTAACTGTCAAATTTATAAACATTTAGTTTTAATCAAAGTTGGTTACCACGTGTTATCAGTTTAAGCCTTTTACCTTTAACTGAAACTATCCCTTAACTTATCGTTACTTCACAACATTTTGTTAAACTGTACTTACAAAATTCAATTATTCGAATAATATTCTAAACTGCCTTAAGCTTATGATTATTGTTGTGTAATATGGATTAATTAAATTAACCTTATTTAGGCTTTTATTTGATAATTTACCTGCATGAATGTTGTAGTTTGTTTTAGAATTTACCAACACCTTAAATTCACACCAATACTCTTGAGAGCAGTTCTACTTCAAATAAGCTTCCCTTTCTAGGCCGTAACATTATTTCCCCTTATTTCCACTTCCATACGACCATTTTGAATTTCCTTTAATCCTATCTTATACTCTCCCTGATCCTTCCTCACACAAGTGGTTTTAAGGGATTCACACATCTTGTCCCGAATAGTAGGTATACTCCAAATACTCAACTCTGCTTATATTATTCTATGTCCTCTGCTTCAGCCTCTTATCGTGGGTTTATAATCCTACCTTGATTCTACTTATATTTACAATCCTTGTCTATCATTCGTGAGCAATGTAATCCTTGGGCAATGAGCCAGAATTGTTTTAAAACTTTGTAATTAATTGGTAGGATTTGGTTTTAAAACTTACACTAACCTGCAATATATATATATATCAATATATATCAATATATATATATATATATATATATATATATATATATATATATATATATATATATTCGCCTTCACCATTATCATCATCATCTCACATCAGATGTACTTGATGGTGCATCAGGCATTACTGGCGGCAGAGGCTCGTCGTCTTCACCATTATCATCATCATCATCTCACATCAGATGTACGTGATGGTGTATCAGGCATTACTGGCGGCAGAGGATCGTCGTCTTCACCATTATCATTATCATCTCACATCAGATTCACTTGATGGTGTATCAGGCATTACTGGCGGCAGAGGCCCGTCGTCTTCACCATTATCATCATCATCTCACATCAGATTCACTTGATGGTGGATCAGGCATTACTATCCTCACAGGCTCGTCGTCTTCACCATTATCATCATCATCTCACATCAGATTCACTTGATGGTGTATCAGGCATTACTGGCGATAGAGGCTCGTCGTCTTCACCATTATCATCATCATCATCTCACATCATATGCATTTGATGGTGTATCAGGCATTACTGGCGGCAGAGGCCCGTTGTCTTCACCATTATCATCATCATCATCTCACATCAGATGCACTTGATGGTGTATCAGGCATTACTGGCGGCAGAGGCCCGTTGTCTTCACCATTATCATCATCATCATCTCACATCAGATGCACTTGATGGTGTATCAGGCATTACTGGCGGCAGAGGCCCGTCGTCTTTACCATTATCATCATCATCATCATCTCACATCAGACGTACTTGATGGTGCATCAGGCATTACTGGCGGCAGAGGCTCGTCGTCTTCACACAATTATCATCATCATCATCTCACATCAGATTCACTTGATGGTGGATCAGGCACTACTATCCTCAGAGGCTCGTCGTCTTCACCATTATCATCATCTCACATCAGATTCACTTGATGGTGGATCTTGGCATTACTTTCGGTAGAGGCTCGTCGTCTTCACCATTATCATCATCATCTCACATCAGATTCACTTGATGGTGGATCAAGCATTACTGGCGGCAGAGACTCGTCGTCTTCACCATTATCATCATCATCTCACATCAGACGCACTTGATGGTGCATCAGGCATTACTGGCGGCAGAGGCTCGTCGTCTTCACCATTATCATCATCATCTCACATCAGATGTACGTGATGGTGTATCAGGCATTACTGGCGGTAGAAGCTCGTCGTCTTCACCATTATCATCATCATCTCACATCAGATTCACTTGATGGTGTATCAGGCATTACTGGCGGCAGAAGCTCGTCGTCTTCACCATTATCATCATCATCTCACATCAGATGCACTTGATAGTGTATCAGGCGTTACTGGCGGCAGAGGCTCGTCGTCTTCACCATTATCATCATCATTTCACATGAGATTCACTTAATGGTGCATCAGGAATTACTGGCGGCAGAGGCTCGTCGTTTTCACCATTATCATCATCATCTCACATCAGATGTACGTGATGGTGTATCAGGCATTACTGGCTGCAGCGGCGCGTTGTCTTCACCACTATCATCATCATCCTCACTCTACTCATTTGTAGTGGACGCTATTGAAGCAACGTCACGCTAAGGTTTCATGATGCTAAGTCTTACGGTCTAAGAAGAAAACGTATTAAGCGGGAAGTCGTCTTGAACGAGAGCGTAAGTGACTTGCGTAACGTAACGTTATCGTAAGCATAACGTTTACGGCCTGAATAATAAAACTCACGAATTTTTTATTTAGCATAATATAATTAGAAAATTAAATCATATTTATTGCGAAATTATTTCATCGCGAGATTATTATTGTACTGGAACAAGTAACATGAAAATACAATTTTAAAATAAATTCCTACTTATGTCAACAAAGAAAAATTTTATTTGAGTTAGTTTTTATTAAATAATTACAATTGATATAAAGATGTATATACATATGCCAGAATCACATTAACAGTGCCTAAATGGAAAATGAAAATAGAAATAAAATAGAAAATAACTAACTACATTTAATTCTTTAATTAATATTTGAAAAACTACATCAACATCAAGTGTCGTCCACCACAAGATAAACAAAAATGAATTTGAACTTGAGAGAATGAATGAAACGTATTTTATTAACGATTGAAAAATTTTTTGTTCTGCTTAAGAAGTCAATGATTAACCGTCGATTTGAAGGGTAAAAATGTCCTACTTTTTTGCTTCACTTCCTGCCTTCTTAATAAATTATGAGCGATTATTTACATAGCCATTTATATTGAATCAGTCTTCCTTTGCAAGTTATTAGTCTTTACTACGGATAATTATAATAATGTGCGGCGAGTTTCGGCAGGTATTGTTGAATCAAGCCGCGGGGAACCACGTGTTAGATCCAGTATGCCGTTATTTGAGGGGTCACTCCACTTGCCCAAGTCAGACTACAATTTGGGACCGACCTGTTCTTAACAGATTTTTATCTAAAACTAGAAGCGCTTGCAACCGGAACTATCGGTAATTAGGAACCATTTTGTTTGTAGACCTCAGTGATAGATCGAGACGAGGCGAGATCTAATCCCACATCGTAAATTGTGACAATATTATCTAATCCCTTGTTTAATATTCTCTGAAGAAAATAAAACACTTAAAAAATACATTTGCAGAAAATATTATAATCAACTTTAAAATATTCTCCACTAATTTCTCAAACATTGTGAAACTATTTTTCAAAGTTTTATAACTAACTACCCACCGCATTGTCGCAAACTTACAAATTTAATACAATTGCTTTTAAAAATTTACTAACAATCTTCGACTTTACACGATTTGACGCCTAGAAATATCGAACTTACATATTATTTATTTTTAAAATTTTCCTAACCAACCTTAGAAATCTTTTAATATTATATCGATATTAAAGTTATCGACCTATAAACATGCTTTATTAATACTGCGCCCACTATGTTAATGACAGTTAAACTTTTCTGCATACAATTTTCTAACCAAATTTTCATGAATGGTAGAACAATTTTACAAATATTCCACAGTCACGTGGCAAAGCACTGTTTTACAGAAACTATTATTCAAGAACATAAATCCTAATTGTTGAATAATAATGCAATTTTTCTTAAGTCAAGTATCATTTATTACAAATTTGGCAACGTTTCGTTAGCTATATTGTCATCCTCATTCAGACCTCTTGAAATATACACACATATCGACGTTCCAATAATTTAAAATTTGTTAATAAAGTAAAATCACAACACACAATATGACTAATTTAAGATTAGGCCGGAGTTAAACAATATTAATGACCAATAAAAATGTTATTGTTAAATTTGACATTTTGTGTGTTATTTTTACTTTATTAAGAAATTCTAATTTAAATAAATGGAACGTCAACATGTGTGTATATTTCAAGAGGCCTGATAACAATATGATGATAACAATATAGTTATCGAAACGTTGCCAAATTTTTAATAAATGATACTTGACTCACGAAACAACCGGGTTTTTATTGAAGAGAAACATTGTTGTGAGTGTACACATCGTCATAAATCTTAAATGTTTAGGGTAAACAATCTAAACTCTTGTTTTTCAGAAAACCACTTGAAAACATTTTATAACATTCTGTAGGTGTAATAGGTAGTGCTATTTATTCCTCGGGTACACGTCCTGGACATGTGTTGCCACGATCCCCCCTGTATCCCCTATCAAGTGTTTTTGTCCCTACCTCAATCCTAGCTATATTCCAATCTTTTTCTGTCCTTCTTAGGTAGGCGGTAATAGTAATAGGGTCTGGTAGTTTCAACGCGTCTAAATCGTACAAAAACATCCCTTAATATTTACAAAGCCTTCTTAATAACCATTCTAATAACTTTTAAAATATTTCTAACTTTCCACAAAATACTATTCTTTTTAAAACAGTCTTTGGTAATCATGTTACAATTATAGGTACACACATGTAGTTATTCATATAGAGCCACAAACAAAGAGGTATGTGCCTACAACAATAATATTGATAATAATATTTTTTATTTGAAAAACCTACAAACACATATAATTTCGTTTTTAAATCAAGAAATATTTTGTAAAAATGATTCCCTACAAAATTTTGTCAAAAATATAGTAGATAACAACTAGAAGCAATAATATCGTTGCTATTATATGTAAAAACATTTAATTAATGGTAATTTTATTATCTAAATCATTACTTTTAATTTTTGTTGAAAAAAATTATAACGATTGTGCCCAGTAATAACAATGACTCTTTTTCATCATCATGCCTCAAGAGAGACAAAATAGAGCCCTTGTTAGGGTTACACGGTTTTGAAATAAGGTTAAGGGCACCAGCAAACCATTATTTTATTTGACCCTAGTTAATCATTTTTACAGCCTGAGCCCACTTGGGGGCTAAGAAAGCACAGATATATTTTCCCACTACCCAGGATCGAACCTAATAACTGTATACTTAGGATATGTGACCAACTATTTAATTATGTAGCTCCCTGATATTTTATAAAATTTGATAAATTAAATATCTTTGAAACCTGTCTTAATTACTCAGTTACTGACTACGGGGAAATAGAATGTAGATTGTTAGAGAACAGTTCCACCTTCCTTCATTGGTCTAATGTTAGACAATATGGGCTAAGGACTGGGAATACGTAGGCTGTTAGATGAATGCTTATAATCCAAGTTTCAGTGCTGCTCTCTATAAATCAGTAGTATAACTACAATTAGACCACTCTTGGAGTAAAATATATTACCAGTCATATTTCTGATGTTCACTCATTTTTTTTTTTAATGTGCTTTTCACTACTCTGGCTGTAACAGGTTGATTAATGAAAATTGTTATTATAGAAATGCATTGACAAACCTTTTAAAAGTAAAATAATATTATGCTTTAATATTTACTAATTAATTATGCCAAAAATGTAGGTTGATCATTGTATTATTTTATCTTTTAAAAAAAATGAAAAAAAATCGAAGTACAATAGGATATAGAAAACACGTTTTTCAATATGTAAATTTTTAATAATTTTACTTTTTATCTTCAATGTATAAGCAAATCTTATATTTCCAAAGTTAATTTTACATATCGAAATCTTGTTGCTGTTCATGACGAGCTGGTTGTAAATTACAAATTACACTTTTGCTATTACTTGCGACCAGACATTTGTTAACTAAAAGTTGTTAATTGTTAACTTATACTTGGAGGAAACTTTTTCGTCTTACGACTTCTTCAGCCTCCTTCGAGGAGGTTTTTAATAATTTCACTATTTAGAAACTGGAAAAAAATTTAAAATTATTATTTTGATGAACGTAAATATATTTTTTTTAAATATGGTGTAGTCTAATATATTTCAGTATTTAAATTGTTTTTTCTATTTTGGAAGTATTGTACACCCAATGACGGTTTTATATCATAAGCGCTCCTGTGATTGAACAACGTAGGCCTGTAAGTTAGTCATTTGTAAAATACCTCTGAAGATGATTACTTTGTAATCGAAATGTATATTAGGTTAAAATAAAAATTGTTGAATTTGTGGTAAGAGGTTGTTTTTATTTAATATAAACATTTACGCCACAGTTTCTTCAAGTTGTTACCTGATAATTAGTTATACAATAATTATAATCACTATGTAATTAAATAAAATGTATTCGCCGACCTCATTTACATGGTGATGTCAACACTGAGTATAGTGACGTATTACTGCTGTTTCAACACGTCATTATTACTACATATACCTTTACTATAAGTTGTGCCAACTGCATAATAGCAAAAACATGTGGAACGGCTGTTTTCAATCATGAAATAATAAATTTAAATGCCTCGGGTTGTTAAAATTCGGGACGTAGAGCGAAGTTGTATGGAAAGTTGTGTAATTACTTGCCATGAAATTGAACATGAACGAGTCGGGAAACATTTACGAGTTTGTTTCGAGAAAGGTTTAATTTAGGAGAACTCGTATTAAAATGCGAACGTTGCTGCCACACCTCTTCATTTAAATCTTTCTTCATACAGTTAACGGCATTTTGTCTGTACAGATGATGCGTTAGCTGGGATAGGTGTGCACTTCTTTTTATGTGTTCCGGTTTTAGACTCGGATTTGATAAACACTGAAATCACCTTACATAACTGGTAACAAGATTTTAGCCGTATAAGGCAAAGAACCTGCAGCCTTAACAAATTATTCTCTTACGAGTCTCGTGTTCAAATCAGATACAAATTAAATACAATACAATCTTTCACTCGATACGTTTTATATTAAAAAGATATTTGTGAAATGTCATTCATTGTTCCATAATGCTAATATATTCACAATAAATTCATTTACATTAAAATGGCAATAATAAGAGTATTTAGTTTTTAACATAACCATGGCTAATGGGAGAATATAAATTTACAAATAAATGTGTGCCTTAATTAAATAAGCTAGAGATGGTAGACAAAATTACCGAATTAAAAATAATGCAAATGATACATAGTTCAACTCTTCTACTTGGAGAAACTTGGAAAAAATAACAAAATATCGATTATATAATTCTGCATACTATACTCTGAAATATAAACATAGTTTTGGTCTGATTACTCTATTAAGCAGAAAAAATTATGCTTTGTGAAAAGTTGAATATAAAATGAAAAACAAATTAAAATGTGAGAATTTTTATTGTTATTGTTATCCATGTTCAAAGAGCTACTGATTAAATTAAACGTGTATTATTAACTTACTCATAGTAACACTTATTTTTTGTCAAAATATGGTCAGGAATTTCGGGAGATGAGGCTCAATATAAACTCCAAACCTGTTTTCTCATTTATACAAAACGTAAGTGCTACTATAGGCAAGTTTTTATATATTTTTATTTGGTAAATTGTATAGCCAAATGTGTTTAATAATATTTTTAAAGTTATTTCTCAAGGCCTTTTCAGTGTTTAAAATTATATTTTTACTGTTTTCTCTATGGATAAGTAATTTTAATTTACTTAAAATATAATAAAGAAAAATCGAAATTCTCGTGGAGTGTTTTATAATTGCTCTAAGCAAATGTACTAAAATGATAATCTAATAATTAACAATAATAATAATAAATTATTAGCAATAATAAATAGTAATATTAATAACTAATTAATAAAGGTATTATAATTATAAATAATAATAATAATGATAATATTATTATTAATTAATATAAATATTAAAGCTACTATAATTATAATTTTTAATAACAATGTTATTATTACTATTATTATTTATTTAAACTATATTTAAATTGTGAAAAAAGGCAAGGTTTCTTTGTTAAATGCAACCAGAATAATTTGAGGACGACTGCGTGAAAGAAAGAAAACAATATTTGCATCAAGTGTTGTACAGACTTCCCTCTTGCCTTGGCATGAATATTCCGTTAACTTAGCATAATAAGTTAGACTTTCTCCTGGGCAGAACAGTTTTGTCTACGTCATCTTTTGAATATTATTTATTATTATGAAATATGCATAGTAATAAATATCGTAATTTATGTATTAGGGATAGAGATTTGAATTGTTAAGACATTTCCAATTGTATTTTGCTTATTGCTAGAACCTTTCATTCTTATTATAAAAATCTAACTTCGGTTGGTCAGGAATATCTAAGACTTTTCAGTTGTCAATTTAACAATAATTTATTTTTGTTTAATTAAGTAACAACGAACTTATTATAAATAATTTGGTTTCTCAAACTCGTTTCAACGACAAATCTGTCGTTATTAGTGAGTATAGCTAATAAATCTATGTGATAACTAGTTATTTTAGTATTGTCAACCCAAATTATAAAAATTGAGAAATACACTGATAAAAATAAATTGTCTAAAAATAGTTATGCCTAGACTATAAATATCATTTATTGTAAATTATAAATAAAAAGTAAATTAATAAATAAACAAATAATTATCAATAAAGAATAAGTTGTAAAGAAATAAGTACAACTAAATAAAAAAGCAACCAAATAATGAAGAGAAATGTATTAGGGGTTTATCTCCTAAGAATAGAAGCTCATGAGAATAAACTACATTTTAATGTTTGCTTTTCTGTTTAAAATGGGATTTTCTGAGATTTAATTAATTAATTTTTTAATACATTTCTACACCGTTTAAACATCTTTATTTTACAGTATATTACAGAGTATTTTTGTACAGAGGTTTTATTTATTTTATAAACGCATTTAAAATAAGCTGGTGTCAAGATTGTAAAATTGTATTTACATTAAAAGCTGAGCATTAGACAATTAAAATGGATTCTAACCTCTTAATTATAAGCGTCAACTTATAAGGGTTTTTTAATGGGAATGATTACATCTGATAACCGCTGTCATGTTTTCCATACATCACTTACTTAACAGCCGAAAAAAAACTAACTTATGCTAATAGGTTCAGTTTTATGTGTTGGAATTTTATTTTAAGATTTTACATCGGCGGTGGTGAAATGTCTAGTTTGATAGCCGTGTACGTTAATTGGTTGGCGTTGAGAATTCACAGCCTCTCCCAGCCCATTGAAATTCGGCAATAAAACAAGAGCCGGGAACACACACGGACACAGAGCGGACCGCTTTTTGAATGAAATCCTACACCCTGAGATGTGATGACGGAGACAGTGGGTCAGGGAACAGCTGCCCCACATTGATCCGCTCTTTTCGTCGATGCCGCCTCATCAACAGCTAATCACTTGTTTTTTGTATCGTCCGGATTTTTAAGATTTATTTCAGAGCAACTAATTAAATGCTTGTGACCATTGTTCAGGTGAGTTGAACAATGGAGTGTAAACGAAGTACAGTGGTATTCTTATACACCCACAAAGAACAGGTCTGTGACTACAATAATAATAATAATAATAATAATAACAAATAATAATAATAATAATTGTTTTTTGATATTCCTTCTATTAGCTCACTCTCTCCTTACACATATCTTGTACAAATTTGTCAATCGTTAATAAAATAGGTTTTTATTCATCCAATCATCATTAAATACATCTTTTTCAACATGTAGTGGATGCCAATTGAACAGTTTTTTCAAATATTTATTCATTAATTAAATTTTAAAAAGTTTATGGCTCGGTCGGATTTGAACTGAGTGACTCCATGTTGGAAAACTAGCACTTTAGCTCTGATCCAACTTTCCCTTAGCTATAAATCAGTAATTTTTAGATGCATATGAAATTATAAAAGAATGGTTCCTTTGGAATAATAAAGAATTGCAAGAGACGAATAGAATTAGAAATCATAAATGAGAAATTATAAAAACGTAAAATTGTAACAATCAAAAATAATAATCCAACACCACATACATTATAGAGAGAGAAATGGAAAATTTCTTGGAAATTTTCTTTCTATTTTGACACGTAATATTGGTATTGTGACATATATTTTTATATTAATTGTAATTATAAATTAAAAAGTAACTAAAATAAAATGTTTCTTTATTTTCCTCGATAGGAATCGACTTTAAAACTTTTGAGTTTATATTGTTTTATTTGAAAAATTAAATAAAAGTCATAGTTTTAAAATTGTTAGTTTTGTTAAAAATATAGTAGGGCCTATATAACAACTTGAAGCAAATGTGGCGTAATTTCTTAATTCAAATAACTAAAGCCTCTTGTCACAAATAAAACGTTTTATATTAACCTCAATGTTTTCTTGATGATTTTAACGATTTTTGTAATAATTTCTTCAGATAATTGCTTTAAAATAGAAATATACCTAAGGGTTTAAATAAAAGTTTTATATTAACCTCAATGTTTTCTTGATGATTTTAACGATTTTTGTAATAATTTCTTCAGATAATTGCTTTAAAATAGAAATATACCTAAGGGTTTAAATAAAAGTTTTATATTAACCTCAATGTTTTCTTGATGATTTTAACGATTTTTGTAATAATTTCTTCAGATAATTGCTTTAAAATAGAAATATGCCTAAGGGTTTAAATAAAAGTTTTATATTAACCTCAATGTTTTCTTGATGATTTTAACGATTTTTGTAATAATTTCTTCAGATACTTGCATTAAAATAGAAATATGCCTAAGGGTTTAAATACAAGTTTTATATTAAACTCAATGTTTTCTTGATGATTTTATCGATGTTTGTAATAATTTCTTCAGATACTTGCTTTAAAATAGAAATATACCCAAGGGTTTAAATACAAGTTTTATATTAAACTCAATGTTTTCTTGATGATTTTATCGATGTTTGTAATAATTTCTTCAGATACTTGCTTTAAAATAGAAATATACCTAAGGGTTTAAATACAAGTTTTATATTAAACTCAATGTTTTCTTGATGATTTTATCGATGTTTGTAATAATTTCTTCAGATAATTGCTTTAAAATAGAAATATACCTAAGAGTTTAAATAAAAGTTTTATATTAAACTCAATGTTTTCTTGATGATTTTATCGAAGTTTGTAATAATTTCTTCAGATACTTGCTTTAAAATAGAAATATACCTAAGGGTTTAAATACAAGTTTTATATTAAACTCAATGTTTTCTTGATGATTTTATCGATGTTTGTAATAATTTCTTCAGATAATTGCATTAAAATAGAAATATACCTAAGGGTTTAAATACAAGTTTTATATTAAACTCAATGTTTTCTTGATGATTTTATCGATGTTTGTAATAATTTCTTCAGATACTTGCTTTAAAATAGAAATATACCCAAGGGTTTAAATACAAGTTTTATATTAACCTCAATGTTTTCTTGATGATTTTATCGATGTTTGTAATAATTTCTTCAGATACTTGCTTTAAAATAGAAATATACCTAAGGGTTTAAATACAAGTTTTATATTAAACTCAATGTTTTCTTGATGATTTTATCGATGTTTGTAATAATTTCTTCAGATAATTGCTTTAAAATAGAAATATACCTAAGAGTTTAAATAAAAGTTTTATATTAACCTCAATGTTTTCTTGATGATTTTATCGATGTTTGTAATAATTTCTTCAGATACTTGCTTTAAAATAGAAATATACCTAAGGGTTTAAATAAAAGTTTTTTTGGGTGTAAGAGGTTTTATTTATTCAAATTAAAAATAAATCCGATGTTAGTTTACTAACGTCATGTGTGCACATCGTTTTGTCTTATCTTAATTTTAAAATAATTGTTTTCAAATAAGAATAAATTAATATGAAATATAAATATATTTTAATAAATTTTAAAATGGTAAAATAATTCAAATATACGATATGGAAAGCAAAAAGGTACTCAAAGCCGACTAAGTAAAATTCATGGTACAAATAAAACAAGTTTTGTCACAAATATCGATTTTCATGTAGCTATTGTAATCATTTTTTTATAAACTAATATCGAATTTATATTAGTTTTGTATTTATATTAAATACGTAGTTTTCTTATATACGTATAATAAATAAGTTTTTGTATTTCAAAGTTTTTAAAGCGTTTCTCTCAAATTCGCAATTATATTATTTTTGGAAGCCCACTAATTACTTTATGAGAAAACAATGTAAGGAAAACAATGAGTTTATAAAACTGTTCAGGACTCTTAGTTCTTAAAGAAAATAACAGTAACTCATGATAAAAAATTTGAGATTTTCCTCTCTCCACATCACATATAAATAAGTCTAAATTTACCACCGGTATTTCATTTGTTGGAAACCTTTTAAACGCTTACGTAGCTTTTAAAAATTAGTAACTTATTTAACAAATATCTGAACAGCTTAATTTTATGTTTAGATACTTTTAAATGTATATAAACTTGCTAAAGTAATGCTTACTTTGATGATGATTAAGAATGGTCGTGGATTATTCTTTTGCCAACTGAGTCCAAAAAGGGATTCGTGCTTCGAAAAGTCCTTTCTCATTGCAAATCAAACTAGCCTACAAGTAGAATCTTGATTAAGTGACACAAACCGGTGACCAATACAAAAATGGGTGACCAGGAAAAATGTCAGATAAAGGAAACTTCTAAGAAAAATCTGGATTCAAGCAGAAAATATAGGAAGAAGGCACAAGGACTTCATCGGACGATAATAAAAATTCGTTAACGTCGTTTTACGTCAGCGGCCGGTTAATAGAATAAGTGGAGGTCATACTCTATTAGCGCAATTATAGCAAATGTATAAATTGTGTATTAGTAACTCAATTTCAAGATTTATCGAAACAATGTTCTATATTTCAATATTTATGCTTGGGTGTTATCGCTGAACGAAATGTTTGTAATGGATATACAGTGCTTCTAAACTCCATATTTAATACCTAGAGACGTTAACGCGTGGTGTACGTAATGAATTACTTCAATTATCAACCTTAAAATATTTTCGCACATTGTGCTAGCATTTAGGCATATTACCTGACAAAACGTAGAAGTATTTTCTTAAACCTAAAAACGGATTATGTACTTGTTTTTATTAATATAATGTAATAGATTATACTAGTAAACATATTGATACAAGTTTTATTTACAAATGTTACTTGGGTTTTATTAAATGCTTTAAAGGATTTAGGAAAATCAATAATGTGGTACTAATCTAGTAGCCTATATAAAATCAAACGTCCTGCAAATATAACAGTTTTATAATGATTTTTTCTCTAAAAATAAACCCTTTAGATTCTTGATGGAGTACATAAACGTAGCGAGAGGAATGCTTTGGCCATTTAGGAAATGGCCATCTCTGAGTTTTACAAGACATTCAGATTTAGGAAGGTTCATAGCCTACGAGTATTCCAACCACTACCCCTCTGTTACAGTTACTTGTAGAACTTACCACCTAGATCTGTTTCTCCTGACTGATCTGCCATTTCTGCTGTCATGTATATTCACTCTCATTCAAAGTCCAACACTTCTGAATGTGCCGATTTTAAATTCTATTGTATAAAACCCACACATACCTTCCTTGAGCCCAGTTCCGGATCTTGGGTGAGGTTCCAAATGTTCACTGTCTTGCAAATTCATTTATCACAAGTTAAAATTGAAACGACAGGGTTTGTAATCAGCCGCTCCTAACGAGAACACGTATTTCATAAAGCTTATTCAGATATCGCTAAGCCTGGGTAATCTACAGTATCGTTTCTAAATCTATCAAGAAAACTAGTGTCTTATGGGGGACATTTTAGCAAAAGTCCTGGTAAAAATATATTATTACAATAGTTTATTTTAGAAATAATACTCCAATAAAAGTTTAGTTAAGTTGAAAGTCGGGGCCTGATTTATACTCAACTGGCAGCCGTCTTCTCCTGAGAAAGAGACAAAAAATAATTTTTAAAGTTTTTATTTTAAAATAATATTTTAGGAAAGTTCTTTATATATTAAATATTATATTGTTAAAACATATTGCATTATAAAAATATAAAATCTGAAAAACAAATAAAAATATTTGAAGTTAATTAAATAGGTGTTAGTATACGCCTAAATGTAGCATTATTCAATTCCTACTATTACCTCACACTCTCCTGATATACAGTGTACTAGTATCTTGTACAATATTTCTATAGTTAATCAAATAGGTCTTTATTCATCCAATTATGTCCAAATACAATTTTTGAAACCTATAGTGGATGTCTACTAATGTTAATACAGTATTTTAAAGCATTTATTCAATAATTAATTTAAAAAAATTTGGGGGGCCTAGATAGTACTTTCATGTTTGATGTGTAGCGCTTTGGTTCATGTTCGAAGTCTAGTTGGCCCTGAGCCAACTTTCCATAGCTGAGAATTAGCTTCTCAAAGATCTATATGGAAAGCTTCCATTATATAACTTTAAATGGGTGCCATGGATACCACACAATATCATAAATAATGCTCTAAGATTAAAAGTTAATGTAAAGAATAAAATAAAAAAACAAAGTGAAATAACGTTATCGAATTTTTCTTCAGAAACGGACAGTGGGAAAGGAATGTGAAAAGAACCACAACACAATGTAAGCTACGAAAATAAGAAAGCGTATATATAGTAACTAATAAAAATAATAGTCCAACACCATACGTAGAAACGAAAATGGAAAATTGTAAGGAAACTCGCTTTCTATTTTGCTACTTAATATTGTTATTCTGCCTTATGTATATACTTATTTATATTATCGTAATTATAAAATAAATAGAAACTAAAATAAAATTTTTCTTTGTTTATTTAAGTAGGAATTGATTTAACAAAATAATAATATTATTATATTATATAGTCTATTTTATTTTTCTCAGAAGTAAAATAAAATAATATATCATACCCAGAAGTTCTTTTAGCACAACGGCGTGTGTGCCTAGCGGAGGTTGCAAATATGCGAGAGTAGGTCCCACGATTACGGGACTACACGCCCAGCTTCGCACAGCATGCAGCCAGCCATTATTTGCATATTCATAGTCCGTTGCGTAAGCAAACTGTTCATTGACAAATTGCGTTCGGGTCAGGTGGATACATCCGGTTTATTAGGATCCGTGGCCATTTTAAATATATTAACATGTATTCAGATTTACGACAATCGGAAGACAAATGGTGTTGAGAATTAGGATTTGATATTTTACCTAGATACTGGTGAGATGAATGGTCAGGTAGAACTGGTATTCAAATCGCCAATTTCAAGAAGATAAATTAAGAGTTTGGGAAATTAAAGAAAAATTATTTAATATTTTTCAATTCAATTAATAGCTCGGTATATTGACTGAATTCCTTCATCTTATCTTTTTTTATATTAAAATACTAAAACGAAAATGATGTTGACGTCTTTTGTGATTTTTGGTGTATTTTTATTATTTCATTAGAGATATAATAAAATAAAAAATATTTTATTTGAATCAAACTGTTTAAATTATTGGTTTTAAAAATTTTAACTTTATTAGGCAACTAACGAGTTTGTCTAAATATATAGTGAAAGAAAAAACTAAAACAAAAAAATAATAATATTTAGTTCCTTGCTGATTTTAAAACCTCTGTAAATGTACGATTCAGTGTAACAGACTGTACTAGTTTGTGTCCACAGTTGTTTCATGGGAGAGATTTTAATGCTCGGTAAGAGCATACGATTGAGTATTTCTCTGTTTACTGAGCTTTTTACATATGCTTCATTTACTTAAGCTTTTACATTTGTATAATCAAGTTTCATTTTTGAAAACAAAAAATG